>JANCRA010000047.1:5154154-5640858 GCA_024362935.1 Setophaga petechia
GATTCTGATTTATTTATAATGTATTTATAGTATATATTTATATATATATATATAGCCAGCACACTGTGACCCCAGGGCAGGTGCCCAGCCTGTCCCACCAGGTCATTGTGACCCCAGGACCGGTGCCAAACTCATCCCATGGCACAGGCAGGACACTGTGACCCCAGGGCAAGGCCAGCAGCGATTCCCACAGCAGGGAGTGCTGCACACCTGCCAGGAGCTCACCTGGCAGGGTGACAGGGGTGAAAACCTGGCAGCGTGACAGGGGTGAAAACCTGGCAGGGTGACAGGGGCTGAACACCTGGCAGGGTGACAGGGGCTGAAACCGGGCTCTGACCTTGCTGGGAACCGAGGTGCAGCCCCCAGCCCTGTCCTGGCAAAGCACCAGGACCTCTGATCCCTCCTCTGCCTTTTGGGGTACTCGGGGTGCAGCCCCCAGCCCACCCCATATCCCACCCCAGAAAGGTGCTGGGCTCTCTGATCCCCCTTTGCCATTTGGGGTTACAAAAATGCAGCCCCAGCCCACCCCACACCCTGTTCTGTCCCATATCCCACACCTGGAAGGTTCTGGGCTCTCTGCTCCCTCCTGACCCATTTGGGATGGTTGGGGTACCTGAGGTGCAGCCCCCAGCCCTGCTCTGGGCTCTCTGCTCCCTCCTGACTCCTTTGGGATAACCAAAGTGCAGCCCCCAGCCCTGCTCTGGGGCCTCTGCTTCTGGCCCATTTGGGGTACCCGAGGAGCAGCCCCCAGTCCTGTCCTGGGAAGGCTTTGGGATCTCTGCTCCCTCCTGACCCCTTTGGGGTACCCGAGGTGCAGCCCCCACACCCCATCCTGTCCCCCATCCCACCCCAGCCCTGCTCTGCGCTCTCCTCTCCCTCCTCAGCGACTTGGGAGTCCCTCTCCCCCTGCGGAGGGCCCTGCCGGTGTCTGCCTGCTGACTGGAGCTGTCATTATCAGCTCAATAAATCTCTGGCTGGGTTTTATTGAATCCCCGCCTGAGGGGGAGCGAGCCTGGAAAGGTTGAGGAGAGCAGCGCTTTCCCACGCCTCAGCCACGCCGCCGCAGCTCCCGCTCGCATTCCGGGGCTGCCAGCGCTCCGCAAATGTTTGGACAGCCTTGAACAAATAACACACCTTTAAAAGAGGCCAGCATGAAATTTTTCCTCACCACCCAGGCACCCTCCCAGCGGCTCCCCCCGTCCGTCCCCCAGCCCGTGTGTGTGTCCGTGCCCTGTGCGTGCCTGCTGCCTCCATCCATCCATCCTCCCCTTCCCTTCCCTTCCCTTCCCTTCCCTTCCCTTCCCTTCCCTTCCCTTCCCTTCCCTTCCCTTCCCTTCCCTTCCCTTCCCTTCCCGTGCAGGGCTCGGCTGCTCTCCAGCTGCCTTTGAGGGGAGGAATTCTGGCAATCCCGGCCCTGCCTCGCTCCGGGGGCCGCGACGGGAAAAGGGAGGAGGTTTTTGGTTTTTTTTTGGCTTTTCTCCTGGCCAGATTTCCTTCAGCAGGTAGGGGGGGTTCTGCTGAGCCCGTGCCAGGCTGCCAGCGGTCAGCTCTGCATGCCGAGGTTTTTTCCAGCTCCAGGGGCTGGCTGTGACTCCTGGCAGCCACACGGCTCCTCTAATTAATGCCGCGGCTTCCTTCACACAGCGCCGCTGATGGGGCCTGACCCTGACCCCAGAGGAGCTCCCCAGGCACGGGGCTGGAGCTGCATCCCCGCATGCACGGCTCGGGACGGGCTCCAGAGCTTTCCTGGAGGCGTGGGATGAGCTCAGCACGGGGCAGGGACACAGCCCCGAGCTGCTGGGGGGGTCTGGAGAGCAGCCCCGGCAGCTGGGCCGAGGAGGAAGAAAAACACGGATGTGACAGAGCAGCATCCAGCTGAGAGCAGCCCCGGCGGGGAGGCTGCAGAGCCCTCCTGGGGATGAACCGGGGGGGCTTCCCGGGAATGAACCGGGGAGGCTGCAGAGCCTTCCTGCAGGAAAAATCCGGGGAGGCTTCAGAGCCTTCCTGGGATAAACTGGGGAGGGTTCCCGAGCCCTCCTGCGGGAACAAACCTCCCTCCCAGATTTCCCCCCAGGCTGCTGCCAGGAAATCCAGTACAAGCATCCCAAGGATGGGATCCGTGTCACCAGGGGAATTGAAGGATCCTGTCCAGGGGAATTTTGGGATCCGTGTCACCAGGGGAATTGAAGGATCCTGTCCAGGGGAATTTTGGGATCTGTGTCATCAAGGGGAATTCAAGGATCCTGTCCAGGGGAATTTCAGGATCCTCTCCAGGGGGAATTCAAGGATCCTGTCCTGAGGACAGGGGCTGCTCAGGCTGAAGCTGAGCCGGTGGCAGGGGGCAGAGCAGGTCCGGGAGGGGCCCCAGCTGCCGGTGATTCCCGTTTTTCCGTGAGCCCCGGGATGGGATGGGATCGTGCCTGGCTGTGCCTGGGATGTGTTTGTGGGGCAGGAGGGGAGCTGGGGGGTGGATGGGCCGGGCACCGCCTGCCCGCTGCGTCCTGGGAATGTCAAACACCGCAGCCATCTCAACAGCTCCTAAAACTCCCCTGCCTCATTTCCTGTTGCTGCTTTCCCAAATGCTGAAAGGCTTTGGGCTCCCGTGGACTAAAAAAAAAAAAAAAATAGAGAAAAGAAAAAAGCCTGGAGAGATTCCAGGACTGAGATTTGTGCCCACTCGATCTTGGCTGTCAGCGCGTCGTTAAAGGCGAGGCGGGGCCGATGCGCTCCCCACGCATCCCCAGGCAGGGAGAGAAAACCCTGCTGGAGCAAACAAGTGACAATGACACTGCCATGGGTCCCCGGGAGGTGACAGGGACACGCCTGCCTGGGAGGGGACGGTGCCAGCAGCGCGGGGAGGGACGGGGAGGGAAAGGGAAAGGCAGGGATTTATGGCGAGCAGCGCCTTGGCGTGTGCCAGGTGCCAGCCCCGCCTGGCATGGCACCCGAAAGGTGACACAACCAACAGCGGGTACGGACAGCCAGGGCTGGGGCACAGAGGATGAGGAGGGAGAGGGAGCAGAGGAAGGGAGGAGCTGGAGCACAGCCAGGTGGGAAGGCTGAGGGTGGCTCGGCACGAGGGACAGAGTTCCACAGGCTCCTCAGGCACGGCACAGTTTGGGTCCTGTGGGTGCCCAGTTTGGGTTACATGTGCCCAGTTTGGGTTCTGTGGGTGCCCAGTTTGAGTCCTGTGGGTGCCCAGTTTGGGTTCTGTAGGTGCCCAGTTTGGGTTCTGTGTGTGCCCAGTTTGGGTTCTGTAGGTGCCCAGTTTGGGTTCTGTGTGTGCCCAGTTTGGGCTGTGTGTGCCCCAGTTTGGGTTCCATGTGCCCAGTTTGGGTTACATGTGCCCAGTTTGGGTTACATGTGCCCAGTTTGGGTTCTGTGGGTGCCCAGTTTGAGTCCTGTGGGTGCCCAGTTTGGGCTGTGTGTGCCCAGTTTGGGTTCCATGTGCCCAGTTTGGGTTCCATGAGCCCAGTTTGGGCTCTGTGTATGTCCGCCTGTCTCACTGGGTTTGTACTTCCTTCCTCAGCTTTCAGGAGCTGATGCTGAGGAGAATTTAGGCTCCTGCTATAGTTTGGGTTCTTTCCTTCTGAACCTGGGCTTTGGAGCGTCCCTGAACCCACCCTGGGCTCCAGAACATCCCTGAACCCACCCTGGCCTTTGGAGCACCCCTGAACCCACCCTGGGCTCCAGAACATCCCTGAACCCACCCTGGCCTTTGGAGCATCCCAAAAACCACCCTGGACTTCAGAACGTCCCAAAAACCACCCTGGGCTTTAGAACATCCCAGAACCCACCCTGGGCTTTAGAACATCCCAAAAACCACTCTGGCCTTTGGAGCATCCCAGAACCCACCCTGGGCTTCAGAACCTCCCAGAACCCACCCCAGGCTGAACCCTGCAAGGTTCAGGCGAGGTCTCTCCCCTGCTGCAGCCGCCCCCAAAAAAAGCCCCAGGAACCTCTCATTTACCACGGGAAGCGGCCAAAAATCTCCTGTTTACTTTCAAGCCCTAAATGATCTGTTAGCAAAAGCGCAGACCGCAGAATGGGTGGCCCCTTTCCTGGAGAAGCTGTGAAAAACCTGCCCAGTTCCTGCACCGGGAAAGCAAACAAACAAACATGACCCCGAGCGGGGTTCCAGCCTCCCTCCCCACCCCAGCAGTGCCTGGCTCCCCTCTCCCGGAGAGCCCAGCAAAACAAACCCGGCCCGCCCGATAAGAGCCAGCCCCGGCAGCGAGCGATGGGAGAAAGCCGGGGCTGCAATTAACAACCCGAAACGTCTTAAACAAAGGGCAAAAAGCAATCAGCGCCAGGTAATTAAAATGGATTAAACCCGGCGAAGAAACCGGCGGAGGAAAATGCTGGGAACGGCTCCAGGCGGGCAGGATGGATAAGGATGGGAAATGTGCGTGCCGGGCCCGGCCCTTCGTGTTCCGCTGCTCTTCTGCAAATCCTGCAGGAGCTCGGGGCCGCCTGCAAGCAATTAAAGCTCAGGGCACCCCGGGGAGGCCGAGGTTACTGCACACACACTCCGAGGGGGCTGCGGGGAGGGGGGCGGTGATTTATCCCGGTTTGGGGTGATTTATCCCAGTTCAGGATGATTTATCACTATCTGGGGTGATTTATCCATTTTTGGGGTGATTTATCCCAGTTCGAGATGATTTATCCCTGTTTGGGGTGCTTTATCCCTGTTTGGAGTGATTTATCCCGGTTTGGGGTGATTTATCCCAGTTCAGGATGATTTATCCTGATTCAGGGTGCTTTACCCCAGTTTGGGCTGATTTATCCCGGTTCAGGATGACTTATCCCGGTTTGGGGTGATTTATCCCAGTTTGGGCTGATTTATCCCAGTTCAGGGCTGATTTATCCCAGTTCAGGGCTGATTTATCCCAGTTTTAGGCGCTTTATCCCAGTTCAGGGTTGATTTATCCCGGTTTGAGGTGCTTTATCCCAGTTTGGGCTGATTTATCCCAGTTCAGGGCTGATTTATCCCAGTTTGGGCTGATTTATCCCAGTTCAGGGTTGATTTATCCCAGTCTGGGCTGCTTTATCCCAGTCTGGGCTGATTTATCCCAGTTCAGGCTGATTTATCCCAGTTCAGGCTGATTTATCCCAGTTCAGGGCTGATTTATCCCAGTTCAGGCTGATTTATCCCAGTTCAGGCTGATTTATCCCAGTTCAGGGCTGATTTATCCCAGTCTGGGCTGCTTTATCCCGGTCCAGGGTTGATTTATCGTGGTCCTGGCCCGGGTGGGGCAGGGAGCAGCCCCAGGTTTGTTTTCTGAGCAGGCAGGGGATGGTGCCACGTGAGCACTTTGGCTCCCCGGCAGCCGCCGTGTGAGTTCTTCCCTCCGTGTTTATTTTTAGCACCTCGGCTGATGTCAGGAATGACAAATTTGGCACCCGAGCTCGGATGTGGCCGGGACAGGAGCAGCTCACAACAATAAAAACCTGAACAGGCCCTGGCTGCCTCTTCCTCTTCCTCTCCCCCTCGCTGAGGTCTGTCCCCAGCGCGCTCCTGGCGCGGGCCCAGGGACACAGGAACTGCTCCCTGTCCTTAGAGGAGTGGGAAATCGTGGGATGGTTTGGGTTGGAATGGTTGAAAACCTTTAAAGTGGAAAATCGTGGAATGGTTTGGGTTTTGGTTGGAGACCTTAAGAGGAGTGGGAAATCACAGAATGGTTTGGGTTTTGGTTGGACCTTTGGAGGAGTGGGAAATCATGGAATGTTTGGGTTTTGCTTGAAGACCCTGCTTTTCCAACCCCTTCCACGGGCAGGGACACGTTCCACCATCCCAGCTTCCAGCCTGGCCTTGGGCACTTCCAGGGATCCTCTGGCAAAGCCCAGGAGCTGCTTGCAGGGAAGGCTTTGCCAGCCAACAATAACAACCAGGTACAAGTGAAGGAAAGGATGTTCCACTTGTCCTTGGGAGAGAGAGAGAAAAAAAAACATAAAAATAAAAATAAAAGAGATCTGTCTTGTGGCTGTGTTTAAAAAGCAAACTCGTCACTGGAAAATGAATCGGATTTCTGGGATAGCGCATCCGCTCCGAGGGCTTAGCCTGGAAAATAAAAGAAGGGATAGAAAAGGATAAAAAATAAACCCCAAGGCTTCCCTTTTCCCATGGGACAGCGCTGAAGCAAAGCCTGGAGAGCGCTGCTTGCCAAGGGTCCCTGAGTCCGGATTCCTTGGGTTTAACTTCCTGCAGAGCCTCTGCCGTGCCCCAGGCTGGGCTGAAGGCACTTGGGTTAATTGGCTGTCACTCTGATTGCAGTAAAAGGGACCCTGGGCAGTGTCCTGGCTGTGGGGGAGATCAGGGGGGATCATCAATCACTGGGGGCCGAGGCCACGCTCCAGAGCTGAGCCTTGTGCTGGGCCAGCCCTGTGGAATTTCAGTTCCCGGGTCCTGGAGCACCTTGAGGCACACGGAGATCTGGATCTCCCTCCCTTGGGCACAGTTTGCAGCCAGCTCTGTGAAGAACCAGCTCTCCCCTGAGATCGGTGCACGTGGCCCCCAGTTCTGCTCTCAGCATTTGCAACTGGGCTGGCCTGGGCTGTGGGAGATGTGTGAAATCCCAGAGCTGGTGATGAACCATCCCCATCCCCATCCTGCATCCCTGGATCCTCCAGGAGGTGTCAAACCCCAGGCTCCCCATGGCTCTGTGGTGCCTCCAGCTCCCTAAAATGTCTGGAAACCCAGGGACACCCAGAACAGGAGGATTTCCCTCAACCTCTGACTGATCTCAGAGATCCCACCCCAAACGCTCTGTGAGGGATCCATCAGCACGGGGCAGGCAGGAGCAGCTGGGATCAGATGGAATTGAGATCAGAGTTGCTGGGATGAGATGGAGCAGGGATCAGATCTGGCAGGGATCAGATCTGGCAGGGATCAGATCTGGCAGGGATCAGAGGAGTAGGGATCAGTTCTAGCAGGGATCAGAGCAGCAGGGATCAGGGATCTGCCTGCACAACAAGGGCACCCCCAGCCACAGCCAGGGCTACGCTGCAGCCCCTCCGTGCTTGGGGAGTGAACCCAGCGCTGCCTGCGGAGGGCAGGAGGTTATCCCGGTTATCCCGGTTATCCCGAGGAGCTGCCGCTCCCTAAGGGCATTTCGGGGGCGCTCCATCCTCGGCAGGATCGGCGCTGCTCCCCGTCAGAGCCCGCAGGGGCGGCCCATCCGTCTTGTGCAGCTGCCGGTGTTTGGGCTGCAGCAGATAGGAATTAGCGGCTGGGCAATGTTTGTTCTCACCAGGCAGGAGGGGAGGCTGACAGCGAGAGAAACGCGGGCCAGGAGAGAAAAATAGCCCTGGAGAGGAGGAAGGAAGGGGAGGGGATGTGTGCAAACACAGAAATAAACACACGCCGCGCTCCGGGGGCGAGCGGGGCAGGAGGGACAAGCGGCCCCGGCTCAGCCCCCGCCGCCGACGCAGCGCGGACAATTTCGGGAAGGGGATGAGCAGCGGCGGGGCGGCTGCACGAGCGGCAGCAGCGGGGAGGGAGAGGAGGAGGAGGGGGAGGAAGGATGACGAGGAGCTCCTGTGACACACGCCAGCAGCTCCAGTGGCGGCTGCGTGGGTGGCAGCGCAGGCTGCGTGCCTGGCTCGCCTTTCCCAGGCACGAAGCAGCTCCCCCCGCACGGAGAGACGGTCATGGGGATGTGCCTGCTGTGCTCCCAGCCCTGAGCCTGCTGCTGCTGCTGCTCCCAGCCCTGTCCCTGCTGCTCCCACCCTGTCCCTGCTCCCACCCTATCCCTGCTCCCACCCTGTCCCTGCTGCTCCCAGCCCTGAGTCTGCTGCTGCTGCTGCTGCTGCTGCTCCCAGCCCTGTCCCTGCTCCCATCCCTGTCCCTGCTGCTCCCACCCCTGTCCCTTCTCCCATCCCTGTCCCTGCTGCTCCTATCCCTGTCCCTGCTGCTCCCACCCCATCCCTGCTGCTCCTATCCCTGTCCCTGCTGCTCCCACCCCATCCCTGCTGCTCCCAACCCTGTCCCTGCTCCCATCCCTGCTGCTCCCACCCCATCCCTGCTCCCACCCCATCCCTGTCCCTTCTCCCATCCCCGTCCCTGCTGCTCCCACCCCTGTCCCTGTCCCTGTCCCTGCCCCAGCCCCAGTTCCTCTCTGAATCCCTCTCCAAAGCACTGGAAGCTCCTGGTTCATCCCTGGGATGGCTGGGACAGGGTGGCACGGTGCCCAGGCAGCCAGACAAGGGGCACATCGCTAATTCCCAATGAAAAGACTTTCCTAAAGCCTGGGAAAGGTTTTGGGGTAGAGCAGGCTCTGCCTGGAGCACCGGTGACTCAGGGAGGAGTTTTGTGGGGGATCCCAGGACAAACTGGTGTCACCTGCTGAGGACAAGACATCCAGGCCAGGGTCACACAGGACACTGAATTCTGGGCAGGTTGGAGCCTCTCTGGCTGTTCCAGAGCGTGGGATTTAAATAAACCTCAGCTGACCTGGCCCTGCCAGCTCTGGGCTCCCTTTGGGAGATGCTTTTCTCCCCTGCACCCCCAGGTCCTGCTTTCCTGTGGAAATCAGGAATGTCCAGGCCTGGGGAGCTCTGGGTGCCTGTGCAGCCCCGAGAGAGCCCGGTGCAATTATTGATCAGCCAATTGAGGTCAGCCCCAGCCGTTCTGCAGAGGATCAATCACCCCAGCCCGGCTCGGTGCAGCTTTAATCAGCGTGACAAAAGCTGAGCTGAGGGGGAGTTGGAGCTCGGCTTTGCCCTAGATATTTTTTTATTTCCCTTTATCTCCTGCTCTGCTCCTGTTGGTGAAATGGGGAGGAGCTGGAGCAGGAAAACACTTGGGGTTTCTTGGTGCCACAGCTCTGGATGGGCAGGGAATGTTTAGAGAGTCCTGATATGAATCCCAGTTACAGCACGAGGAGAGTTGGATTCTTAAAATAAGGTATTTTTAAAAATTCTCCTCTTTGTGCTGCTGGAGGCTGGAAACGCCACCTGAGTGTGCTCTGCAGGATCAGATCTGGGAATCTGGAGACCAAAACACCAAGAACCCAGATTTAGGATGTGTTAATCACATCCTCCTTTGGCAGACACAAAGACACTTAAAAAAAAAATCAACTTTTCTGGGGACAGCTGTGGGGTCTGTCCCTTTTCCAGTGTGTCCCCCAGGGGTTCCCAGGGGGGCACAGCTGGAATCCAGCTCGGGGTTCCCAGGGGGGCACAGCTTGGGCAGTTCGGGGTTCCCAGGGGGGCAGAGCTGGGGCAGCTCGGGGTGCCCAGGGGGGCACAGCTGGGGCAGATTGGGGTTCCCAGGAGGGCACAGCTGGGGCAGCTCGGGGTGCCCAGGGGGGCACAGCTGGGGCAGCTCGGGGTGCCCAGGGGGGCACAGCTGGGGCAGCTCGGGGTGCCCAGGGGGGCACAGCTTGGGCAGTTCGGGGTGCCCAGGGGGGCACAGCTGGGGCAGTTCGGGGTTCCCAGGGGGGCACAGCTGGGGCAGCTCGGGGTGTCCAGGGGGGCACAGCTGGGGCAGATTGGGGTTCCCAGGGGGGCACAGCTGGGGCAGCTCGGGGTGCCCAGGGGGGCACAGATGGGGCAGTTCGGGGTTCCCAGGGGGGCACAGCTTGGGCAGTTCGGGGTTCCCAGGGGGGCACAGCTGGCACCCAGCTGGGCTCTGTCACCCGGTGCCCCCGAGCCCCTCCCCGGCTCGGGGGATGTGGAAATCCTCCCTCCTCCCCCGGAACGGCTCCGGGAGGGGCAGATGGAGCTTCCCCCGCTGTCTGCGGGGCTCTGGGTGTTGGAATGCGGAGCTGGAGCCGTTCCCTCCCTCTGGGGAGCTCCGGCTGACTCATGCCCTGTACCTTGGCTCCTTTTGGCACTGCTGGCACCGATGCTCTCTCTCTGTCTCCTCTCTCCTCTCCCTCTGGTTTTCCTTTTTTTTTTTTTTTAATTTGTTGGTTTGGGTTGTTTTGTTTTTTGTTTTTGTTTTTGTTTTTTTTTTTAATTTTTGTTTTGTTTTGGGTTTTTAATGGTTTTTTTAATGTGTTTTTTAGTTTTTTTCTTTTTCTTTTTTTCTTTTTATGGCTGGAATTTGTCCCCGTGGCGTTGACCCTGACACGGACAAACAGCAGCCGTGCCCCGGGGTTTTATGGGGAGCCAGCCCTTCCCTGCGTGCTCACAACGAGGGGAAGGAGGGCAGCAGGGCAGGGGAGGATCCCTCCACCCGAGGGCTGTGAGAAATGAAACCTTATTTATTACAAGGGCTTTCAGAGGGAACAGGGAATCGAATCTGGGAATGTCACCCTCTGGGCTGGACTTTCACCCCAAACCATGTCTGGCTGCGTGGGCAAACACCTGAGCTCCATCCCCTGAGTCCTTCTGAGAGACAAAAGGGATTTTAGGGCTGATAACAGAGATGGACAATCCCAGCAGAGGGGCACTGGGAGCCTGGGATCCCACTCTGCTCCAGGATTGCTCCTTTCCCAGCTGGAGATCTCCTCCCGTGCCTGCTGTGGCTGCTGCAGCCCCTCACGCCCCCCCAGCCCTCCCACAGGGCTCTTTTTGCTTCTCCTCACAGCCTTCAGGGCATTGCTGGGATTAAAATCCCTCATTTTAGACCTGCAGCCTGGCGAGCAGCCGGGGGCCTGCAGGGAGCTCTGCTCCTGCTGCTGCTGATGGGATTGAACTGGAGACAGTGGGGCTGGATGTGCCTGCGATGGGTAAAGAACCATTTCTGAGCATTCCCCTCAGTGGCAGCCCACTGATGGCCCTGGCTGCTGTGGGGCTGTTTGCTCACCCCAGGAACCCAGGCTGGCATTAACTGGGAGAGCAAACGCAGCCCTGGAGCCGCTGCAGTGGAAATGTGCCTCGGATTTATGGCCCCTCTTACATTTTACCAGTTAAAAAAGTAGTGCAAACATTTAAACAGCAGCGGCAGTAAAGATAAAAATGTAACTTGGATTAGATAAAGGCTGCAGATACTCCTATTTACACCTGGACCATAACCTTTGTTTGCCTCACTTGCTGGAGGCCACTCAAGTGCAGCAGCCGAGATTTCCTGGAGGCCCAGACACCTCCTGGTGCTGAAAGGGGTGTGGGGACACAGCCCCGGGTGTGGGGACACAGCCCCGGGTTTGGGGACACAGCCTCAGAGTGTGAGGACACAGCCCCGGGTGTGGGGACACCGCCCCAGGGTTTGGGGACAGGGGACACAGCCCCGGGTTTGGGGACACAGCCCCGGGTGTGGGGACAGGGGACACAGCCCCGGGTGTGGGGACACAGCCCCAGGGTTTGGGGACACAGCCCCGGGTTTAAGGGACACAGCCCCGGGTTTAGGGACACAGCCCCGGGTGTGGGGACACAGCCCCAGGGTTTGGGGGACACAGCCCCGGGTTTGGGGACACAGCCCTGGGTTTGGGGACACAGCCCCGGGTGTGGGGACACAGCCCCTGGGTTTGGGGTCCCTCCTGCAGGAGGGGAAGGGGCTGGGAGCTGGTTTTGGGGTGGGATGTCCCCTCCACAAGGGGCTGTGTCCTGCAGCAGGGACAGCTCAGGTGGGGACACCCAAACCCTGGCAGATGTGCTGTCTGTGGGAGGGTTAATGGGGCTCTTTGGGGGCTCTTTGGGGTGGGGATGGCTCAGAGAGCAGAGGGGAGTGGGGTGCTGCAGCTGGGACATCTGGAGACATTGGGACAGCAGAGATCTGGGGACAGGAACAGCAGAGATCTGGGGACATTGGGACAGCAGAGATCTGGGGACATTGGGATTGCAGAGATTTGGGGATGGGGACAGCAGAGATCTGGGGACATTGGGATTGCAGAGACCTAGGGATTGGGACAGCAGAGATTTGAGGACATTGGGACAGCAGGGGTCTGGGGACATTGGGATTGCAGAGATTTGGTGATGGGGACAGCAGAGATTTGAGGACATTGGGACAGCAGGGATCTGGGGACATTGGGACAGCAGGGGTCTGGGGACATTGGGACAGCAGGGATCTGGGGACATTGGGACAGCAGGCATTTGGGGACATTGGGCTCGCAGGGATCTGGGGACATTGGGACAGCAGGGATCTGGGGACATTGGGACAGCAGAGATCTGGGGACATTGGGATTGCAGGGATCTGGAGACATTGGGACAGCAGGGATCTGGGGACATTGGGCTTGCAGGGATCTGGGGACATTGGGATTGCAGGGATCTGCTGTCCCCGCTCCTCGGGGGCTCAGGAGGGGACAGGACACCCAGTGCCTGCTGGGGGAAGGGTGGGATGTCACAAGGGGGAAGGGTGGGATGTCACATGCCCGGAGCTGTGGCAGGCAGGAGCAAAGGGCACTTCCCTGGGATCCACAGCCCAGCCCAGGGAGGTCACAGCAGCCTCCGCCTCCCCACCAGCTGACATGCAATTAATTCATTAATTAATTAGCAGTGTCCCCACAGCCTGATCACCACGGCCAAACCCACGGCCTGATGTGCCAGGGCTCGGCAGGGGGACAGACCCTCCCATCCCTTCCCCAGGGGACACCAGCACCGCAGAAATTCCCTTTATTTCTTTTGGCTGTCCCTGCTGCCAGCGAGGTTAAAGCAGTGCAGCCCTGGTGGCACTGCCCGCCTGCAAGCCACGTGTCAAGGGCACAGAGAAGCAGCCCTTGGGGACGTGGTGGCACATGCCTGAGTTGGTTTTTTTTATTTTTAATTTTTTTTTTTTTTTTTGCCTGCGTCAAGCGAGCAGATTCCATTTGAATGTCACGCCCGTGCTGTGCGGGGTGGGACATTCCTCCCAGCGTTGCCATGTGAGGCCAGCGCGGTGTTTGGCCGCCCTTAAAGAGCTTTATCAGTTCCTGAAGTCGCTCTGCAAACAGCGGCAGCCAAGGAGCCGGGCTGAGGGCAGGAGGAGGAGGAGGAGGGGGAGAGGAGGGAGGAAAAGGCGAGCGGGAAGAAAAAGGGCTTTGTTAATTTTAATGGGGTGGGTTATGTTCCTCCTTCATCTGGCAGATATGCCACACTGGGTGCTGACAAGCTTTGGCCACCCGAGCCCCCCAGGCTCGTTGAGCCCCCCTTGGCCAGCAAGGCCCGGCTTTGCAAAGCCCTGCCAGGCCGGGCTGAAGCGCGGCTCTGTTTTCATCACGGAAAAGCCTCCGGGCGCATATTTTTGTAATTAGGCTCTTTCTGCTCAGCAGTTTTTGCAGCTGTGATGACACTTGGGTGTCGCCCCCTGCTTTCTCACGCTCTCCCTGCCAAGGCTGGGCCGCCGCCAGCGCCGAGGTCACGGCACGGCCCCGCCGGGCCCAGCGCGCTCCGGCCGGCGCTCGGCGGTGGCAGCGGGCCAGGGTCCTCCCCGCGGCCGGTGAAGGCTGGAACGGAGCTCCGGAGCAGGGATGGGGCTCTGGGGTCACAGGAAGGGCCCAGGGCGGCCGCGCAGCTCCCGGCTGCCGGGCCCAGCACGTGGCCGGAAGGTTCTGGAACGGCTCCAGCCCGGGGATGCTCCACGCCCTGCTGGGGCTGCCTGGCCCGGAGAGCACAATGAGCTCCTTCCTCAGGGTCAGGTGGAGCTTCCTGCACGTCTGGCTCTGCCTGCTGCTGCTTTTCCAGTGGCAGCACTGAGCAGAGCTGGGATGGGTCCTCTGCTGGTGTCCCTGCAGGGCCTGGGTCCATCCATCCCCTTCTATCCCCATTCCTGCAGGGCCTGGGTCCATCCATCCCCTTCCATCCCCATCCCTGCAGGGCCTGGGTCCATCCATCCCCATCCCTGCAGGGCCTGGGTCCATCCATCCCCATCCCTGCAGATCCTGGATCCATCCATCCCCATCCATTCCCATCCCTGCAGATCCTGGGTCCATCCATCCCCATCCCTGCAGATCCTGGGTCCATCCATCCCCATCCCTGCAGATCCTGGATCCATCCATCCCCATCCCTGCAGATCCTGGATCCATCCATCCCCATCCATTCCCATCCCTGCAGGGCCTGGGTCCATCCATTTCCATCCCTGCAGATCCTGGGTCCATCCATCCCCATCCCTTCAGGGTCTGGATCCATCCATCCCCATCCCTGCAGATCCCGATCCCATTCCTTCCCTCCCTCCCTCCTCACAGCCGTGGATGAGTCAGGATGCTCCCATCCCTCCCTCCCTCCTGTCCCTCCAGCCAAGAGAAGCTTTCCCCTTCCCATTTCCCTTTCCCCTTCCCATTTCCCTTTCCCCTTCCCATTTCCCTTTCCCCTTTTCCCCTCCCCTCCCTATATCCAGTGCCAAGTGGTTTTCCTACACGACAGACTGGGAATCCTGGAAACCTGCGATGGTTTGGGCTGGAAGGGACCTCAAAGATCATTTAATTACAGCTGAATCAATGCACTTAAGCATCAATTAAGTAGGAAAATCCAGGTTTTCCTTCCACAGGGGAATTTCCCTCTGGTGCCACTTGCAGATTGAGCAGCCAGACCTACCAAAATCCCCCTCTGGAATCCCTGAAGATCCTCTCTGGACATCAGGTAATTTTTCATTTACCTGAAGAAAGCTTAAAAAGCTTTTTCTTTATAATATAAATATATAAATATAAATATATATATAAATATATATATATATAAACTCTATATAAATATATATATATATATAAAAATTATATATATATAATTTTAAAATTACATATATATATAATATAAATTCCAACCCCAAGCTGATTTTTCTGCTGACTCCAGGAGCTGAAACCTGGATGAAAACCACTCCAGGATGGGAAAAGCTCTGCAGAAATGAGGCTCAGCAGCAGCAGCAGGCTCGCCCTGAAAACTCAATCTTCCCCAGATCAGGGCCAGGGAAGGAGCCAGCAGCTCTGAGGGAGCTCACCAAAGTGCTCTCATTTATTCTTATTACCAGGCCTTGCATGCCAGCTTCCCTGGAAAGATCTTCTGGAAAAATATCCAGAAGGAAATTAGATTTAAAAAAAAGAAAAAAATCAATCAGAGCCTCCCTCTCTCCCAACAACTCACAAATCAGCTGGGGCAGAGCCAGATCATTCCTGGCTGGGCTTTTATGGGTGAGGGGCTGGGTTTGTTCCTCATTTCCCACGTGGAATTCACTCTGGAGAATTCCTGGAGCTCAGGCTTGGTGCTGGCCTGTGGCACGAGGGATTTCCCCCTCAGAGCTGCCTCTCCCTCAGTTTTGGGGTGTTCCACTGGATATTTCCTGAGTTTTGGGCTATTCCACTGGATATTCTCTCTCCCTGAATTTTGGGGTGTTACACTGGATATTTTCTCCCCCTGGGTTTTGGGGTGTTCCACTGGATATTTCCCCCCTTTTCAATCACCCCCATCCCTGTTCCAGCAGCTCCAGAGGACTCCCAGCACAGTTAATTTGGCTTTTCCATGAATATTTTAGCCCAAAGGTCTCAGCTGGAGCAGAGCACAGCCTCTGGTCAGGCCTTGGATTGGGGGCCATGCTCAGGGAATGCTGCAATTGCCATAAAACTCCTTTTTCTTTAACAAACCTTTCCCTAATTTGACCCCTCCATGCTTAGACATTCCCAGGAATATTCCCAGAAAATCTGGCCCAGCAGAAGCAGGAACACCACAGCATTCACTGAGGAACAAGCTGCAGAATGTGATATTTTTATTCTTTTTTCCCCTGAGAATGTTCTCAGGGCAGGTTCGTTTTCCCTGTGAGTCCTGTCAGGTTGAGCAGGCAGGAGTGGCAGTAACAGGGATCAGAATTCCAGAATGCCAGAGCCATTATCCCAGGGTTTATTATTATTTATCATTATTTATTTCTTATTCCCTGCTGGAATGGCAGCTGGGGGTGCTCCCCTGTCCTCCAGACCCATCCCCAGCCCTGGGCTTTGGGATCAGCTCAGGCTCTTCCTCCTCCCCCCTTTTGGGGTTGCTAAATATTCCCCAGTGATTTTCCTGCCTGGCTGATGCCATTTTTATAAATAGGCTGCTCATGCATTTATTATCTGCTCCTTTGGAGGCACAGTGTGACACAGAGCTGTCTGTTCCCAGCTCGGAATGCTTCTCCAAATTCCCAATAAATCAGGAATCGCTGCAGCACCGCCTGAGCTCCTTGTCAGGAGGGGGTGAAGGATGAGAAATCCACATTTAAAAGAACTTCCAGATCCCCCCGTCCCAAACAGCTCCAGAGCAGGGACAGGGCTCAGAGAACTGGCAGGGATGGAAAACCAGCTGGGATGGGCCCTCCTGGTGGAAAAGGAGCTGGGATGATGGAGAAGGAGCTGGGATGATGGAGGAGGAACTGGGATGATGGAAAATGAACTGGGATGATGGAGGAGGAACTGGGATGATGGAGGAGGAACTGGGATGATGGAAAATGAACTGGGATGATGGGAAAGGAACTGGGATGATGGGAAAGGAACTGGGATGATGGGAAAGAAGCTGGGAGATGGAAAAGGAGTTGGGATGGGCCCTCCTGATGGAAAAGGAACTGGGATGAGCCCTCCTGGTGGAGAAGGAGCTGGGATGATGGGGAAGGAGCTGGGATGAGGCCTCCTGATGGAAAAAGAGCTGGGATTATGGTAAAAGAGCTGGGATGGGCCCTCCTGATGGAAAAGGAGCTGGGACTATGGAAGAGGAGCTGGGACAATGGAAAAGGAGCTGGGATTATGGAAGAGGAGCTGGGATGATGGAAAAGGAGCTGGGATGATGGAAAAGGAGCTGGGATTATGGAAGAGGAGCTGGGATGATGGAAAAGGAGCTGGGATTGTGGAAGAGGAGCTGGGATGATGGAAAAGGAGCTGGGATGATGGAAAAGGAGCTGGGAGTATGGAAGAGGAGCTGGGATTATGGAAAAGGAGCTGGGATGATGGAAAAGGAGCTGGGATTATGGAAGAGGAGCTGGGATGATGGAAAAGGAGCTGGGATTGTGGAAGAGGAGCTGGGATGAGGCCTCCTCGCTCCACCCTCTCCCCCAGGGATGCTCCAGGTCCCTGCCCAGCCCCAGGGAGAGGGAGGGCCGGCAGCTCCGTGTGCTCTCCCCGCTGCAGCTCCGTTTCCAGGAAAATTTGCCCTTTCACAGTTGCTTCAGCGAAAATGTCAGCGAATGCCAAACGCCCGGAGCCACGAACGCCGGGCGCAGGAGAGGCTCCATAAATCAGGCAGCAGTTAGTGGGAAAAAATCAGGTTCCAAGGAGCAAAGCAGTGGGATACGGGGCTGGTTTTTGTTTTTGGGGGTTTTCCCCCTCCTCCGAGGCAGGGCAGCAGCGTTTGAGTTCATTATGCGGCACAGCAGTGCAGGAATCCGCGCCATTGTCCGAGCCCGCTGTGTTTTGCGGGTCGGGCGCTGAGTGTGGCTGCGGGTGGGAACAAAGGCGCCCTCCATCCCCTCGGCCGGCCCACAAAGGCCGGGGGGCTGCTGGCCCAGCCGGGGGCCGGGCGGCCACAGCTGTGACCAATCCAACACAGCTCCCCTCAATATGGAGTGACCCCGGTGCTTTCTGCAACCTGCTCCGGGCTCATCCCCGAGCGCTCGCACAAAAGCCGCGAACAAACAAAACCTTTGTCAGCACTTCCAAGGCTTTCCCTCCGAGGGAAAAAAAAATCTTAAATATTTCATTAGGCTCTTCTCGCGCCTTTCTATTTCCTTTCTTTCTTTCTTTTTTCTTTTTTTTTTTTTTTTTTTTTTACCTGCTCTGGGTTTTAAAAAAAATTTAAGAAAAAAAGCCAAAGTGGACATGAAAAGTCTGGGTGAACAAATGATTAAAGGAGAAGTTTAAAGGAGAGGAAGGGATGGCTTTGGAGGTGGGGGAAGCTCCTCGTGCTGCTGTCCTGGGTGGAATTACAAAGCGAAAAGGAAACTCTCCCAGGTGAAATAGTTTTTAAATGAAACGAAACACAACTTATATAAGTTTAGAAATAGTTTTGCAGTTTATTTAGGCAGACCAGCAGTGAAAGGCCACAGACAGAAGAGCTAGGGAGGTTTGGAGAAGGTTCTCAGGCACTGGTGGGTGCATTCCAGCTCTTGAATGGTTTGAGATCCCAAGGGAGGTCATGGAACCATGGAATGGTTGGGTTGGAAGGGACTTCAAAGTCAGCTCATTCCAGCCCTGCCGTGGGCAGGGACACTCCAGCAGCCCAGGCTGGCCTTGGCCACTTCCAGGGATGTGGAATCACCTGTGCCAGGGCCCCACCACCCTCCCAGGGAGGGATTTATTCCTAATTCCCCATCCAAACCTCCTCTGCGGTCAGAGATGTGAAGGCTGCAGGAAGAGGAGGTGGGGAAGGAAAAGGCAGAAGTTCCAACCCATCCCATCCCATCAATCCCATCCCATCCCATCCCATCCCATCCATCCCATCCCATTGATCCCATCCATCCCATCCCATCAATCCCATCCCATCCCATCCCATCCCATCCCATCCCATCCCATCAATCCCATCAATCCCATCCCATCCCATCCCATCCCATCCCATCCCATCCCATCCCATCCCATCCATCCCATCCCATCCATCCCATCCCATCCCATTGATCCCATCCCATCCCATCCCATCCCATCCCATCCCATTGATCCCATCGATCCCATCAATCCCATCCCATCCCATCCCATCCCATCCCATCCCATCCCATTGATCCCATCCCATCCATCCCATCCCATCCCATCCCATCAATTCCATCCCATCCCATCCCATCCCATCCCATCCCATCCCATCCCATTGATCCCATCCCATCCCATCCCATCCCATCCCATCCCATCCCATCCCATCCATCCCATCCCATCCCATCAATCCCATCCCATCCATCCCATCCCATCCCATCCCATCCCATCCCATCCCATCCCATCCCATCCATCCCATCCCATCCCATCCCATCCCATCCCATCCCATCCCATCCCATCCATCCCATCCCATCCCATCCCATCCCATCCCATCCCATCCCATCCATCCCACCCCACCCCACAGATCCCACCCATCCCAAGTCTCCCAATGACCTTTCCCAGGCTGGGAGGGCTCCCTTTGCTCCCCAGGCTCTCCCTCCATCCCTGAACTCACAAACATTACAAACATCACAAACATGAAACACTTTTAGTAACTGGGCCCTGCCACAGAGTCCATTCTGCTGCACTAAATGACTCTGACAACACCTTTCCCCCTTTTCCCCCTTTTCCCCCTTTTCCCCCTTTTTCCCTTCCCTGATTGCAGGAGCTCCAGAGGGGAAGGAGCCAGGCACAATGGCCTCACTCCTCTTTTGTTTCAGCCTTGATTTCCCCCCCCTTTTAAGGACCCTCCTGAATAATTCAGTGTTATCACTCAGGATGATGCTGGATTATTGCAAGGCTTCCTTCCCTCCCGTCCTCCCCCTCCTCCTCTTCCTCCTCCTCCTTTCCCCCCTCCCTTCCCATAACCTTTAAATTCTTTTCACACGTGAATGGGTTCAAAGGAAGTCGTGGAAGGCAAACACACAACGAGGAGGTTGCTGCTCTGCCCCTCTGCTGTCAGCTTGATAAATATAATGTGTCACCAATTAAAAGCCCATTGCCATTCTGCTGCTGCAGCCCGGCCTCGTTAGGGCCCTCCTCCCGGGGTGGCTCCCAGGAGCTGCTGCTATCATTGTTGATAACAGAGGAGCTGCTTTTTCCCATCCCGGGCCATTTCAGGCCTCCACATTGGCATGTAAATAAGTTATTCACCCGGCATCACTTGCTGATAGAAAAATGACCATGAAACTCTTTGATTTTGGGTTTGCTCTTGTCACCGGCGCACAATGAAATCAAGAGTTGCAGTTTTCTGGCTGGGGCTTGTGGAGGGCTTTTATTATTTTTTTCCCTCCTTTTTTTTTTTGCCTTTTCTCTTTCCCAACTCTCCCCTTGCAGCATTTGTATGGAAATGGTGCCATCCCACAATTTAATGCCGGGGTTGACCTGTGAGGTGTCCCCACTCCAACAGAGCAGATCCTTGTTTATTTTTGCCCTCCCCAGGAACATTCAAAAACAATCTGGGTCACGCAGGAAAAGCTGTTGGCTTTTCCCCCTCATTTTTTTTTGGGCTCTCAACGCCTTTGGAGAGGAGAAAGAGACCCCTGGGCTCTTCCCCACGGGGAATCTGGGACAGTCCCACAGCTCTGCCTTGCCCCAGGGTGCAGCCAGGGAAATTTTCCCTGGAATATTGATGCATTCCTTCAGCCTCCTGCCTCTCTCCAGCTGCTTTTCCCGGAGGGATTTGCATTCCCCATGGCAGCTCCCAAACCATTCCTGTTTTCCCCTCATTCTGCCTCAATTTCGGGGTGCTGGGCACCTTCCCCAGGGCTCAGAGCTCGCCCACAGCCTCTGGGAATTTCATTCCCTGGCACCAAAACCCCCTGGGAGCTTGGTCCTGTCACTGCTGGGTCCAGCACAGCAGCAGCCAGGTGAAGGGGATTTATTTGGGGGCAAAAAGCTGCTGGGAATTCATTGGAAAACTCCAGAGAATCTTTTGGGTGAAACGTGGGGATCTGTTGTGGTCAGAGCTGCTCATTTCCAATTGAAGATCTGCAGAGCTTTAAGATCTCCACAGCAGCCTGAGCTGGGACATCTCCAGACAGAAACCACCACCACCAACCTCTGGGGCTGGTTTTCTTTTCTTTTTCCCTCCGTTTTGTGTTGCTTGGGGTTTTTTGTTGTTTTTTTTTTAACTTCAGCAGAGCTTTTGGGGAGGGATGGGAGAATCTTTCATTCAGGGGAGCTGGGCCCGTCGGGTTTGAGTGATAAAGATGCTTCTGTGCAGCGTTTGAAGTGGAAATTCATGCAGATTTGGAGCCTGGATGCTCCCAGCAACGTTCTGGGAAGCTTTGCTTGTTAGATCCGTGTAATAAAAGTTCCTCCCTCCCAGCCCAGCCCAGCTCATCCCCGGCCTCTCTCCGGGCACAGTCTGGAATCTCTGAAGTTCCCCCTCGCCTGCCAAGCACCACCTGCAAGAGGGGGAGTTCCCTGGAGCTGGGAGACAAAAGGATTTGCAATCAAAGCCTCGGAACAGGAGGGGAAAAAGGAAGGAAAAAAGGCATCAAAAAGTTTTTCCACGTTCTGGGCTGGCTGGGAAAGAACTGTGGGGTTTTCTTGCCTCATTTACAGGCTATGGGAACGGGGATGTCTCCCAGATTCTCTTATCTCCCTTTTTGGTGGGAAGAGGAGGATGGAATTTAATCTTGTGGGACACAGATTTGCCTTTCTGGGCAGTGTTGTCCTTGCTTGGTTTCCAAGAGAAACGTTTCGACTTTGGTGTGGAAAAATCAGGATTAAACTCGGTGGGTGAAGCAGAGGGAAGAGAACAAATTGGAATTCTTATCTTGTATTCCCAATCTCAATCCTCTTTTTTAACTGAATGGGTTTTGAGGAAGTTGAGGGGTAAAAATTGCACAGCAGAAGTCTGTGAGTGAATCAGGGCTTTGGAATGAGATGATCTTTAAAGACCCTTCCAACCCCAGACCTGGGATTCCAACCCCAAACTCTGGGGGTCTATAAAGAGAATTTCATTTTTCAAAAGTCCTGAAAGAGAGGGGGGAGAAAACCGTGGCCTTGTGGGGGAAATGGGAGGGGAGATGTGGGGTGAGAAAATCCACCTGGGGATGGGTGGGCAGGGCAGGACAAGAGTTTTGCTCCCCAAGGAAATCCTTTCCCAGCAGGGTTTGGGCCAGCAGGAACAGGGGAGGGAACAGAACTTGAGGCACTCAGGAAAACGCTGGAAATGCCTTAGAATTACAATTACAATTAAATTACAATTACTACAATTAAATTGCAATTCTTGTGCCACCTGAAAGGCCTTTCTGAGATTTTTACCCCTCTCAGAACCGTGGGATGACTTTTCCCTTCCTCCACGCGAAAATATTCCCTTCACCTTTGGTTTTCCACCCCAAACCCAGGCTGGAGCCCCGATTTTCTGCCACTCCCACCCCTCCTGCTGCTGCCTCGTTATTCTTTAACTTCCCAAGGTTTCCCTGCAGAGCCCCGGGGCGGGAGCCGGGAATGTTTATCCCGGGAATGTTTATCCGCTGTCCCAGCCCCGGGGTCACCCCGGGGATTGTCACCCGAGCCCCCCTGCCCTCCTTAGGGATGCACCGGGCTGTCAGTAACGAGGCCACGAGGTTTATTCTCCCCATCTCAAAAGATAATCTGGGAATAATTGGGACTTAAGGAACTGGTGGGAATCTGATTTTTTGGCGGCGCTGCCATTCAGGAAACAGATGGACATCTTATTTCGCCCTAATTTGATGGGCTTGCTTGACAAAATGGCAGAGGTTGCACTTTGCTACAATAATCAGCTGCCACTCAGACTTTGTAAGGGGCTTGTGGAGGTTTCTTCTTAATTAGAGCGTGGCTCCCTATCGGGGAGGAGGTGATTCCCAGCAGCTTCTCTGCCTCTGGAGCCTGGAAAAGAGAGGGGAAAACCGAGGGGGTTTTCGGGTTTCTGTCAGATTTTGGGGTTTTTAAAAGTCTGGTTTGGAAAGTGGAGCTTGGGAGGGAGCTCATTGTGCGGGAATAATGAATTCATGGATTTGCTCCCTCTGCCCCGGGGCAGCTTTCCCTGGGCTGGGGGGCACCTTGGGAAGCTTTGGGAAGCCTCGGGATTATTCCCGGGTTTGCAAACCCCACTTTTCACTTGCAAAACCTTCCCAGCGCTGCCGTTTAACCCCTGACCTCCCGTGCTGCCTCCCATCCCTCTCCAAAGGGGATCCTCTGGGATCCCAGCCCCTCTCAGGCCGCTTTTCTCACTGTTCCCTCTGCAGCTAAAAACCCGCTGGGAGCTTTGCTAATGAGGCAGATATAATTACCCCCACCCAGGGAAGTGCTGGAGTCACCATCTCTGCAAAAGCTCAAAAATTGAGGATTTTGGTGGCACTGGGAGAAATGGTTTGGTGGGAATGCTGGGGGTGTTGGCTCCACGGTTGGATTTCAGGATCTTGGAGTTTTTGCCAAAATTTTCCAAAAGGTTTGGGACTTTCTCCCAGACTTAACGACTCTGTGATTCTGTGTTCAAGCCCCTCAGTCAGGTGCTGATGGATTAAAGAGCCAGCCCAACCCAGCTGCCACCAAGCCCAGACACATTTAATGTCCTTCTTGCTGCCCTCATCCCTGGCCCCTTGGAGAATCCATTTTTACCTTTTCCCAGCAATTTCTGTGGGCAAAGCTGAAATTATTGAGCAGCCCAGGAACTCCAGACTGGGAGAGGGTCCTGCCCCATTCTGCACAGGAAGAAAAAAGGGAATTCCAGGGGGATTTGTGGAATGGGGCGTGAAGGATGCACAGACTTTTCCAGCGGCTCATCTGCCACTCTTGGCTGTGCTGTTGGGCATCCATCAATCCCTGGACGTCCATCAATCCTTGGATATCCATCAATCCCTGGCTGTCACTAACTTTGCATTTCTTGGTGTTTAGGAGCAGTGAAAAAGAACCCACTGAGCCCTTCTGGATTGGAAAGGGAGCTGAAGGTCATCCAGTGCCACCCATCCCATGGGTCCCACTGGCCCAGGTTGCTCCATCCAACCTTGGCTTGGACAATTCCAGGGATGGGGAATCCACAACTTCTTTGTGCCTCTGGTTGTGGCAGCCCCTCTGTCCCTGGTTGTGGCATCACCCTGAGCATCTCCACCGCTTCTTCCCCTAAAAACCACCCAGAGGAGCAAACCCTCCTCCTCCATGGAGATCCTCACTAAAAATCAATTTCTCCTTGCTGCCCATCAGCTCGGGGATGTTTTTTTCTCTTTGCAAACCTGCAGGGTGACCTTCACACTCCTGCAGGCTGCAGAGGAGCCAAAGTTTACAGCAAGGTCATTCCAGCTGCTCCAGACACAGCCCAGGCCGTGTAAGGGATCCCAGGAAACTCCTCAGGGATTCCAGAGCCCTCCACCCACCTCGGAGCATCCCCTCTTGATTTATTCTCCCCGCAGATGAGGTGGTTGCAAGGATTTCAAGAAGCCCATCTAATGGAGTGCTGGAAATGATAAATCAGTGGGGCTTTGTAAAGGTTATTACTTTAAACAAAGAGGGGCTTGAATGGAGCCAATTAAACGGCACCTGAATTGATAAACAAACTGCTTATTGTCGGGGGCTATTCTGCAGCTCTGGGGGTCCCCCCTCGCTGGAGGCCTGGGGATAAATTTACATGTGATTGGAGTTTAATGGGCCGCAACAGGCCTCCCATCCCATCGCCATGGCAACCGGCCCTTTCTCCAGCTTTTAAACAGTCTGCACCGGCCTTTTCTGATTGTCTGCTGCTGGCAGCCCGACGGGGTGGGCCTGCCTTGTAGCAATTTGTTTCTGTCCCCGGGCACGGCCCGGCCAGGCCATGAATATATCTGGGGGGACACGGCGACAAAGGGCCGGGCCGAGGGGGCTCCATGGAGACCCTGGCACTGGAATGGTGACATATGGTCCGTGCTGACCCCGGGCAGCCCCACAATGAGCAGCCCTCAGCTCCTTTTTGGTCCCCGGCCCGCTTAGGCCGGGCCTATTCATGGCTAGGCCAAGGCGGCGGGGCCTAGGCCGCTCCCCCCGCGGGTTCGGGGCTTTGCTCCCGCTGAAATCTCAGCACTAAAGGGAGAATGGGAGAGGGGAGGAAGGAGATAAAGGCAGGAAGAAAAGGCTCTCCATGTCCCAGAGATGTTTGCTTTCCACTTGATTGGAAGCTGAATGGGCGCGGGTCGCAGCGGGGAGAGCTCCTGGGGTTGGAGTGCCAGAGCAGTTTGGGGTCAAAGGGACCTGAAATCCCAACCAGTGCCATGGACAGGGACACCTTCCACCATCCCAGGGTGCTCCAACCTGCCCTGGACACTTCCAGGGACGGGGCAGCCGTGGCTGCTCTGGGAATTCCATCCCAGCCCCTCATCACCCTCACAGGGAGGGATTCATTCCCAATATCCCATCTAACCCTTCCCTCTGGCAGTGATTTTTCACGGAGTAATGGAATAAAGCCACAGGGATGCTGGTTTAATCAGAATATTGGCATTTTTCACCCTCTCTTTTCTGTTCCCTCCATTCCTTGTCCCTCTCCTGCTCTCCTGGAGCCCCTTTGGGCACTGGAAGGGGCTCTGAGCTCTTCTTTTCTTCTCCAGGTGAACATTCCCAGCTTTTTAAGGGGGATCAGGCTGAGGGTCCCCCTGGCTCTGGATCCTCCTGGATCCCCCCTGGATCCTGCCTGGATCCCCCCTGGATCCCCCCCAGTACCACAGCCAGCACTGAACCCATCCCACAAGGACAAGGGACTGCAGGAAATCCACCCCAGCCCCAAATCCCGTTTTTTCCAGGTGACTCAGGTGTCAGAGCAGCTGGCTTTGTCCCTCCCTGACCACAGCAGGGACCTCGTGACTGTAAAAGCTGATTTCTGGTAAAGGCCCCACCTGCCAGCTCTGCTCAGTGACCCCACAAACCAACGGGATTTGCATGTGGACACCTAATCCTGGGCTGCTCTTCCTCCAAGTCTGAGGGAGAGCCCTGGGCTTGGATCTCTGGTGAATTAATCTGGGAGTCAGACTCATAAAAGCCACCAGAAGGAAGCTGCCACACCAGTGCTGTGCAGGGAGAACAAACTGGCCAAACTGGGCAAGAAAACAATCTTTTAAAATCGGGAATTTCCCAAATAAAAGCTTCCTTAAGCAGGGAAAATTAAAAATCCCCTCAATAATTGATGTACCAAACTTTGCAATGCTCACAAAAATGCAGATTTTGTGCCTGCAGAGGAGAATTTCTCCCAAGGGTGGCTGAGCCGGGATGCTGGGGGTGCTCTCAGCTCCTCCTCGCTGCCCTCCCCAGCCCTGGAGCTGGTGTGAAGGGCCTGGGATCAGCTGCATTCCCCCTTTCATCTCAGGGTGTGACCTGGTGTCCAGCTGCACCACCAGGGCCCGATATCCCCTTATTTCCTGGCAGTTTGGTGGTTGCAGCACAAATTCCAGGGTTTCCTCCCTGTCCCAAGGTGTTGTGGCACTCGGAGAGGGAATTCCTGCAGCCAGGACTGGGAAAACATAAAATCCAGGAGTCCTTCTTGCCTCAGGAGTGTCACAGAGCTTGGAGAGGGAATTTTTGTTAATGAGTGCTGGGAGAGTAAAAATTCCAGGGTCTGTCTTGCCTCAAAGTGTTGTAGGATTCAGAGAGGGAATTCCTGCAGCCAGGAGTGGGAAGACAAAAAATTCCAGGATTTTCTCCAGTATTGTGGCACTCAGAGAGTGAATTCCTGCAGCCAGGAGTGTGACAGAGCCACCCCAGAGGCTGCTCTCCAGGAGATCTCTTCCAAATCTCCTTGGGACACAGAAATTCCATCTTTTTCTCTGCCCTGATTCCTGCAGGTGCCTGAGGTACAGGTAAATGCCTTTGCAGCAGGGTCTTAAAAATGATGGCAATTAAAGCAGTGAAATCCCCTTTGTGTGGGAAAAAAGGCTTTATTTTAATTAATATTTTCATTAATATTTTCATTAATATTTTCATTAATACATCCCAGAGTTGTTCTCAGCTGGAGATTTAACGCCTGAGTTTGAAATCTCCCGGCTTCTCCCAGGGAAAACTCTTCTCCTTGGAATTCTGAAATTCTTTATTTGGGATGTTGCACCCACTGAAATTCCTTATTTGGGGTATTTATCAGCCTGTTTTGATGTGACTTGGGGTTTTTAAATCAGTTTTTGAAGGAGTCTTATCCTGGATCCATGCAGGGCAGGGAGGCAGCAAAACTCCCCCAGGACACCAAAATTCCCTCTCCTTCCCTCGCCATTTGCTTGGGAGGGATTTTCCTGCCAAGTTTATGGCCAGGCCTTGCATTTGAAAGGAAAATTGCTCTTCTTGAGCTGGTGAGAGCAGGGGAAGAAACAACACAAAGCAAAAGGGGAGGTGAAAACCTGGCCAGAGGCTCCCAGCTGCAGGAGGAGCCCACGGCGTGTCCGGATTTTCCCATCCCAGCCCGGAATTCCGCAGGGTTTGGTTTTCTAAACAGGATCTGGGCCATGCAGGACATCCCCAGGCCTGAGCAGGATGGGTTCCTCAGCAGGAGGAGAAGAGGAAGGTGCTGAGGGTGAGGATGGAGGGGAGGAAGTGACGCCAATCCCGCCCCACATCCCGACATTCCCCAAGTTTGGGAAGGAGCCCTGGCCTCCCGTTCTTTGTTAATGATCCCGATGTCCCTCCTGCTCCTCAGCATCAGGGCAGCCTGGGGTTGTGCAGGGAGGAAACCCAGCCCAGCTTTTCCCTGGGATTGCTGTGAGAGGGGAGTTTTCCATTGGAAATCTGGGAATCTGCACCAGGAGGGAAAGGCCAGCATAAGGAACTCCTTCACCAGCGAAGCCTCTCCCACAAAGCCAAAGCAGAAGGCTGAGAATGTTTTTGATTGGGATGAAAGCAATAGAAATAACCCCAAAGAAAGGAGGAAATCCTGGTTTATGGCATCCATTTGGTCCTTAATGGGATCATTCCCGCGTTTAACATTTGGGCCGGCCATAAAGAGCCTTTTCCTCTCCCTGCCCTCCTTCCCTCCCCAGATGGCTGCTCCAGCCTCCCACGCCCCTGACCCCTTGGAGAATCCTTTCCCAAAGCTGCTGCCTGCTGCTCTCCCCGTATCCCAAAGCTCTCTGCTCCAAATTGTCAGATGAAGATTTTTGGCACTTAGAGATGAGAGGTGTTTTAAAAATTTTAATTCTATTTTCAGTGTTACATGAAGGGTGAGACAATACAGATGTTGTAATTCACGCTGATACAATCAGAAGCCGAATATTTTTTATTCTCCAAATTCATTTCCCACACAAAATATTTTTTATTCACCCTGCAGGATAATCGCTGTCAGCCATGAAAACCTTTCCAGGCTCCCAGAGAATTCCGTGTGTGTGCCACAGGAAAAAACAGCTCCAGCCCTGTAAACACAGCCACTTCCTGCCCTGCTCCAGCACACAGCAACGCTGACCCAAATTTCCCAAATTTCCTCCAGAAATCCTCCTTGCTTTCACACATTTCCAGCCAGGTGGAAACGCCAGCTGCTCTCTGCAGGGCTGGGCTGCTCCAGGACATTCCCAGCCCGTCCTGCTGGGGAATTTCAGTGTTTGGAGGGGCAGAGTCAATCCTGTCCCACACCTGGGGCTGCACAGCAGCAGGAGCTGGCAGCAGAGCTCTGCAGCCTCTGGAATCTCACCGTGGATGTTTTGCTGTCACAGGGAAAAAATGAGAAGGAATCGCTGCTTAAAATGGGGGAAATCTGATTTTTTCAAATTAATTTCTGGAAGTTCTGTGGTTTTTTTTCCCTGCAATGCATTAAACCCTCAAAGGTGGAGGGAAGGGCTCCTGTTAAATAACCTCAGGCTCTGGCAGTGTGAGGGAATTGTCACCTCTGTCACCTCTCGCTGTCACTGCAGGGTCCCTGTGTGCCACCCCCACACCTGGCCAGGTGTGAGCCCAGGGCTGGGTTAAGGGCAGGGAGTTTTGGGGACAGCCCTGGGGTCAGTGTGGCACAGCTGGGGGACAGTGCCAGCCCTGGGGACAGGGCAGGGCCGGCTGTCCCAGCCACACAAGGAGCTCTTTCAGCCCAGAGCTGCTCCCAGGGATTTTTCAGGATGCAGAGCCTGTCCAGACTCCCCGAGGGCTGGGACACACGTGCCACACTGTGCCACCGCTGGTGGCTTTGGGGATTTGGGGTCAGCCCTGAGCTCTGGCATGGGGCATTTGTGCAGGGCAAACCCAGCAAATCCCTGCCCTGAGACACCCAGCTGTGCTCCGGGGGCTCAGCCTGCGTTTGTGAGGAATACAACCGTTTGAAATGTAATTTAAAGTGTAATTCAAAGTGTAATTTAAAGTGTAATTTAAAATGTAATTTCCCCCCTTTTCTAGCTAAGAGGTGGAGCCAGTGCCGAGTTCTGGGCACTCCCCAAGCCCCATCCTTCCTGCTCTGCTTTCCCTTCCCATCCGGGAGTGGGACGGGGCACAACCCTGGGCAATGCGGGGTGGAGGTGCCCTGTGAGCACCCCTGACCCCAGCGGGCACCCGGGGCTGGCTGCGGCCGGGAGGCACACGCCCGGCAGCCGGTAATGATGGCTCGATTCCGGCAATCAGCGCGGAGCAAATAACGCGGCCACGCCCGGGACAGACCGGCCCGGCCAGCCCGGCAGGTCCGGGCTCAGGCAGGAGGGGCACGGGGAGGCTGCTGGCCATGGGAACCTCGGCAGGGCAGGGCAGGGCTGGGATGGGATGGGTGAGTCAGGAGCGGGACAGACCCGGGACAGCGCTGGGAGAATCCTGGGACAGATCTGGGAGAATCCTGGGACAGATCTGGGAGAATTCTGGAAGAGCGCTGGGACAGACATGGGACAGCACTGGGACAGACATGGGACAGCACTGGGAGAGCACTGGGAGAATCCTGGGACAGTCCTGGGGCATCACTGAGAAAATCCTGGGACAGAACTGCCACAGACATGGGACAGCCCTGAGAGAATCCTGGGACAGAACTGCCACAGACATGGGACAGCACTGAGACAATCCTGGGACAATCCTGGGACATCAGTGGGAGAATTCTGGGACAATCCTGGGAGAGCACTGGGACATCATTGGGACAGCCCTGGGACATCACTGAGAGAATCCTGGGACAGGACTGGGAAAATCCTGGGACATCACTGGCACAGCCATGGGACCCCTTTGTTTGTAATTTGTGAGCAGAACTCCCTATAAAATCTGGTTCCCAGATATTTCAGGAGTTCTCTGCTCCTCCCAAACCATGGAGCCCTTCCCAGCAGCCAGGGCAGCCTCAGGAGGGATCTCCAGGCAGAGCAGGGGATGGAGCAGCTGCCCCTCCTGTCCCCTGCGAGCCTTTGGCACCTCTGGATCCCCGGCCGGCACTGGCCGTGTCCTTCTGGATAAACAGAGAAGGATTTCTCTGCAGCAGCGTCTCCCCACCAGAAAAACCCCGTCCCTGAAGCCCTGTCAGCCTCAGAACGAGCCCTGGAGCTGCTCTGACACCGAGCAGGGAGGAAAACAAACAAGCAAGGAAATCAAACCCTGGGAGGGGGAAAAAAAATAAAGGCAACGTGTCTGGAAGACAAGTCAAGGGCAGGCAGTGATGGGCAGGAGCAGCCCTGCCACTTGCAGTCATGTCAGGGCACAGGAAAACTCTGCGGACACGGATGGAGCATCCTGGGAGGCTCAGCCCAGCTCAGCCCAGCCCAGCCCAGCCCAGCTCAGCTGAGGGGTTCTGACAGCTGGGGGACAATGCTGGGGGAGAGGGGCTGTGAACACATCGGGGTTTGTGATCCCAGGAGGGGCTGTGAGCACATCGGGGTTTGTGATCCCAGCCTGGGGACAGGGGCTGTGAGCACATCGGGGTTTGTGATCCCAGGAGGGGCTGTGAGCACATCGGGGTTTGTGATCCCAGCCTGGGGACAGGGGCTGTGAGCACATCGGGCCGAGCACCCGGAGCCAGCTCGGTGTCCCAGGAGGGGCGGGAGGACTCAGCTGCTGAATCACCGGCAGGCCGAGGCACGCTCCGGGCCGTGCCTTTAGGGGAATTATTCACGTTCTCCTCCAGCCCGGCTTCCCCCGGTGTGCAGCCATCTCAGAGCCAGGGAATCCTGGAATACCCTGAGCAGGATCAGCGATTTTCCTGCCATTCTCTTCATCCTGCCTCCAATTCCAGGGGATGGAAATTCCCCTTTTCCATGTGCTGCCCCTCCAGCATCCCTGGGAGCCCAACCCACCCTGTGCCCTGTCAGATCCCATCTCCCAGGATGTGCAGGAGGGCTGGGATGAGGCTGATAATGAATGGAGGGATGCTGGAGGTGTCCCAGGGCTGGGATGAGGCTGATAATGAATGGAGGGATGCTGGAAGTGTCCCAGGGTTGGGATGAGGCTGGTCCCATCTCCGTCCCCACTCCCTCCTTTCAAGCTTTCAACAGCTCCTTTTTCTCCTTTTTTTTTCTTCTTTTTTCCTTTTTTTCCTTTTCCCATTTTTAAAAAAAATTTTTTTTTTTTTTTTTTTGGCTTTTCCTCGCAGCCTCTTAAATCAAACCTAAACCGAGCTGCCGAGGGAAATCCGGAGCTGCTCGGGGCAAAGGAGTTAAAACGTGTTAAGCGCCGAGATCCAGGCCAGATGTGGAACTCTCCGGGGCCACCGCGGGGCTTTGAGCCGCTCGTTTGACACCTCTGCTTTCCATATTAAAAGTCCCAACGGGGAGGAAATCCTCTGGCCTGAGTTATGTGCTATTTACCGAGGGGGGCAGCCCTTGAAAGGAGTCCCAATAAAACCTGGAATAAGAGTAAATTATTAGCATAGGCTGGGAAAAGAGGTTTGTCTTTAAGGCAGCTGGGTTTATGGATTTTTTTTTATTTTTTGGGGTGTTTTTTTCTCTGCAGTGCTGGATGAAGATAAAATCCTCGTGCCCCTGAGGGCCCAGGGAATGTGGAAGTGTGAGATCAGGTCTGGAGGAGCTCTCAGCAGGCGATAAACCCGATAAACCACCGCTCCTCCTGCTCCGAGGCTGCCCCGGCCCCCAGTCAGAGGTGGGAGGGAAAATCAGGAATTCCTGCCTGGATGCTGCGAGTTCCCGCTCAGGATCCCCCCTCTCTGTTCCCCTCCGTTCCCAGGGATTTCCTGGGGTTCAGGGCAGTGCTGGAATCCCTGGGAATGTTCAAAAACTCTGTGAGTGCAGCACGGGGGGACCTGGGCCGACGGTGAGCACGGTAAAGGTTCCACCCCGTGGATTTGGGGGATTCTCCAGCCTTATCCCAGAGGTATGGGGCAGAGGTGGCTGCTCAGAGTTTGGGGCGCAGCCAGACCTGGAAATTGGGAGGGAGATGTGACACCAGAGCCTCTGGGATTTGGGGTTTCCACCAGGAAGCCCCAGCAGCTCCCCCAGCCCAGCCCTGAACATTCCCAGCAGGAATTACCAGCACGAGGAGCTCTGCCCAAAAACCTCCCCTGGCTTTTTTAAACCCTTCCAAAGGCCGTGTCCAGCTCGGAGCAGCCCTGCTCCCCTTCAGCCCCTGCAGCTGTCACTCAGAGCCGCTGTCAGCAGAGCTGTCACGTCGGGCTGGCCGTGACTGACAGCCCGGGTTGTTATCGCTGATGTTATCTCTGGATGTGTCATCCCTGCCCGGCCTGACAGGGCAGCGCTGGGAGAATTCCAGCATCCCTCCATTCGTTATCAGCCTCATCCCAGCCCTGGGACACCTCCAGCATCCCTCCATTCGTTATCAGCCTCATCCCAGCCCTGGGACACCTCCAGCATCCCTCCATTCATTATCAGCCTCATCCCAGCCCTGGGACACCTCCAGCATCCCTCCATTCATTATCAGCCTCATCCCGGCCCTGGGACACCTCCAGCATCCCTCCATTCATTATCAGCCTCATCCCGGCCCTGGGACACCTCCAGCATCCCTCCATTCATCATCAGCCTCATCCCGGCCCTGGGACACCTCCAGCATCCCTCCATTCATTATCAGCTCCATCCCAGCCCTGGGACACCTCCAGCATCCCTCCATTCATTATCAGCCTCATCCCGACCCTGGGACACCTCCAGCATCCCTCCATTCATCATCAGCTCCATCCCAGCCCTGGGACACCTCCAGCATCCCTCCATTCATTATCAGCCTCATCCCAGTCCTGGGAGAATTCCAGCATCCCTCCATTCATTATCAGCCTCATCCCGGCCCTGGGACACCTCCAGCATCCCTCCATTCATTATCAGCCTCATCCCAGCCCTCCTGCACATCCTGGGAGATGGGATCTGACAGGGCACAGGGTGGGTTGGATGCTGGAGGGGCAGCACATGGAAAAGGGGAATTTCCATCCCCTGGAATTGGAGGCAGGATGAAGAGAATGGTAGGAAAATCCTGATGATCCTGCTCAGGGTATTCCAGGATTCCCTGGCTCTGAGAGCAGAGCTTCACCTGGGGTTTTAGCAGGGGTGGGAAAGAAGGAAAACAATGGGAAATGAGGAAGAAAAATAATGGGGGGAAAGGAAGAAAACAATGGGAAAGAAGGAAGAAAAGCAATGGGAAAGAAGGAAGAAAAGCAATGGGAAGGAGGGAAGAAAAACAATGGGAAATAAAGAGGAAAAGCAATGGGGAAAAAAGGAAGAAAACAATGGTAAAGAAGGAAGAAAAGCAATAAGGAAAAAAGAGGGAAAACAATGGAAAAAGGAAGAAAAACAATGGGGAGGGAAGGGGAAAAGCAGTAGGAAATAAGGAAGAAAAGCAATGGGAAAGAAAGAGGAAAAGCAATGGGAAGGAGGGAAGAAAACCAATGGGAAAGAAGGAAAAAAAGTAATAAGAAATAAGGAAGAAAAGCAGTGGGGGAAAGGAGAAAATGATGCAAAAGAAGGAAGAAAAACAATGGAAAAGAAAGAGGAAAAGCAATGGGAAATGAAGACGAAAAGCAGTGGGGGAAAGGAGAAAAACAATGGGAAAGAAGGAAGAAGAACAATGGGAAAGAAAGAGGAAAAGCAGTGGGGAAAAGGAAGAAAATAAATGGAAAATAAGGAAGAAAATCAATGGAAAAGAAGGAAGAACATCAATGGAAAAGAAGGAAGAAAATCAATGGAAAAGAAGCAAGAACATCAATGGAAAAGAAGGAAGCAAACCAACAGAACCAGAAGAGCCCCCTTGGCTGTGTCTGTGCCCGTTCCTGCCCTGCCCCTGTGCCCCAGCCTGTGCCAGGGCTGGGCAGCTCCCCCGGCCCTGCCAGCCCCGTGGGCTCTGGGGCTGTGCCCGGGTGCCCTTGGCAGTGCCACCAGCCCGGCCAGGCCCTCCCAGGGCTGTTTCACCCTCTCCCATCCTGTGGAGCTGCTCCCTCCTCCCCTGCAGGTCGCTGCCCTTTGGTGCCCACTGAAAACACCCGGCCCTGGAGGAGTCTGAGCGAGGCTGGAGTTAAATAAATAAAATAAATAAAGTTAAATAAAGTTAAATAAAGCACCTGGGGCCTCTCCCAGGGCTGGCTGCAGCTCTCCCCAAAACACCACAGAGCTTTCCATGCTCAGCACCAATGAGAGAAGAATTCCCAGCTGGATTATAGTGGGGAAAGCTGCTCAAAAAGCAATATATGCTGGAAAATCCGTGCTGATTTCTCTACAGCTTTGCTCAGCATCTGGGTTTGTTCTCCCTTCTTTGCCCCCCAGCCCTGGGATGCTGGAGGATGAAGGGGGATCCTGCAGACCCCAGGGGCTCAGTTTTGCCCTCATCCCACATGTGGGAGCACCAGGAGCAGCCAGGGGAGCTGGAACAGGGGCAGGAAGGGTGGAAAATGCCAAAATTCTGATTAAATCAGCATCCCTGTGGCTTTATTCCATTGCTCCATGAAAACCCTGGGATCACACTGCACATCCCACTGGGTCAGGCTTTGCTGTAGGATTCCCAAGGAGGAAATGGGGGGTTAAGATCAATTTTTGGCCTCCTCCTGTGCGAGGGGACAGGCTTTAAACAGTTACACCAAGCCAAGGTCACAATCCCAGCCTCCCTCTCCCAGCTGATCCTGTTTTGTCTTCCCAGAGAAAACCTGGGAGCTGCCCAGGGTGAGCAGCCTGGATTTATCTTGATTCATCCTGGGCTGCCTGGACAAGGGAGCAGCTTTAATGAGCAGCTGCAAAGCAGGGGCTGCCTCCAGAGCCCAGCTCAGCTCCTGCTGCTGCTGCTGCTGCTGCTGCTGGATTCTGGGCTCTGGGGGAGGTTTTGCCTTCACCCCCAAGCTCAGCATCCCCTCCCCTGCCCCCGGTGCTCCTGGATGGTCCTGAAACCCCAGCAGAGCCCCTGAGCTGGGGATTGCTGCTGCTTTAGCACCCAAACCCCACTTGGGCTGCCCCGAGCTGCCCCTGCTGAGCCTCCGTGGGTTCTGGGGCTCTTTTCCATCTGCTCAGCTCTGGGTTTGTGCTCGGCCTTGGAATCTCCCTCTCCTCTGGAAACCAGGCTGTTCACCAATATTTGCCTGTAGGAGCTCTGCTGCTCCCCTTTCCTGCTGTTCCACAGGAAAAAAACAAATGGAAAAGAGCCCCGGAATGCCAGAATCCATGGGAGCAGCACATCCATGGGAGCAGCACATCCATGGAATGACAGAGAGCCCCGGAATGCCAGAATCCACGGGAGCAGCACATCCACCATCAGAAATCAAATCCAGCCCGGCTCAGGTGAGGTTTCCACTGCCAGAGCCGCCAGGGAAGGAAATAAAATTCAAAACCTCCCCCTCCTCTGGAAAGAGGCTGTTTACAAGTATTTGCCTGGGGAAGCTCTGCTGCTCCCGTTTCTGCTTTTGCACAGGACAAAAGGAGATGGAAAAGAGCCCCGGAATGCCAGAGTCCACACCCCCAGCACCAACCTGCTGATTTGATATTTTATTTCCATCCCTGGCGGCTCTGGCAGTGGAAAGCTCACCTGAGCCGGGTCGGGTTTGATTTCCTGATGGTGGAAGTGCTGCCCCCGTGGAATGGGAGAGGGAGATAGAGCAGGAATTTGGCGCCGAGAGCGCGGCTTTGAAAGGGCCGCGTTCCGGCCCCGCCGGGCTAAGAGGGGCTAAATGGGAAGATCTGATTAAGCGTCTCAGTGCGCTGACCCTGACCTCAAAGAACGCGCCGAGGCTCGGGAGGAACTTCATTGCAATTAATCAGCTTAACAGCCCGAGCAAAGCTGCCCGCGTCCATTGAGCCGGGCTCCCGCTCCTCCTCCTCCTCCTCCTCCTCCTCCTCCCCGTGGGATTGCCCGAGTCCCCGCCCTGGGGCTCGGGGATGCCTCCATCCCCTCCTCAGGAGCCTTTGGGATATCGGGGACACGGCCCCAGAGCCCCCATCCCTCTGTGAGCCTTCTCCACCTCCCAGGGGAAATGCGGGAAATGTGAGAAATAGGGAAATTGGGAAATGCGGGAAATGTAGGAAATATGGGAAATGTGGGAAATGAGGGAAATACGGGAAATGTGGGAAGGAAATATGGGAAATCCGGGAAATGTGGGAAATTGGGGAAAGTCCCATCCAGAACCTCGATTTTCCAGGGTTTTTCTCTTTTCCCTGGTGGCCTGGGCAGGCTGGGAGATGGGAAGGAGGGAGGTCTCACCCAGAGCCTCCAGTGCTTTTCCTTTCCCCCTGATGACCTGGGAAGGGGAAAAGCTCATCCAGAACCTCGATTTTCCAGGGGTTTTTCCTTTTCCCGTGACCTGGGCCGGCCCAGGAGCTGGGAAGGGCTTTGGCTCCTTGCCCTGAGTTTGGGGGAACATTTCCCTGCTCTGGCCAGGGTTTCTCGGGCTGCCCGCGGGGTCAGGGCGCAGCTGAGCCCCCGCCGAACATTCCAGCGGGTTTTGCACCTGGAGCTCCATCCCCGGCTCCGTTCGGCTGGAAACGGCTCCTTAACACCTCTGCCCACATCCCCTCCCATGGAACAGGCGCAGCTGCTCCTGTGAGCGGCTCGGGTGAGGAGGAATCTCCGATTTTTCCGCCTCCCAGCTCTCCTTCCCCCACCACACCCCGATCATTCCACGATCCCCGGGAATTCCTGGGAATTATCGCTGCCTTTATCGCATCCCTTCGGACTTTCACCTCTGGGCAGCCGCGCACTTCGCTCTTTCCCTGCACTTTTAAAGGGGTAAAAACAAATTTAGAAGCCTCTGGAAAAGCCCTCGGGAGCCTTTGGAGGGGAGACAACCTGGAAGGGATGAGGGGATAAAGAAATGGGAGAAGCTGGAGCCAGTGCGGTCACAGAAGTTCAAAACGCAGCGCCAGAAGTTTCTACATCAATACAAAAAAACCTCACCGTGGAAATATTCAGGGTGGAAGATAACAGAAGAGTTACCTGGAGGAAAAGCAATGGGAAAGAAAGAAGAAAACAATGGTGAAGAAGGAAGAAAAGCAATGGGAAAGAAGGAGGAAAACAATGGTGAAGAAGGAAGAAAAGCAATGGGAAAGAAGGAGGAAAACAATGGTAAAGAAGGAAGAAAAGCAATGGGGAAAAGGAAGAAAAGCAGTGGGAAGGAGGGAAGAAAAGCAATGGGAAGGAGTCAGGCCACAAAAAGCCCAGCTCAGAGCGATGAGGGATGGAGCAGAGCCGAGCGTCTCCCGGAGCCCCCTGGGAATCCCCGCCGAGGTGGATTTGGGATCCTTTCCTCGGAAGGATTGGGAATTTCTGGGGCGGCACAGCCCGGCTGCTGCCCCCGCACGGCGCAGGTGGCTCTGGGGGCTCTCGGGGGCTGAGGTGACACCGTGGGGACAATTCCAGGCTGGCACTGCAGCGGCAGAGCCGCGTCCCGGGGAGCGCCGCGCTCGGGTCGTGTTTGCGCTGCTGCCGCCGCTCCGAACTCACCGGGGAGGAGCAGGGATTGCTCTGAACCCACCCGGCAGGAGCAGGGATTGCTCTGAAAACACCCGGGATTGCTCTGAACCCACTCAGGAGCAGCGGGGATTGCTCTGAACCCACCCGGGAGGAGCAGGGATTGCTCTGAACCCACTCGGGAGCAGTGGGATTGCTCTGAACCCACCCGGGAGGAGCAGGGATTGCTCTGAACACACCCGGGATTGCTCTGAACCCACTCAGGAGCAGTGGGATTGCCCCGAACCCACTCAGGAGCAGTGGGATTGCTCTGAACCCACTCGGGAGCAGTGGGATTGCTCTGAACCCACTCAGGAGCAGCGGGGTTCGCTCCAGACCCACTCAGGAGCAGTGGGATTGCTCCAGACCCACTCAGGAGCAGCGGGGATTGTTCCAAACCCACCCGGGAGCAGCGGGGATTGTTCCAAACCCACCCGGGAGCAGTGGGATTGCTCTGAACCCACTCAGGAGCAGCGGGGATTGCTCTGATCCCACTCAGGAGCAGTGGGATTGCTCTGATCCCACTCAGGAGCAGCGGGGATTGCTCTGAACCCACTCAGGAGCAGCGGGGTTTGCCCCGAACCCACCCGGGAGCAGCGGGGTTCGCTCTGCCCGCGCTCCTCAGCCCTCCCAGCCATCAGGGGAATTTGCGGATCGCGGTGGGAGCCGGGCCGGGGGCGCGGGGATGCCCCAGGGAGGGATTTGGTTGCAGGAAGGCGACAGCCGGGCTTTCATCTGCTCCTCCGAGCCTCCCTCAGACACAAGAGGAGGGGCAGGGCTGTGGGGGATGGAGGAGAATTGCCGTAACACGATTTAATGTCTGCGATTGCATAACGAAACCTCCTGGGAACCTCCTGGTTCAGATGGATCCCTGGTGGTGCCCGCTGATGGAGGGCTCTCAGACTGATCGATCGGTGCGCAGGAATTGCCGGCCTGGATCGGTACCAGGCTCCGAGCAGCCCCCGCTCCTTTATCGAGCCGCGCCTGAGCCATCAGGAAGCCGTAAAAAGCCTTCAGGAGCCGATAATCTGCTTTTTTATACCCCCAGCGCACGCAGCCACAGGCCCTGTTCTCACAGAAGCTGCAAGCCCGGTTGTTAATGGGAGCAGACCTTGAAGGATGGAATTGCACTTCTGTTCTTAAAAAAAAAAAAAAGACAAAAAATAAAAAATGCCTGGGTTTGTGTCGTTGGATGCTCTGCAAATCTCAGCTCGTTCTGTGAGCTGGAAACGCTGCTGGCGCTGCCCACCCACCTGGACAGTCCCCAGGGTCCTGGGAGGGGCGAAATCAGGATCCCACAGACCCCCAGGAAGGGGAGATCGGGGAAATCAGGATCCCACAGACCCCCAGGAAGGGGAGATCGGGGAAATCAGGATCCCACAGACCCCCAGGAAGGGGGGATCGGGGAAATCAGGATTCCACAGACCCCCAGGAAGGGGAGATCGGGGAAATCAGGATCCCACAGACCCCCAGGAAGGGGGGATCGGGGAAATCAGGATTCCACAGACCCCCGGGCACGGCGGGAGATGCCCCTGGCCCTCCCCAAGGTGGGAGATGTCACCTCTGGCGCTCCCCAGGGTGGGGGATGTCACCTCTGGCCCTCCCCAAGGTGGGAGATGCCCCTGGCCCTCCCCAGGGTGGGGGATGTCACCTCTGACCTCCCACCTCAGCTCCTGGCGTTGGTCCCGCGGATTCCGGGGCAGCCCCAGCTCCCAGATCCGGGGCAGGGCGCACAGAGCCCGGCCTGGCAGCCCGAGCATTCCCCCAATGGCCTTTTTAATTGGCGACAATTGGAAGTGGCTCATTCTCCGTGTGCGAGAGGCTGCAATCGCTTCCACTTGGCCACGATTCAAGTGCCGGGGGTGAGTCAGAATGGGTGGCAAAACTGTCTTTTCCTCGGTCCCCCTGCTCAGCGGCGAAGAAAAAGCCACAACCCCGAGTTATTCTCTTTTATGAGGTGGGCATTGTGAGGCCAGGCAATTGAATTTACAACAGCATTGAGTATCAGAGTCTATCTGGCCCTGTCAATGAGAGCGCCGGGGAAAGAAAAAGCCACACATTAACCCCCGGCTCCGGGTTCCCAGGCGCTTCAATGGGGCTGCCGAGCTGCCACAGAGCCCGCTGCATACTCGATGAGACCCTTTATCCCTCTAATTACCCCGCTGACAATGGGGACGGGCTCTCTCGCGCTTTTGTGGGCTCCTGTGCAGCCCACCCCCACCCCGGAGGTGGGAAAGCTGCGGGGATTTTGGGATTTGGGAGCAGGTAGCAGGATCGAGGTGTTTGCTCAGCTTCCAGCAGGTTTTTTAGGAATCCTTCTTCTCAGGGGATATTTAACATTCCCCCTCAGCCCCATCACTTTCCCCCCAGTTTCTCACCCAAATCCCTTCCAATTATCCTTAAATAAAGCCATAAAGTCCAGTCTATTCAAATTTTTTGAGCTCGTCCTTGCCCACTCTCAAACAAAATGAAATGGTGGAAAAAAAATTTCTATTTCAAAGAGTTCCTTTATTGAAACACCTGCATTTTTTTTCTCTTTTCGTTTTTGGAAGTCTTCGACACAGGCACGCACACACCCACAGACCAACGGGATACAAACAACTTTGGCATTATAACTTTGAATATTCGTTACAAAACTATTTCTCATTTATTTTTTTCTTTTGTTCGTTTCTTTAAAAAAAGTATCTCAAATAAAGGCATTTTAAAGGAGTAAAAATACAAGTCGAGATCCCAACCTCTGAAAATAATAAATAGCACGTTCATAGCGAGGTCCTTCTCTTCCTTTCTGCTTTCAATCTGCTTTAAAAAACCCAAAGACATAACAGGGGCTCCATACAACGGAGCCAACGAGAGTTCGTTGTCATTTTTTTGTTGTTTTTGGAGACGGGAATGACTCGTTGAAGTCACCAGGGTCTCCAGACGGATTCACTGCGCTCTCCAACGGGACTCCCGGCCTGCGACGCCGGCCCGATGCTGCCCCCAAATGATGTCAAGCCTTGCACCGGCGACGCCGAGGGGGTGGCGGCCGCGGTCCCCGAGCCGCCGCCCGCCGCCACCGGCACGTTGGCGTTGGCATAGAGAGGAATAACCGGTCCGGAGCCGGGCGGGAAGGCCGGGTTGGGGATGAGGAAGGCGAACTGGCCGTCGGTGGCCGGAACGAGCTGGAAGCCGCCGTAGACCTTGGGGGACAGCGCCTCGGCGGGGTTCAGCTTGCAGGGCACGGGCACGGCTCCGGCGGCGCCCGGGGGCAGCTGGACGTGCAGCGGCTGCTGCGCCAGATGTGCGGGCTGGGCGGGCGGCGGCGGAGGAGGAGGAGGAGGGGGGTAGTTCATGGCCACGATCTGGCCCAGGCACGCCGAGAGGTGGCTCAGGAGCCGCGTGCGCACGTCCGCGTTGACCCCCTCGCAGGAGGACAGGAACCGGGTCACCTCGTTCATGCACTCGTTGAAGCCGGCCCGGTACTTGCCGAGGACCGTGGGGTCGGCGCTGAGCGCGGCTGGGGAGGGGGGAAGGAGGGGGCGGCAGGTGAGCGGCAGGTCCGGACTACCGGCCCCGGTACCGCGTCCCCAGCGCCCGGTTCTCTGACCTTAACACCGGCTCCCTGTCCCTGAGCCCGGTGCGCAGCCCGGTTCCCGGTCCTCTGTCCTTAACCCCGGTTCCCTGTTCCTAACCTCGGGGGTCCGGGCCGGTTCCCGGTCTCCTGTCCCTAACCCCTGGTCTGGAGCCCGGTTCCCTGTTCCTAACCCCAGTTCCCGGTCCCCTGTCCCCAATCCCCGGTCCGGAGCCCGGTTCCCTGTAAGGAGCCCCTTCCCGGTCTCCTGTCGCCAGCTCCCGTTCTTTCATTCTCAAATCCCCAGCCACTGGTGCAGAGCCCGGTTCCCGGTGCCCTGCCTTCGGACCGGATCTCCGTCCCCATTCTCTGTCCCCGGTTCCCGATCCCCATCCCCGACCCCTTGTCCTCAGCTCCCGCTGCAGACCCTGATCCCGGTGCCCGGTCCCCGTGCCCGGTACTCACCGGTCATCTGCGCCCGCTGCAGGTTCCGCAGGTGCTTGACGGTCATCTCCAGGATGTCCGCCTTCTCCAGCTTGGAGTGCCGCGAGCTCTGCGGGACAACAGCGGCTCGCTCAGGGCTGCCCGCGCCCGGACACCGCCCGCTGTCCCCCCCGGTGTCCCCGCGGCCCCACTTACGTCCTTCTTGAGCGCGTCCAGGATGAGCGTCTTGAGCTGCCCCAGGCTCTCATTGATCCGCGCCCGGCGCCGCTTCTCCATGATGGGCTTGGACGACTGCGGGCAGAGCGGAGCCGGTCAGCGCGCCCCGCATAGCCCCGGGACCCCCGCACCGCCCCCGACCGTCAACCCCGACCATCACCGACCTCAGCACGGCCGCGGGCTTGCCGCCATCCAGCTCCGCCGCCACCGTTGCTGCGCCCCGACCGGCACCCTCCTCCTCCTCCTCCTCCTCCATTTACCTTCCGGTGCTCGCTGGCGCTCCGCGGCTTGTCCGGCGTGTGGCTGGCGCTGGCGGGCGCGCCGGCGATGGGCGAGGCGGTCGGTTTCTCCATGCCCGTGTCGGCGGGCATGGCTGAGGTACGGTGCGGCGAACGGGTAGAAAGTGAACGGCGGGGAGAGCGGCACGAACCGGGGGAATGGTAGGCGGGGAGAAAAAAAGGAACCGGAGGGGGCGAAGCGAGCGCGTGCGGCGGCGGCCGCGGGGCGCGTGCGGCGGGCGCGGGGCGTGAGGCGGCGGCGCCCCCCGCCCCTCGCCCGCGCCCTTTTATAGCCCGGCGGCGGCGGCGGCGGCGCCCATTCGTGTGAACCCGCCGCCGCCGCCGTTCCCACACTCGCGCGCAGCCAATCAGCGCCCGGCCCGCGCCCGGCGCCCGCGCGTCCCGCGCTCCCATTGGTCCGCTCCTCACCCCCCTCCGCTTTCCACCCCCCCCGCCTGCCCCGCGCGGGGCGGGAAGCCCCGCCCCTCCCGTCACGCGCGCGGGGAACGCCCCCTCCCCTCAGCGCGGCCACGTGGGGCGAGGCAGGCGGGGGGAGCGCGGTGTGTGTGCGAGGAGAGGGGGGGTGGAGAGCGAGGGCAGAGCGCGGGCGGGGCCGGCCCCGCCACCGCCGCCGCCGCCGCGCCGGCCCCGCTCGCCGCCCGCCCGCCCTGTGACACCCGGCCCGGGGGCGGCGGCGGCGGCGGCGGCTGGCGCGGCACGCGAGGCCGCGGCCGGCGGGCGGCCAATGGGCGGGGGGTGCGGGCGGGCGCGCGGGCGCTCTGCGCTCCCATTGGCCGGCGGGGGCGCCGCTGTCAATCACGGCCCGGCTCGCGCTCTCCCCCCCCGGTTCCCCCCCGGTTCCCCCCGTTCCCAGCGCGCTCCCCCCGTTCGTTCCCATCCCCACTCCCATCGCTCCTCTCCACCGCCCCCCCGCTCTCCCGCCGGAGCACGTGCCGGAGCGCTCCCGGCTCCATGGGAAAACCCCGCCCCGCCGCCGCCCGCCGGCGGCAGCCGCCCCGCCGCACCGCCCGCGGGGCCGCCGCCTTCCTGCGCTGCCTCCCCGGCCGCTTCCCGCTTCCCCCCGCTCCCCCCGGCCCCCGGAGAGCCAACCCCGGCGGTGGCGGAGCGGAGGAAGCTGGATCAGCAACCCCCAGCGACTTCCCGCACCCCCGGTGGTGCCCCGGTGCACCGGGCCCCCCCGGTTTAACCGGTCAGGAAGGGTCAGGACCCCCCAAACTCTTGAGGGGCCCCCATCCTGCCCCCCTCGCCCTTATTTACCCCCTGTTTTTCCCCCCCGGAGCAAATCCCGGTGCGGGGTTTGGGATATAAAAGCCCCCAGCGCCTCCTCCCACCCCCGGCTGTGCCCCGGGACCCCCCGGTTTAACGGGGCTGGGGGGGCAGAACCCCCCGGGATCGCGAGGGACCCCCCTTGTGTCACCACTCCGGGTGTCACAGCCCTGACCGAACCCCTGGGAGTTTGTCCCCTCCTCTGTGAAACTGGGCTTGGCCCCCCTAAAATCCCTCCTGTGCCCCTACAAGGGGGGCGCTCGGCCTCTTGTCCCCATTCTGGTGCTTTTTGTCACCAAGGTTGGTCCGAGCAGGGCTCTGTGCCCACCAGCATGGGTGCCAAGGGAGGTGCCAACCCCCCCTCACCCCGTTTGTCTGTGCCACCCCCTCAGGCAAACCCTGGGGCTGCCTTTGGGATGGGAACAGCGCGTCCCAAAAGCTGCGGGAATTTGGGAACCCCCAAAAGATGAGAGGCTTTGGGAAACCCCAAAAGCTGAGAGGGTTTAGGAAACCCCAAAAGCTGAGAGGGTTTAGGAAACCCCAAAAGGTGAGGGGGTTTAGGAAACCCCAAAAGCTGCGGGAATTTGGGAAACCCCAAAAGCTCTGGGTTTGTGCTGTGGCTGAGGGGTCACGGTGCCCAGCAGGCTCAGTCCCATTCCCGTGTTCCAAAAAATCCCTTTAGGGTGGGACCCCAGCACGGAGCAGCCCCGAGCTCTGGCTCATTTCGAGCCCTGCCTGTTTGGGGCCTTTCTGGGAATGCAGCCCCGGTGTGAATCTCGCTGCTGCAGGCTTTAATCTTTTAATAGTAATTACAATTATCTTTAAATCAGAAATTGGGAATTAGCTCCACACAGACTGGTGGCTCAGAGTTGGGTTCCTGGGCTGGAAAAGCTCTGCTCCTTTCCCCCCCTTTCCTCACCCATTCTGAGGGGTAAAAATGAGATTTTTTTTTTTGTGTGGAAACTCTCAGGAAAACACGTCCGGTTTTTGCAGCTGAAAACCTGAGGGCGACCCGGCTGAGTTTGTGGGAATTCTTTGGGAGGAGAAGGGAACCACACGTGGAATTGAATCCTCACTGTTGGCCCGGCTCCTGGTGTGCTCTGAATCCACTGCAGTGAATGAGTCCAAAAGGGAAGGGGGAAAGGGGAAAAAAAGAAAAGGGGAAAGAAGGGGAAAGGAGAGGAAAGGAGAGGGAAGGAGAGGAAAGGAGAGGGAAGGAGGGAAGGAGGGAAGGAGGGAAGGAGGGAAGGAGGGAAGGAGGGAAGGAGGGAAGGAGGGAAGGAGGGAAGGAAGGAAGGAAGGAAGGAAGGAAGGAAGGAAGGAAGGAAGGAAGGAAGGAAGGAAGGAAGGAAGGAAGGAAGGAAGGAAGGAAGGAAGGAAGGAAGGAAGGAAGGAAGGAAGGAAGGAAGGAAGGAAGGAAGGAAGGAAGGAAGGAAGGAAGGAAGGAAGGAAGGAAGGAAGGAAGGAAGGAAGGAAGGAAGGAAGGAAGGAAGGAAGGAAGGAAGGAAGGAAGGAAGGAAGGAAGGAAGGAAGGAAGGAAGGAAGGAAGGAAGGAAGGAAGGAAGGAAGGAAGGAAGGAAGGAAGGAAGGAAGGAAGGAAGGAAGGAAGGAAGGAAGGAAGGAAGGAAGGAAGGAAGGAAGGAAGGAAGGAAGGAAGGAAGGAAGGAAGGAAGGAAGGAAAACATGGAAAAAAGGAAAGGGAAGAAAACAAAAAGAAGAAAATAGATGGGAAAACAAGATGGGCAAAGGGAAAGCCAAGCCCCTGGAAGCGTTCCCGTTCCCGTTCCCGTTGATCGCGTCCCGGCCGTTCCACCCGCAGCAGCTCCCGGGGCTCCCCCGCACGCCGGGAGCGCCCGCGGCAGCGGCTCCGTCCTCCGCAGACATCAAAGGCTCCAGCAGAATTCATTCCTTCCTTCCAGGAGCCTTTTCCTCTCTCTCCCCGAGGCACACGTGACCGCAGGAGCAGCAATTCCGGGCTGAATTCTGATTTTTTGCCGTGTGGGAGGTGTTGTTTGTCTGGAGGAGTCCAAGTGGCAGCAGAGTGGAGCCCGTTCCTCTGCAGGAAGGGTGCAGGTTGTGTCCCTGGGGAGGAATAAATGTTATTAAAGGGCTTTTTGAGTGTCATTGCAAAGGTTCAGGGCTCAGTTTCCTTCTGAGAGCAATAAACTGCAGAACAACAGCCCCTTGTGCAATCTCCCTGAAAATAAGGGAGGCTGTAAAAACCCTGGGAGGAAATAAGTCATGATAATAATAACAATAATAATAAAAAAAATAAAAATGATGTCCCTCCTTCTGCAGCTCGTTCTGAACGCATTAATTACATAATTACACTGAAAAAAAAAAAAAAATAGTCACGACGGGAGGATTTCAGCAGAGTCCACACCAAGGGAGGCCATTCCCAGGCTGGGAGCAGCCCGTGCTGCTCTCCGGAGGGAATTCCAGGGAATAACTCGGGATCGTCCCTGCGGCTCCGAGCCCCGGCATCGCCCCCAGCCCCGCTCCTGCACCTCCCGAACCCGGGGAAATCTGCATTTCCTCCAGTGCGGATGAAGCCGGGTTCTGCCCTCTGCCAGGGCTGGCACCGGGGGTTGGGTTTGTTGGTTTGGTTTTGGGGTTTGTTGTTGTTGTTTTATCCCCACCTAAACCCACATTTGGATGTGCCCAGGGTCATTCCCCATCCCGCGGGGTTTTCACCCTTTTAGAGGCGACTGAAGGGGACAGGATGGGGACACAAACACCCCCTGCCACCCTCCCAGCTGTGGCCAGCTGTGCCTGCCCACCCTGCCCACCCTGCCCCTGGAAAACTCCCAGAAGGAGCCCGGGAAATTCCCTGGTGGCACTGGGGAAAGATCCCGAATGCCAGAATCGGGAGTTTGGGGATGTCAGGGTGGCAGGGTGGGGAGTTTGGGGGATGTCAGGGTGGGGAGTTTTGGGGATGGCAGGGTGGGGAGTTTTGGGGATGGCAGGATGCAGGGTGGGGAGTTTGGGGATGGCAGGGTGGGGAGTTTGGGGGATGTCAGGATGCAGGGTGGGAGTTTTGGGGATGGCAGGATGCAGGGTGGGGAGTTTGGGGATGGCAGGGTGGGGAGTTTGGGGGATGTCAGGGTGGCAGGGTGGGAGTTTTGGGGATGGCAGGATGGCAGGGTGGGAGTTTTGGGGATAGCAGGATGGCAGGATGGGGAGTTTGGGGGATGTCAGGATGTCAGGGTGGGAGTTTTGGGGATGTCAGGATGCAGGGTGGGGAGTTTTGGGGATATCAGGGATGACAGGGTGGGGAGTTTGGGGGATGGCAGGATGCAGGGTGGGGAGTTTTGGGGATGTCAGGATGCAGGGTGGGGAGTTTTGGGGATGGCAGGGTGGGGAGTTTTGGGGATGGCAGGATGCAGGGTGGGGAGTTTTGGGGGATGGCAGGGTGGGGAGTTTTGGGGATGGCAGGATGCAGGGTGGGGAGTTTTGGGGATGTCAGGATGCAGGGTGGGAGTTTTGGGGATGGCAGGATGCAGGGTGGGGAGTTTGGGGGATATCAGGGATGACAGGGTGGGGAGTTTGGGGATGGCAGGATGCAGGGTGGGGAGTTTTGGGGATGGCAGGATGCAGGGTGGGGAGTTTGGGGATGTCAGGGATGGCAGGGTGGGGAGTTTTGGGGATATCGGGATGGCAGGGTGGGAGTTTTGGGGATATCGGGATGGCAGGGTGGGGAGTTTTGGGGATGGCAGGATGCAGGGTGGGAGTTTTGGGGATATCAGGATGCAGGGTGGGGAGTTTGGGGATATCAGGGTGGCAGGGTGGGGAGTTTGGGGATGGCAGGATGCAGGGTGGGGAGTTTTGGGGATATCAGGATGCAGGGTGGGGAGTTTTGGGGGTATCAGGGATGACAGGGTGGGGAGTTTGGGGATGTCAGGATGCAGGGTGGGGAGTTTGGGGATGGCAGGATGCAGGGTGGGAGTTTGGGGATGGCAGGATGTCAGGGTGGGGAGTTTGGGGATGGCAGGATGTCAGGGTGGGGAGTTTGGGGATATCGGGATGGCAGGGTGGGGAGTTTGGGGATGGCAGGGTGGCAGGGTGGGGAGTTTGGGGATGGCAGGATGCAGGGTGGGAGTTTTGGGGATGGCAGGGTGGGGAGTTTTGGGGATGGCAGGATGCAGGGTGGGAGTTTGGGGATGGCAGGATGCAGGGTGGGAGTTTTGGGGATATCAGGGTGGCAGGGTGGGGAGCGCGGCTGAGCGCAGCCTCCCCGCCCCGAGGCTTTTCTCCCTCTAAGCCGCTTTTCTCCAGCCCAGCGCACATTTTCCGTCTCTTTTCCATCTATTTTATCCCCCGTGCAAGCTCCGCGGGCGATGCCAAGGAAACGAAGGCCGGGAGTGGCGGATCCCGGGCTGGCAGCTCTGGGCCCGCGGCGCTGCCCTTGGGGCTGGAACTGCGGGGATTTCACCTTCCCCTCCTGAATTGGGGGATTTCACCGTCCCCCCTGAACTGGGGGATTTCACCCTCCCCTCCTGAATTGGGGGATTTCACCGTCCCCCTGAATTGGGGGATTTCACCGTCCCCCCCTGAATTGGGGGATTTCACTCTCCCCCTGAATTGGGGGATTTCACCCTTCCCCTGAATTGGGGGATTTCACCCTTCCCCCTGAATTGGGGGATTTCACCCTCCCCCTGAATTGGGGGATTTCACCGTCCCCCTGAATTGGGGGATTTCACCCTCCCCTCCTGAATTGGGGGATTTCACCCTCCCCTCCTGAATTGCGCTGATTTCCCCCTCCCCTCCTGCAGTTCCTCCCCGCAGCTGCCCCAGTTCGGGATAATTTGGGTTTCCCAGCTTGTGCAGGGATGTGAAAGCCTTTAAACAACCTCTGGATGGAGACCTGGGATTTTCCTTCCGAGGGCTTTGTGTGCAGAGTCCCTCTCTGGCCATGGCCTATATATTTAATCTTGATCCCTTCAGAAACCCCTCGCGTTCATACATGTTTTTAAATAAAAACAGCTTAAAAGCTTTGAGTTCTGATGGTGCGAGACGGGTCATTGGTGCCCATATCGGGGCTGAGGACACGAGGCAGGGGACAGGGCAGGGGACAAACGCTGGTGGCCGTCCCCGCTCGTGCTTTGATCCTAAACCCCATTTTATTGCATCCAGCCCGCTCAGAATCTGGAAACGCCGCTGAAAAGCTCCGCAGCCCCCGGGGGGAAGAGGCTCATAAAAGGTCCCGGGGGGCTGAGCGGGGTTTGTGTCGCTGTCCCCGCGCCCCTCCCGGCGCTGTTTGCTCGCCCATTGTTGGGGACAGCTGGGGCTGCTCGGCCTCTCCAGCGCTGTTTGCCCGGGGATTGGGCTCTAATCCCTCCGGGATTTCCCCGGCCTTGATCCCATCCATCACCCCGGGCCGTGGCGCAGGGAACGCCGCGGCACAAATGAAGACATTAAGGGCTGGCAGCTCGCGAGCAGCTTTTGCTTTTCCTTTTTTTTTCTTCTTTTTTTTTTTTTTTTTTTTGGCTGCCCATAATGGGGAACAAATTACAGCGCAGCCTCCAGCCCCGAGCATCCTCCCGTGGCCTCTTTTGTCCCCGCGGAGTTTCCAGCTCTAATCAGCTGAAATTAATTAGCAGGGGTCATGTGGTCGCCAAAATCCCCCCTCCAAACAAGCCCAGGGCCAGGAAAGGGGTTTGGGGAAATTGTGCCGGGAAGTTTTTGTGTCCTGATCTCTGTCCCACTCCTGCCCCATCCCCGCTGAGCTCTGCGGCTCCAGTGCCAGCTGAAATAATTCCCAACAGCAGCAGAGCAGGGAAAATCCCCAGGGATGGCTCCAGCTCGGCCAGCTCCCAAAATCCCATCCAAAACCTGGATATTTCCAAATCTCTGCAGTCAGGGCTGGGTCTCTCAGGCCAGAGGCTCTTCCATCTTTTATTTAGATCTGATATTGGAAAAAGAAGTCGTGGAAAGGGCTGTAAACATCGGGAATGGGCGGTGGGGGAGCCCCAAATCCGTGGAATTGTTCAGGAATCCGCGGATGCAGCTCAAGGGCATCACAGGGTGGTGATGGTTGGGCCTCGAGGCCTTTTCCAGCCTTTAAAATTCCAGGATTCCCTGATTCCAGGGATCCCTACCGTGCTCCAAGGTGTGCCAAGGGCCTCCCTCATTCCTGAGGCTCTGCCTGGATTCCGGGAGCTCCCAGCAAACCCAGGAGCTCTGGGGGCTCCTCCAGCTGAGAGGGGAAATATTTCCAAGAAAATTTCCTGTCTGCACCAATTAACTCCTCTTCACCCCACCCGCTCCTTTTGAGGGCTGGGAGGGAATCTCACCTCGATAGAAATTGAGATTTTGGGTTTTGGGGGTTTTTTCCCCTCTTTTTCATGAGGAAGCAAATGGGCTTTAATTTCTTTTCTCCCCTCCTTTCCTCCTTCCCCGCCCTTGGAAATTCTCCTAAAAGGAAATTGCGGCGGTGTAGACAAAACCCCTTTTCGGGAGGTTTTGCCCCGGTTTTGTCTCTGTCGGTGCTGAGAGCTGAGGAGGAGCCGGCACAGAATAGCCCAGCTGATTGAGACAGATGTTCCCTTCTTCTGCGAGCGCCAAAAACTCTGCCCAGGCGCGGATCTGCTGACTTTCCCTTCCCTGGAAAACATCTTGAAAAGGCGGCGGGGATGAAAAGAGGGATTGGAGCCGCGTCCTGCCCGGATTTCCCACAGCCCAGGGTCCCTTTCAGGGGGTCCCGTTCCTCTGGGGACAGAGGAGAGGGGCTGAGCCTCGGCCCTGCGTGTGCAGGAGGCAGAAAATGGAGTCAATCAGAGCGCTGGGAGGCGGCCGGGGCAGAAAATCTCCTGCCACGCCTGGCACTGACATTGTTCTCAATTACCTGAGGGGTTCGGGCCCAGCACAGCCCCGGCTGCTCCCGAGGCAGAGCCGAAAATCTCCCCTGGGATGTGATGGAGGTGGGGATGGGACGTTCTGCCGGGGTTTTGAACGAGGATTTTTGATGGCACTCAATAAAAATGTCCCCGTGAGCTGGGTGGTGGTGGCACCGTCCCTTGGTGTGCCTGGCACGGCTCCCAAGGGATCCATTCGTGGTGGTTCATCCCTGCTTGGGTGGGTGCTGCTGCTCCCAAGGGCTCCATTCGTGGTGGTTCACCCCTGCTTGGGTGGGTGCTGCTGCTCCCAAGGGATCCATTCGTGGTGGTTCACCCCTGCTTGGGTGGGTGCTGCTGCTCCCAAGGGATCCATTCGTGGTGGTTCATCCCTGCTTGGGTGGGTGCTGCTGCTCCCAAGGGATCAATTCATGGTGGTTCACCCCTGCTTGGGTGGGTGCTGCTGCTCCCAAGGGATCCATTCGTGGTGGTTCACCCCTGCTTGGGTGGGTGCTGCTGCTTCCAGGGCTTGGAGGAGCCCCGATGGAGGTGGGAGCGGGGCAGCGATGGCTCCTGAGGGACTCAGCAGCGTGAACAGCTCACGGAAATCCTTTTATCCCTCGGTTGTGCCGCAGAGCGGGTAAACCCCACCCTGCCATCCCCACAGCCCCAGAGCTCCCTCCATCTCTGTCCCCACACCTGGGGAGAAGCCATCACCTCTGGCTGCTTTTCTTTGAGCAGATTTGTCATTTTGCCATCTGCAGGCGAGCGTGCTCCCCCACAATGGGGTTTGTTTGACTTCCCTGCTAAAAGGGTCCCTGGTTTGGGTTTTTTTGTTTTGTTTTGTTTTTTCCAGGCCCTGTCCAGGGCTTTCCCCCGCCTCATTCCTTTCACTGGGGCTGTTGATGAGCTTGGCCTAATCAGATTAACTCAACCCAGACACAGCAGTGGCAGTTTATTCTCTTTTAAAAGGACTCCACGGCTTCCTACAAACTTTTTGTAAACTCTTCATCTCCGGCTCAGCTCCTTTGTCAGCTGGATCCAATGGGGCCTTTGAGAGCCCGGCAGTGAGGAGCTGTTAGAATGGGTCACTAATCCAGAAGAGGGGAGAAATTCCTTTAAAGCCGCGCACTGAGGCATCGGGAGCACCCGCGGGAAGAGGGGCCGGAATTCCCGAGGAGCGGGGACGTTCCATTCCAGCCCGACACGGAGTTTTGGGGGGAAATTTTGGGAAAAACCTGGCTAGTTTGCACACCTGGATGTGTCCCTGGGGTCTGGGACACGCTTTGGGGTCTGGGACTCGCTTTGGGGTCTCTCCTTTGCCCTTCCCATCCAACAGCCCTCGGATGGAGCAAGGGGAACAAAGCAACAGCTCCAGGATTTTGGAATTTGGGGTCTTCACCTGTTCCTCTTCTGGCAGGCACCAGGAAAAATCTGTTTGGGACCTTCACAGAGCAGAATTCCTGATCCAGTCCAGAATCCCAGTTGGGACCTTCACAGAGCAGAATTCCTGATCCAAATCCAGAATCTCAACTGGGATCTTCATTCCTGATCCAATCCAGAATCCCAGCTGGGACCTTCACAGAGCAGAATTCCTGATCCAAATCCAGAATCTCAACTGGGATCTTCATTCCTGATCCAATCCAGAATCCCAGCTGGGACCTTCACAGAGCAGAATTCCTGATCCAAATCCAGAATCCTGTCTGAGATCTTCACACAGCAGAATTCCTGATTGAACCCAGAATTCCTGATCCAATCCAGAATCCCAATTGGGACCTTCATTCCTGATCCAATCCAGAATCCCAGTTGGGATCTTCATTCCTGATCCAATCCAGAATCCCAATTGGGACCTTCATTCCTGATCCAATCCAGAATCCCAGAATCACCAAGGTTGGAAAACCCTTCCAAGGCCACCGAGTCCAAGCTGGGCCCATTTTGTCCCCACCTTGTCCCCAGCCCCGTGCAGGTGTTCCTTGGGCACCTCCAGGGATGGACTCCGAACCTCCGTGGACGGCTCATTCCAAACTTTCCAGGAGGAAATTCCTCCGGCAGGATTTCCTCTTCCTCTCACCCTGTCGCTAAAACGAGGTGGGGGCTCCTGGCTGGGACGTGTTTGGAGATGGATCCTGGAACCACCTGGGGTAGTGGGAAGGGTCCCAGCCCATGGGGCACGGAATGGGAAGAGCTTTAAGGTCCCCTCCAACCCAAATCATTCCGTTCCCTCGGTTCCCCATTCCTCCTTGTAAAAAATCACATTATTAAAGTTCCTTCTCTTTGCACCATTCCAGACTTTTCCCCCCAGGATTTCCCCTTCCGCGGCCGCCGTGACTTTGTGATTGGCACCTCGGGGCGGGCTCATTGTGGCGAGGATTTCATGGCATTCAGGGCAGTTTCCACCTCTTTAGAGCCGCACAGAGCAGATTAACGTTGTGACTTCATCGCCCTGCCATTGTCCCCCGCGGCCCCCCGGTCACTCCGCGCCTTTGATAAACCCTGCCCGAGCCAGAACCCGGCAAAGAAAACCCCACAAAGCGCACACAGAGCGCAACAACTCCCTGCAAAATCCCCCATTGTCCTGCCGGCAAAAAGATGCTCATTTTTCATGGTATCAGCTTTATATTAAAAATTCAATGGGATGGCAAAAAGAGTTGTCTGGGCCGGGAGGGACGGACAGGACACCCAGCCCGGGCCACCTCCCCGGCGGTGACAGCGCTGTCCCTCCCTGCCTCGGGCTTGGCTGGGGACAATGGCGCTCGGCTTCTCCTGGAGATTTTGCTCTCCGGGCTTGGAACCTGAATGCCCCAAATGTCCTTCGAGAGGGGAAAATGTTCATTTTTGTCCCCGTTTCTCTTCCTGAAGAAATGATGGGCGAAAGCTGCTGGAAAATAAAATGGGAGTAAGCGAGCGGAGGGTTTGGGTTTGGATTTTGGGTTGTTCTGAAACTGAGCTTGACGTGCCCGGCGGCTCCAAGGGACGTCGTGGAGTGTGGGAGGAGGGAAAATGGGAACATCCAGAGAGAAGTGACCAAAATCCCGGCTCAGTTTAACCCGTGAGGTGCCAAAAAGCTGCCCATGGAGTGGTGACATCAACCCAGCACCCCCGAACCGTGTCCCCAGCAGGGATGGTGATTCCCACCCCCCTGAAAAGGGAATTATTCCCACTGTGGAGGGGCTTTTCCAGCATGAAAACTCAACCAGCCCCTCTGGAGAACTCCTGGACCATTCAGCCAGCTCAAGGGGACACGGAATTCTCAATTTTCTCAATTTTCCAGGCTCTTCCTGCAGCTGCCTGGTCAATCCTGGCCTGGGATGTGACCCTGGATCCACAGCCTGGTCCTTACCCCCAGGTTTGAACAACTGGAAACCCTTTGTTTAAAAAAAAAATTTTAAAAACAGAGAAAGGAAGGGAATTGGGGCCTGGGAAAGCCGGGATTTGTCCCTCATTATATGCTAATTGGGATTTTAACGAGGATTGCCCAGAGCCGAGCAGGTGGCCGGTGACAACTGGTGACAACGTGGCCGTGACCGGGGAGGGAGCGGTGACATCAGGAGAGGCCGGGGATGCTCTGGGCTCCTCCCGGCCCGGCTCTGCCTGCGCGTCTGGCGCTCCATGAATAATTAATCAATTAATGAGACACCTCCGTGCTGCTCACGGGGAGAGCTGGAATTGAACCTGGAGCTGGGCAAAAAACCGGAGCTGGAACGGGGCGGGAGTTTTGGGGAACACTTTGGGATTAAACCCCAGAAGTGGGGTCAGGATGGGTGTTTGGGATGGGGATGTACGGAAACCATGGGGAGGGAATGGGGGTGGGAGGGAAATGCAGGAGGAGATGGAGGAGAAATGCAGCAGGAAATGGATGGGAAATGCAGCAGGAGATGGGTGGGAAATGCAGCAGGAGATGGGTGGGAAATGCAGGAGGAGATGGAGGAGAAATGCAGCAGGAGATGGAGGAGAAATGCAGCAGGACATGGATGGGAAATGCAGCAGGAATTGGATGGAAAATGCAGCAGGAATTGGACTGGAAATGCAGCAGGAGATAGGTGGGAAATGCAGCAGGAATTGGATGGGAAATGCAGCAGGAGATGGGTGGGAAATGCAGCAGGAAATTAATGGGAAATGTAGCAGGAAATTGGTGGGAAATGCAGGCGGAGATGGGTGGGAAATGCAGCAGGAAATTAATGGGAAATGCAGCAGGAATAGGACTGGAAATGCAGCAGGAAATTAATGGTAAATGCAGCAGGAATTGGATGGGAAATGTAGCAGGAGATGGAAGGGAAATGCAGCAGGAAATGGAAATACAGCAGATGGACTGGAAATGCAGCAGGAACTGGAAGGAAATGTGGAACGAGCACGTGGGGAGAAGAAGGAGCCTCCCTGCCCTCCCTCCCCTCCCCTCCCGGCTCTTCCATCCCCTCCGAGCTCCCCGCGGGCCCCTCCGGCCCCGGAGCGATCCCGGCTCGGCAGCCGCGCCCCGGCCGAGCCCCCGCGCACCCCCGGCTCCCCCCGGGCTGCTCCCAGCGCTCCCTGGAGCCGCAGCGATCCGAGACCCTGCCCGGCACCGCCCGGGAGCTCCGGCTCGGGGATGGAGAGGGCAGCGGGATCCGGGAATTCCGGGCTGGAATTCGGAGCTGCAGACAGAGCCGGGGGAGGCCGCGGGCTGTGTAAATCCTCCATCCTCTCCCAGGCGAATCAACGCCCCCTCCCCGGGTCCCCGCTGCCTGGCAGGGGGAGAAAGGCTTTAATGAAAAATTTAAAGGCCGGCGTCTTAAAATAAATTCCAATCCCGGCTGAAATTTCACAGCGGCTGCTAAATGTCTCCGTCTCTCGCTCCAGGACTTGGGGAGAGGGGAGAGAAACAATTGCTGCCCTTGCGAGGGGGTGAAAATGGGCCGTGCTGGGCTGGGGGGACCCGGAGCCGGCTGGTCCGGAGGGGTGGGAGGTGCTGGATGTAATTAAAAGCCCCGGGGGAGGCAGAAAGGGAGGAGGGACAGAGGGGAGAACAATAAATGGACGCCGCTTATCTGGCGGCTGAGAGCTGATCTTCCTGGACGTGGAACATATGGGATTTTCAATAATGGATAAACACTTCCAGGGGGACCTGCAAATGTGGGCTTTTAACGAGCTGGGCCGGTTCCCCCCCGAATTCACCTTTTCCCTGCTGCCCCTGCAGTGCCCAGGCCCTGGCACGGCTGCCGCAGACCCCGAGGGCTCCAGAGGGAAAATGAAATTCCCCCAAGCTGGATTAGGGCCAGGCCAGCAGGGCCAGCTCCCCTCCTGTGCTGGGGTTTCATTCCTGTGGAATTCCCGAAGCCCCTCGGGTTCACCAGGACAGGACAGGACAGGCTGTGGCAGCCCAGGGACCCCCAGAGCCCCAGATTGTGCCTCTTGCCCAGGTGATCCCTCTGGAAAATGGACGGGGTTGGGAAATGGGGTTGGGAAATGGGATTGGGAAATGGGATTGGGAAATGGGATTATCCCCCCGGCAGGGCCCCGGTTTTGCCGAGCCCCGGAGGTGACAATCGGGAGGAAATGTCCTGGGAAATGTCCTGGGAAATGTCCTGGGAAATGTCCTGGCAGATGTCCTGGCACTGCCCCTCTGCCGCCCCAGGATCTCCATCCCAGCTCCCGACGCCCCTGGGCACCAGGGGAATTCTCATCCCATTAAAACGCGGCTCAGCCTCCCAGCCCTGAGCAGCTGCAGCCGGGGATTCCACCGAAGCCATTCCCAGATCCAGACCAGGAGTGCCTGAGGAGCAGAGGGAGCTCCAGGCTCGCTGACCCCTTCCCTGGGGGCTTTTCCATGGGTGGGTTTAACCATTGAAACCCCAGGATCTTCTCATTCCCCCCAGAGGAAGCTGTGCCCACCCAGCAGAACCCCTGGGAATGGGCACAGGGGGAGGGAATTCGGGAAGGGTTTCCCTCCCTCCCTCCCTCCCTCCCTCCCCGTGGGGAAAATCCCCCCAAACCCTCCGTCACAGGGATGACCCATCTGCTTCTTCCTTGGAATTGCAAAAAGAAGAATTCGGGGCTTTCAGCTGAGGCAGAGGAGGAGGCAGCTGGGTGGGAGTGGGCACAGGGTGGGCACAGGGTGGGTGTGGGCACCTCCATGCTCAGCCCTGACAGCTCTGGAGGAAAATCCACATTTTAATCGTCTGGAGCAGTGCCCAGCTCCTCTGCAGAGGGTTAAAGCAAATCCACTTTGGAGCTCAGCTGTGAGCTGGCACAAATCCCCCAGAGCCCCCGCGCTCCCTTTTCATGCCCTGCTCTCTCCTCGTGTGCCCGTGCCAGGGATTGTTGGGCATTTGTGCCTCTCCTCCATCCCCTGGTGCCCACCAGGGCTCGCTCTGGGCTGGGTTGGGTGGTCGAGTTGGTTTTTGTGGGCTCAGCCTCGAGCCCGACAGTCCCTGGGGAAGGAAAAGCGAGCTGGAGCTCATGCAGGTTTTATCTGGTGGGTTTAAAGCTGGAGAGCTCCTGAGCTGGGCTTGGGGAGCTCTGGAGATTATTCCATGAGGATTTAGAGCTGGAGAGTTCCCAAACTGATCTTGGGGAGTTCTGGAGCTCATCCCACGTGGGTTTAAATCTGGAGAGCTCCTGAGCTGAGCCTGGGGAACTCTGGAGCTCATCCCACGTGGGTCTAAACCTGGAGAGCTCCTGAGCTGAGCTTGGGGAGCTCTGGAGCTCATCCCACCTGGATTTAAACCTGGAGAGCTCCCAGACTGGGTCTGGGGAACTCTGGAACTCATCTCATGAGAATTTAAATCTGGAGAGCTCCTGAAATGAGCTTGTGGAGCCCTGGAGCTCATCCCACGAGGGTTTAAATTGAAGAGCTTCCAAACTGGGCTTGTGGAGCCCTGGAGCTCATCCCACGAGGGTTTAAATCTGGAGAGCTCCCGAGCTGAGCCTGGGGACCCTGGGGCCGATCAAACCCCCCATCCCCGGCTCCTCTGACCCCCCGGGACCCCCCATCCCCATCCCCATCCCCACCTGCCCTCCCTGGGAGCCCGGGGCCGTTTGAGGGACCCCGAACCTGCCCGCGGTGTTGGGGGCGCCGCCCCTTTGCGGCGGCTCATTAGGGGCAATCAGCGGCCCCTGCCCATCTGTCAGCCCCGGGCACCGAGCTGGCACCGCGGGCTGGGAAAGAGGCGCTGGAGGAGCCGTAATCCGCTCGGCTCCGGCAATAATTACAGCCCGGTGACAGAGGCACTGAGTGGAAATTGATGAATGTAATTAAAATCCCAGGGGGACAGAGCCGGGGAGATGCGGAGGGAGGGAGGAGAGCGGTGAGGAACCGAGGGAGGTGTGGGGAGAGGAACCTGGGCTGGTTCAATTAATGGGAAAGAAAAGGAATTTATCGTTGATAAATTCTTTGGTAAATAGGAACTTGTTGTTGATAAATTCTTATATTTTATTCTCTTAAAAAATTAAAAAATCACGGCCTGAAGGACAAACAGACCCAGCAGCTCTGAGCTGATGTGGGAAGCCAGGACTGCTCCAGCCCTTCCCTCCACAGAATCTGGGGGTGCCCAAGGAAGGGGCTGCCAAAGCCACGGTCCTGATCTTTGGGGTGCCTCAGGCTCCAGGGCAGCCTTGGCTGGGATCATTTCAAGCTCTCCCACAAATCCCAGAGGATCCCATGGAAATTCTGTGAGTCCTTGGCAGGGGTGAGCTCGGAGCACTGAGATTGCACTGCCCAGGCCTGGTTGTTCTCCCTCTTCTCCCCTCTTCAAAATCCCCTTTTTTACCCTTTTCAGGACCTTTCCCCTCCTGTGCAGCCCCTCTGCAGAGCTGGGGTGGGTTTTGGGTTGGCTTTGCTGTGTGTGAGGCTGGTGCTGAACAGGTTTTTTCTGGAGAGAGGCATTTCCAGGGGAAACCATGGAATACCCGGGAATGGCACTGCTCTCCCGGCCTTGGTGCTGCTCTCCCAGCCCTGGTGCTGCTCTCCTGATCCCGGCACTGCTCTCCTGTCCCTGGTGCTGCTCTCCCAGCCCTGGCGCTGCTCTCCCGGCCCTGGTGCTGCTCTCCTGTCCCTGGCACTGCTCTCCCAGCCCTGGTGCTGCTCTCCTGATCCTGGTGCTGCTCTCCTGTCCCTGGTGCTGCTCTCCTGATCCCGGCACTGCTCTCCCGGCCCTGGCACTGCTCTCCTGCTCCTGGTGCTGCTCCCCTGATCCTGGCACTGCTCTCCCGGCCCGGGCACTGCTCTCCTGATCCTGGCACTGCTCTCCTGTCCCTGGCGCTGCTCTCCTGTCCCTGGTGCTGCTCTCCTGTCCCTGGCACTGCTCTCCTGTCCCTGGTGCTGCTCTCCTGTCCCTGGTGCTGCTCTCCTGATCCTGGCACTGCTCTCCTGTCCCTGGTGCTGCTCTCCTGATCCTGGCACTGCTCTCCCAGCCCTGGTGCTGCTCTCCTGATCCTGGTGCTGCTCTCCCGATCCTGGCACTGCTCTCCTGATCCTGGTGCTCCTCTGGAGCTGGGGTTATTTGGGAATTCCAAGGGGGACAAAGGAGCTGGCACGGAGCGTTGGTGTGTCCCCGACACCTCCAGCTGCATTTCAGAGCCCAGGGGAGTGAACCGGGGGTTCCCTGGGTTCTGGATTCCCCAGGGAAGGAGGGGAAGGACAGGGCAGGGTTTGTGCCCTCACCTCCAGGAGAACTTTGCCGCCCCATGGATCAGGACAGGGATCCAGAGGGAGATGCTGCCCCCATCCCCCGCGCTGGGGACGGACGGGAAATGTGAGGAATGCTCAGATTTGGCTCATTAGCCCGAGCTCCCGCTGGCCCCGGTTTAAAACAACCGGCAGGGGCTTCCCTTGATCGGTGATGGATGCGGGGCAGGGCAGACACCGAGCCCGGGGCCGGGCAGCCTCCCCTGCCTGCCCTGCCCTCCCCGGCCCGGGGCTGGCACCGAGGGGCTCTGGGCATCGGGGCTGGCACCGAGGGGCTCCGGGCATCGGGGCTGGCATTGCCGGGGGGCAGTGAGGACTGGCACCGCTGGTCCTGCTCGGCTGCTCCTTTCCCTTTGCCCGGGGCTCTGGGAAGGGGAGGGAGAGGCTGTGCAGAGTCAGGAGCACCCGAGGGATCAGGGAGAACATTGGGGTCTTGTTTGGGCACCCCAAAGATCAGGAGGGCCTTTTTTGGGCACCCCAAAGAACTGGGAGGGCCCTGGGACCTTGTCTACCACAACCGGTCCAGCTCAAGCCATGGAATCCCGGATTCCCAGCCTGGTTTGGGATGGAAGGGACCTTAAACAATCCCTTAAATAATCCCTTAAAATAATCCCTCAAATCCCTCCGGGTGTCCCGGGAGCGGCTGCGCCAGGCGGGATCCGCTGCCCCTCTGTGCGAGGTGTTCGGGTTTGGGGTTTTGTTGTTGTTTTTGGGGAGCGGGGGCTGTCCCTGGGGTTTTGCTGTTGTTATTTTTGTTTTGGGGGGGCTGTCCCTGGGGTTTTGTTTTTGGGGAGGGGTTTTCTGTCCCTGGGGTTTTGCTGTTGTTTTTGGTTTTGGGGAGGGGTTTTCTGTCCCTGGGGTTTTGCTGTTGTTTTTTGTTTTGGGGAGGGGTTTTCTGTCCCTGGGGTTTTGTTTTTGGGGAGGGGTTTTCTGTCCCTGGGGTTTTCTGTCCCTGTTTTTTTTTGGCCGGGAAGGAGCTGGCGTTCCACGCAAGCCCCGGCGCTCGTTATTGAGCGCTCCAGCCCTTCAATTAGTTTCATTGGATTCCCTTTGATGCTTTTGTTGCGGCGCGCACGGGGAAGCCGCTCCACCTCTCCGGGGCTGCCCCACTTTGATCTCCGAGCGCCTCCTGCCCCTCCCCGGGCGCTGCCATCGAGGCACAGCGCGCCCTGCCCGGGGCTGGCACCGCCGCCCGGCTCCCCCCGGGCCCTGCCCTCGCCCCCATCTGTTCCGGAGCCAATCTTGACTCGGCCTCCCCGCCAGGCCGCTCTCATCAAAGCCGGCCCCGGCAAATGAAGATTTTCCGAGGGGGTCTCCAGGTGCCCGGGGGAGGGGGGCAATGGCAGCCCCGGCAGACGGGGGGGGGCTCCGGGAGCCCAGACGGAGCTCGGAGCCAAACACGGGGCCATGAACGGGGAGGGGAGGAGGAGAGGCTCCGGCACCGAGGGAGGGGAGGTGGAGAAGTCTCGGCACCGAAATTCCTTCTCGTGGGAATTCTGCAGCACCGCGTGGCAGAGTCATCAGCACCGGAGTCCCCCAGTTTGGCCACAAAGCCTTTCCATCCCCTTTCCTATCCCCTTTCCTATCCCCATCCCCAATCCCCATCCCCATTCCCATCACCATCCCCATTCCCACTCTCCATCTCCCAGTTTGTCCACAAAGCCTTCCCATCCCCATTTCCATTCCCATCCTCATCCCCATCCCCATTTCCATTCCCATCCTCATCCCCATCCCCATTCCCATTCCCATTCCCGTTCCCAATTTCCATTCCATTTCCCATCCCCATCCCCATTCCCTGGCAGTCCAGGCTGTACCCCCAGCAAATATCCAGGATTTCTGTGGCTCTGTGCCCCCGGGTATTCTGGATTTCTGTGGCTCTGTGCCCCCGGGTATTCTGGATTTCTGTGGCTCTGTGCCCCCGGGTATCCAGAATTTCTGTGCCCCCGCGTATCCAGGATTTCTGTGGCTCTGTGCCCCCGGGTATCCAGAATTTCTGTGGCTCTGTGCCCCCGGGTATCCAGAATTTCTGTGGCTCTGTGCCCCGGGTATCCAGGATTTCTGCGTTTCTCTCTCCTGCCGAAGGTGCCGGCCCTCCCTGGAGCGCAGCCAGCTCTGGGTGAGCGCCCCCGCTCCCCGCAGGGACGGACGGGGACGTGCGGGAGCTCCGGAGGTGCCGCGGGGCTGCTGCGCCTTCCCTCGGTGACCAAAGTCAGCCGGGGACACGCGCGGGTGGCAGCGGGGGCGGCTCCTGGCCCGGGCGATGCGGGCGGGGCTCTGCCGGCATCCCCCGGGAGCGGCTCCGGGACAAACCCGACTCCAGCGGGGCCGGGGCAGCGATAACGGCGCTTATCGGCTCCGGCAGCGGCTGAGGCAGCGCCGGCATCGCCCCCAGCCCGGCCGGGGCTGCTGGGCGGGATCCGAGCCCCTTCCCCTGATCCAGCCCCCCGGGAACCCCCTGGAACCCCCCGGTTCACCAAGAACCCCCAGGAACCCCCCGGTTCCCCCGGGAACCTCCTGGAACCCCCCGATTCACCAGGAACCCCCAAATTCCCCCCTAAACCCCCCGATCCCCTGGGAATCCCCCCATTCCCTATGAACCCCCCGATTCACCCGGAACCCCCTGGAACACCCTAATTCCCCGGGAACCCCCCGATTCATCGAGAGCTCCCCGATTCACCCGGAACCCCCTGGAACCCCCCAATGCCCCGGGAACCCCCCGATTCATCAAGAACTCCCCGATTCACCCGGAACCCCCTGGAACCCCCCGATTCCCAGGGAATTTCTCTTTTCTGCCGCCCTTCCCATTCCCACGGGAGCAGTGGGAGCCGGTCCAGTTGAATCCCATTTTTCCCATTTTTCCCATTTTTCCCATTGCTGGGAATGACCCGGGAGAGGGAGCTGGGAGGGCTCAGCGAGGCTGGGATGCTCTGGAGGGGCTCGGGGTGTCTGATTTCCCTGCAATATTTGCTGTCTCCACCTGGCACTGCTGGATGGGATCAGGATTCTGCTTTCCCAGGGCCTGCGGTTCCCAAATTTCAGCTCCACTTCTCATTGAAACCCGCGGTGCTTTGGAGCTGCAGCAGGTCTGGAAAAGGCAGAGGTTTTGGTTTTTTTGCAGAGCACAAACTCAGCTCCGTTTCCCTCCTGCTCATCTTTCAAACCTCCTCAGGTTCTCCTTCCCCAGCGAGCTTTGCTGCGAGTCTCCCTTCCCAATCCATCACAATTCCCGGGGTTTAACAATGGGATGTGAGACAGATCCAGGCAGGAAAACCCCTGGAACAGAAGAACATTCTCAGTGTCTCTGCAGCTGTGGAGCTGTGGGGGAGCAGAGAGGGTGGAAATTTCCCAGCACGAGGAAAAAAAAAAAAAAAAAAAGAAATTTCAAATTCGCTGCCATAAAAAGCAGTGGGAAAAGCAGCACACACAGGATGGTGAGAGGGGCTGGGGACTCGGAGCAGCTCGTTCCAGGGAATCCCGGCCAGCACCTGCACATCGTTCATCTTCTTTTATTGTCCTTTTAATGCAGAGCCCGACACCCCCTTTGCAAAGAGACATTTTAGACATTTTCCAGGCCTTCCTGAGGGCTTGGGAACGCTGCTGGCCCTGTCTCCCGGCCAGGAGAAGGATTTGGGAGCAGGGATGGGATTGAAGTGTTTTCCCCATCAGAATTTCCCTCAGGTTGTCCCAGGCAAAGCCTTTGTGATGCAAACCCAGATTTTCTGGAATTGCACCTTGGCACTGCCCAGCCCTGAGGAAGCACTGGAGTTTAGGTCTGAAATTCTGGATTTTCTCCCACTTCCAGGGTATTTTGATCCTCACAGCCTTCCCCCTGAGCTGGGGGAGGCAGTGCTGGGACTCCTGATCCCCAAATCCCTTCCCAGTGGGGCCGTGCTGGGATCCAGCGCCCAGCACGGGGCAGGAGCTCCATGGGGTGCAGGACTGGCTCACCCAAGAGGCTGCAAGGGCTGGGACCAGGGGAAAATCCTGTCCCCAGCCCCGGGGACAGCAGGTGTGCTGTGACACGTTCGGGGCTAATCCCTTGTCCTTATTTTCTTCTCAGCATGGGAGAGCAAATCGCTGCTTTTAATCCCATCCTGCAGCTCCTGCTCCAGGGGGAGCAGCCCCAGGTGAGGAGGGGGCTTGGGGTGAACCCTGACCCTACAGGTGGGATTGGGCCAGGCAGGGGATGGTGACAACGCTGGGTGAGCTCAGGGCAGGGAACGGGAGGGACAGGCCCAGGGGGCTCCTCTGGGATGGGGTGGGATGGGATGGGATGGGATGGGAATGGATGGAATGGGATGGGATGGGATGGGATGGGAATGGATGGAATGGGATGGGATGGGGTGGGATGGGAATGGATGGGATGGGATGGGATAGGAATGGATGGGATGGGATGGGAATGGATGGGATGGGATGGGGTGGGATGGGATGGATGGGATGGGATGGGAATGGATGGGATGGGATGGGATGGGATGGGATGGGAATGGATGGGATGGGATGGGGTGGGATGGGATGGGATGGGATGGGATGGGATGGGATGGGATGGGATGGGATGGGATGGATGGGATGGGATGGGATGGGATGGGATGGGAATGGATGGGATGGGATGGGGTGGGATGGGATGGGATGGAATGGGATGGGATGGGATTTAAGGCCCTTCCACCCCAAACCACTGCATGACTCCACGATGTGGAATGTGATGTGGATTTTCTCTCACCTGTGCGTGCTAAACCTGAACTTTAGCACCGACAGCGCCTCTCACCCCTCCCCTGACCTCGATCCCTGCATGGCCAGGATCCCCAAAATTGCCAGAACGGGGAGAAGAGAAAAACGGGGGGGGGGAGATAAAAGGGGAGCTGCCCTTTGCCCAGCTCTGCCCTCCCGTGTCCTTGTCCCCGGTGTCCCCATCCCTCCCCATCCCTCCCCATCCCTCCCCATCCCTCCCCGTCCCCGTGCCCGGACGCGTCTCCTCCCTCCGCAGCTCCTCCCGCGGCCGCGATTTGCAGCTCCAGACGCTTCCTGCGGCCACACGCGGAGCCAACAATCGCTGTGAGGCCGCCACCGGCCTGGCTGGCTCCGGGCACGGGCGGTGGCACCGCTGTCACCCACCCCGGCCAGGCTCGGGGGCCGCGGGGATTGAGGGGCAGTGGGGATTGGGGAGCAGAGGGGATTGAGGGGCAGGGGGGCTCCTGCAGCCCCACACGGGCTGGAACGTGACTGCGGAGGGTGGGTGGGACGGGACTGGCACGACCCGGAGCCAGCAGAGGCGTGGGCAGCGCCCGGGGATGATTAATGCGGGGGGAGGCGGAGAGAGCCCCAGCCGGAGGGAGGGAGGGAGGGATGGCAGCGACAGCGCCAGCGCCAGCGAGGACCTGCCTGGCAGTCACGGCCAGAACTCCCCCTCGGGAGATGATAAATCGGGTTTGCCACCTGCTCCCACCGCTGCTGACTCAATCCATGGGGTACCTGCACTCCCACGCCGAGATTCTCCGGGGTTTTGTTTATTGGGGGATCGCAATTCACAGGAGAAAATGGAAAATCTCCTGTGCTGCCTCTCCTGTCGCAGCTGCCTCCCAGCCCCCGAAGCACAGCGGGGCTGGCAGGATCCAGCTGACCCCGAAAACCTCACTGTGGGTCCAGCTGATCCCCAAAACCTCACTGTGGGTCCAGCTGATCCCCAAACCTCACTGTGATCCAGCTGATCCCCAAAACCTCACTGTGGGTCCAGCTGATCCCCAAAACTCACTGTGGGTCCAGCTGATCCCCAAAACCTCACTGTGGGTCCAGCTGATCCCCAAACCTCACTGTGGTCCGGCTGATCCCCAAAACCTCACTGTGGATCCATCTGATCCCCAAAACTCACTGTGGGTCCAGCTGATCCCCAAAACCTCACTGTGGGTCCAGCTGATCCCCAAAACCTCACTGTGGGTCCATCTGATCCCCAAAACCTCACTGTGGATCCATCTGATCCCCAAAACTCACTGTGTATCCAGCTGATCCCCAAAACCTCACTGTGGGTCCAGCTGATCCCAAAACCTCACTGTGGTCTGACTGATCCCCAAAACCTCACTGTGGGTCCAGCTGATCCCCAAAACTCACTGTGGTCCAGCTGATCCCCAAACCTCACTGTGGGTCCAGCTGATCCCCAAAGCCTCGCTCGCAGAGGCTCTGCAGAGCTGGACCCTGCAGAATTCCCTCTCCAGCCCCCAGGATGAGTGGGATGAGCAGCTCTGGATGCTCCGGGGATGCTCCCGCAGGTCCTGGCAGCTGAATGAGGTGACTCATCAGCCATCAGCGCTTCCGCCCTCCTCACCGTGCCGGCCAGGACCGCGGGAGCCCCGCTGGGATCATCGAGGGGCTCTGGCTGCCCCCGGGGCTCCCTGGGCTCATTCCCGGGGGGATCTGCAGCCGCCCCCTCCCCACCTCGGAACAGAGGAATATCGGCGGCGTCTGAGGGCCCCGTCCGGGCCGGCTGGGGGGGAGCAGCGCGGGCGGGGGCCGTCCCGGAGCCCTCCCGGAGCTGCTCCGGCGGCGCGGCCGGGATGCGAGTGCCCCCGCGCGGTGCCGGGATGGAGCCGGGAAAGGGGCGGGGAGGGGATCGGGATGGAGATGGGATGGGGATGGATGGATGGATGGATGGATGATGGATGGATGGATGGATGGATGGATGGATGGATGGATGGATGGATGGATGATGGATGATGGATGGATGGATGGATGGATGGATGGATGGATGGATGGATGATGGATGATGGATGGATGATGGATGGATGGATGGATGGATGATGGATGGATGGATGGATGGATGGATGATGGATGATGGATGGATGGATGATGGATGATGGATGGATGGATGATGGATGGATGGATGGATGTGATGATGGATGATGGATGGATGGATGGATGGATGGATGGATGGATGGATGGATGATGGATGTGATGATGGATGGATGGATGATGGATGGATGGATGGATGGATGGATGGATGGATGGATGGATGGATGATGGATCGATGGATGGATGGATGATGGATGGATGATGGATGGATGGATGGATGGAGCTGGGATGGTGATGGAGCTGGAGAAGGGGATGGAGATGGGGTTAGAGGTGAAACTGGGGCTCAGGATGGAGCCGGGAAAAGGGTGAAGACGGGGTAAGGGGTGGAGCTGGGGAAGGATGGGGTGGGGGACAGAGGGAATTCTGCAGGGAAGGGGCTGTGGTGCCTCCACCCCCCGGGACTGGGTTGAACCTGATCCTCATTAGCCTGAAACCCATTGCAATTAACCCAGGCCGGGCTCCTCCTTTGTCTTTCCTTTAATTGGACGTTCCCGCTGCCATTGGGCAGCTTGAGCACGGCCAAGACCCTGAGCAAAGCCCTGACGGGGTTGGGAAGTGCAGGAATAACAGAATTCCTGGTAAATAAGGGCAAAGGCTTTTCCTCTTTGTGACTGCCCCAATTCCCAGCGCTCATCCTCCACCCCTTTCCCCCTCTGTGGGGTTCCAGGGGCCCTGTCCCCATTCCTGTCCCCATTCCTGTCCCCATCCCCTGTCCCCATCCCCTGTCCCCATCCCCATCCCCTGTCCCCATTCCTGTCCCCATTCCTGTCCCCATTCCTGTCCCCATCCCCTGTCCCCATTCCGTGTCCCTGTCCCTGTCCCCTGTCCCTGTTCCCGTCCCCATCCCCTGTCCCCATTCCCCCATCCCCAGTCCCCATTCCCAATCCCCATCCCCTGTCCCAATCCCCATCCCCCTGTCCCCATTCCCCCATTCCCTGTCCCCATTCCCAATCCCCATCCCCTGTCCCAATCCCCTGTCCCTGTCCCCATTCCCCCATTCCCTGTCCCCGTCCCCGTCCCCTGTCCCCAATCCCTGTTCCCTGCCCCTTCTCCTTCTTCTCCTCCCTTTGTGCCCATCCTGAAAATTCCTCCCTTAAAGGAGAAATTGGGAATTCTCTGCTCTTTATCTCACCCTCTCCTCCCTGGGATTTCCCTCCTCCACCCTCTCATGTTATTTTTTAATTTAGGGTTTTTAATTTAGGATTTTTTCACCTCATTCCCCCCCTCGTGCTCTTCACCTCCATTTTCCCTGTGCCCTTTTTATCCTTTCCTGTCACCTCCTGTGCCCCTCCCAGAGACCCTTTGGGGCCAGCACGGGCTCAGCAAAACTGCTCAGTCTCAACAGGGAATGTGTGAAGCAACTGGGCGCCCGTACATTAATTAATCAATCAATTAATTGGGCTCTCACGCACAAATTAATTGGCCGACATGAATAAATTAATTTTTCGCCCATGCAGAAATTAATTGGGTGCCCAAGCAGGGAATAGCTGTGATGTAATTGGGCATTCATGCATAAATTAATTGGGCGCACGTGCATGACGTCATTGGGCGCTCATGCATATGTTAATTGGGCAACCATGCATAAATTAATTGGGTGATCATGCATAAATTAATTGGGCGCCCAGGTGTAATGCCAAGGTGGTCCTAAGGAGCACTCGAGTGTGGCCTAATTAAGCATCAAACATGAATTAATTGCTGGGGCTCATCAGGTGCCGTGCCTGGGCTAATTGGGCCCTCGTGCATAAATTAGTGGGGGTGGAGCTTTGGGGAACAGGGGGGTGTGGGGCTGGGAATGGCCCAAATCCCACTGGAATGACCCAAATCCCTCTGGGAATGGCCCAAATCCCTCTGGGAATGGCCCAAAATCCCACTGGAATGGCCCAAATCCCACTGGGAATGACCCAAATTCCACTGGAATGGCCCCAAATCCCACTGGGGATGGCCTGAATCCCACTGGAATGGCCCAAATCCCACTGGGGATGGCCTGAATCCCTCTGGGAATGGCCCAAATCCCTCTGGGAATGGCCTGAATCCCACTGGGAATGACCCAAATCCCACTGGGGATGGCCCAAATCCCTCTGGGAATGGCCTGAATCCCTCTGGGAATGGCCCAAATCCCTCTGGGAATGACCCAAATCCCTCTGGGACTGGCCCAAATCCCACTGGAATGGCCCAAATCCCACTGGATGGCCCAAATCCCTCTGGAATGACCCAAATCCCACTGGGGATGGCCCAAATCCCACTGGAATGACCCAAATCCCACTGGGGATGGCCCAAATCCCACTGGAATGGCCCAAATCCCCACTGGAATGGCCCAAATCCCTCTGGAATGACCCAAATCCCACTGGGGATGGCCCAAATCCCACTGGGAATGGCCCAAATCCCACTGGGGATGGCCCAGTTGGAGCTGCTGTTCCCTCCCAGGATGGGCTTGGGATCCCCCCCAAATTCCCTTTTTTGGGGTTTTGGCAGCAGGAATTCCCAAGAATTCCCTTCTCCAGGTGCATTCCTGAGCTGCCCGTGATGGAGAGCTCAGGCTCAGCTGGAAATTCGGGAATCTTCATTAATCAATCCATAATTCTGATTTCAGGACTCATCCACAGCCTCTGGAGCCTCCCCTGTTTTCAGGAATCTGAGGAAAACCCACCCAGGCCCTCAAAGCAACTCAGCGGCACTCGGAGGGAAAAGCTCAGTAAATTACACTTAATTAACATTTAATTAATGCATTTGATGGCTTCCTGTGTCTCCATGCAGCGCCCTGGATCTGCCTGCAGGAGAGGCTCCAGAATTGTGGAGGTGGAAATTGGGAACATTTCTGTGTTTTCCAGGGAGTTGGGTCCCTTTTCCACCTCTGCCATGGGCTGGGAATCCCGGGATGGTGTTGGCTGTCCCACAAATAATTTATGAATAAAATTCTGATATCATTTCCAAAATAATTTATAAATCAAATCCTGATAGAATTTATAAAATAATTTGTAAATAAAAATCTTATAAAATTTATAAAATAATTATATATAAAATTATTAAAATAAAATTATTAAAATAATTTTAAAACAAAAATCATGTAAAATTTATAACATAGTTTATACATAAAATTCTTAAAATATAATTGATAAAAATTTATAAATAAAATTCTGATAGAATTTATAGAACAGTTTCTAAATGAAATTCCTGTAAAATTTATAAAATAATTTACAAATAAAATTCGTATAAAATTCATAAATCAAATCCTGATAGAATTTATAAAATATTCCTGTGGAGGCCGGAATTGCAGCCCAGCCCCTCCATCCTCTCTCTCCAAAGATCTCACGCCCGCCGCTTTTATTTATTATTTTTCCCCCTTTTCCATGCGGTCCAAGCGCGCCCCGGGCTGGGCCGGCCGGGAACGGAGCGGGAGCGGGGCCGGGGCCGCGGAGGCGGCGGGAGAGGAACGCGGGGCCGGGGGCGACTCCCTGGGAACGGCGGCGAGGGAGGGCCGGGAGCGGCCTGACCCTGCTCAGACCTGACCTGTCCTGTCCCTGACCCTGCCCCGACCTGTCCTGTCCTGTCCCTGTCCTGTCCCTGTCCTGTCCCTGTCCCTGCTCAGACCTGACCTGTCCTGTCCTGTCCCTGTCCCTGACCCTGCTCAGACCTGACCTGACCCTGCTCAGACCTGTCCTGTCCTGTCCTGTCCCTGCCCCGACCTGTCCTGTCCTGTCCTGACCCTGCTCAGACCTGACCTGACCCTGCTCAGACCTGACCTGACCCTGTCCTGTCCCTGTCCTGTCCCTGTCCTGTCCTGTCCCTGTCCCTGTCCTGTCCTGTCCTGTCCCTGCTCAGACCTGACCTGACCCTGTCCCTGTCCTGTCCCTGTCCTGTCCTGTCCCTGTCCCTGTCCTGTCCCTGTCCCTGTCCCTGCTCAGACCTGACCTGACCCTGTCCCTGTCCCTGTCCTGTCCCTGTCCCTGCTCAGACCTGTTCTGTCCTGTCCCTGTCCTGTCCCTGTCCCTGCCCCAACCTGTCCTGTCCCTGTCCCCTGTCCCTGTTTGCTCTGGAATCTGTCCCTGTCCTGTCCTGTCCCAGTCCCTGCCCTCCCTTCGGCTGCTCTGGAATTCCTCCCTCACCTCTGTCCCTGTCCCTGTCCTGTCCCTGTCTTGTCCCTGGCTCCTTCCCTCCGGCTGCTCTGGAATTCCTCCTTCATCCCTGTCCTGTCCCCTGTCCCCGGGCTGCTCTGGAATTCCTCCCTGTCCCCGTCCCTGCCTCCGCTGCTCTGGAATTCCTCCTTCACCTCTGTCCCTGTCCTGTCCCTGTCCTGTCCTTTCCCTGTCCCCATCCCTGTCCCCATCCCTGTCCGTGTCCTTTCCCTGTCCCCGTCCCCATCCCTGTCCCCATCCCTGTCCCCTGTTCCTGTCCCTGTCCCCATCCCTGTCCCTGTCCCCATCCCAGTCCTTCCCTCCGCTGCTCTGGAATTTCTGCCTCTCCCCCGCCCCAGAGCGCGGCCTTTGTGCATTTACGGCTTAGCCAAGCTCGGCTTTAACTCAGCGCCGCTGCTGGAATTGTGGGGAGCCGAGGGGCAGGGAGGGAGGTTCGGAGGTCATGGAAAGGGCGCTGTAGGAAGGGCGCTGTAGGAACGAGGGGAACCTCGGCAAAAGCAGAGTGGGGAAAAGGCCTTGAGTCCCATTTCCTCCTCCTTGGTTCTTCCAAAAAAACCAACCAGCCAAAAAAAAAACCCAAAAAACCCCAACCACCTCCCACCAAAAAAAAAAAACCAAAAAAAAAACAACAAAAAACCCAAAAACTAGGAAAAAAAAAAAAAAACCACAGAAGCCCCACCCAAGCCCTCCAAGAAGTGGGAATTGCTCTCAAGGAAGGGATTCCAGGCTTTTTCCCAGTAATGGAACCACCCCTGGAGCTCCACCCAGCCCCATCCTTTCCCTGCTCCCTTTTTATCCTTCCCCCCTCTTTATTTTTTCTTTTTTTTTTTTTTTTTTTTTTTTTGGTTATTCGATAAATGAATTTTAAAACCCGGAATCACTTTTCCCTTCTGGCGGGATTAACCCCCTCACCATTCAGAGCAGGAAACAGAGGGGGTTTTATTTTAATTTTCTTTTTTTTTCTATCCCAGCTCGGAAAGCCCCCGGCTCTGAATGAGGCTCCTCTCAATTAAAAGTTTCCCATTGATGCCGCCTCAATGAGACCTTGCTGGGGAATTCTCCGCGCCTCAATGGCCCCGGCCCTCGGCGAATATGAAGGGGCCGGTGGATTTCCCACAATATTTGTACACCTTCCTTTGTGGGGATTTTTCCCTCCGCTGAACCAGAAACCTTTAACACATCCGCTCCCGACGCGCCGCTCGTCAGGGGCCGCCGCGGGGACAGCGGGGACAGCGGTGCCACCCCCGGGGCCGCCGGGGACCGCGCCGAGCCGGGAATTCCATGGGAAAATGGAATTTTGGGGAGAGAGAGGAGCTCTGAGCCACGGGAATTCCATGGGAAAATGGAATTTCGGGGAGCGAGAGGAGCTCTGAGCCACGGGAATTCCATGGGAAAATGGAATTTCGGGGAGCGAGAGGAGCTCTGAGCCACGGGAATTCCATGGAAAAATGGAATTTTGGGGAGAGAGAGGAGCTCTGAGCCACGGGAATTCCATGGGAAAATGGAATTTCGGGGAGCGAGAGGAGCTCTGAGCCACGGGAATTCCATGGAAAAATGGAATTTCGGGGAGCGGGAGGAGCTCTGAGCCACGGGAATTCCATGGAAAAATGGAATTTTGGGGAGAGAGAGGAGCTCTGAGCCACCCCAGGGCGAACCCCGGGCTCGGGGAAGGGCTCTGGTGGCCCTGTGGTGCCGCTCTGGTGCCCCTGTGGTGTCGCTCTGGTGTCGCTCTGGTGCCGCTCTGGTGCCCCTGTGGTGCCGCTCTGGTGCCGCTCTGGTGCCGCTCTGGTGCCGCTCTGGTGCCCCTGTGGTGTCGCTCCGGTGCCGCTCTGGTGTCGCTCTGGTGCCGCTCTGGTGCCGCTCCGGTGTCCCTGTGGTGCCGCTCTGGTGTCGCTCTGGTGCCGCTCTGGTGTCGCTCTGGTGTCGCTCTGGTGCCGCTCTGGTGTCGCTCTGGTGCCGCTCTGGTGCCGCTCTGGTGTCGCTCTGGTGCCGCTCTGGTGCCGCTCTGGTGTCGCTCTGGTGCCGCTCTGGTGTCGCTCTGGTGCCGCTCTGGTGTCGCTCTGGTGTCGCTCTGGTGCCGCTCTGGTGTCCCTGTGGTGTCGCTCTGGTGCCGCTCTGGTGTCGCTCTGGTGTCCCTGTGGTGCCGCTCTGGTGCCGCTCTGGTGTCGCTCTGGTGCCGCTCTGGTGTCGCTCTGGTGTCGCTCTGGTGCCCCTGTGGTGTCGCTCTGGTGCCGCTCTGGTGCCCCTGTGGTGCCGCTCTGGTGCCGCTCTGGTGCCGCTCCGGTGTCGCTCTGGTGCCGCTCTGGTGTCGCTCCGGTGCCGCTCTGGTGTCGCTCTGGTGCCGCTCTGGTGCCGCTCTGGTGTCGCTCTGGTGTCGCTCTGGTGTCGCGCTGGTGCCGCTCTGGTGTCGCTCTGGTGGCCCCAGGGACAGCAGAGCCTCCCCTTCCATTCCTGCCCGCACAAAGGCGGCTCCAGGCGGGGACAAAAAGCCCCCGGGACCCTTCAGCGTGGCCGAGGGCCCGGCTGACAGCTCTGATTGTCACGGCCTCATTAACCATGCTAATTAGCGGCCGTGCCGCGCGGGCTGGCGGGGGTGGGCTCTGCATAATTTATTCGGTTTAATCTCATTAAAACGGGTGGAAAGCGGGGCCGGGGAGGGCGGGGAGCCACGGGAGGAGCTGCCACCGCTCCTCGGGACTCGACCCGGTGCTCCAGGGGGGACAGGAGGGAGCTGAGGATGCTCAGGGGTTATTCCCATCCTAGGAGGGAGAAATCTGGAGTTATTCCTGTCTTTGGAGGGGAATTCAGGGGTTATTCCCATCCTAGGAGGGGAAATCTAGGGGTTCTTTCCAACTGGAGGAGAAATCCAGGGGTTATTCCCACCCTGGAGGAGAAATTCGTGGGTTTTCCTATCCTGGAGGGAGAAATTTGGAGTTATTCCCATCCTAGGGAGGAAAATCATGGAGTTATTCCCATCCAGCCCAGTCTGAGGCTGCAAAGCAGGGTTATAACCCCTGGATTTCCCTCCTAGGATGGGAATAACCCCTGGATTTCCCTCCTAGGATGGGAATAACCCCGGATTTCCCTCCTAGGATGGAATAACCCCTGGATTTCTCTCCTAGGATGGAATAACCCCTGGATTTCTCTCCTAGGATGGAATAACCCCTGGATTTCCCTCCTAGGATGGAATAACCCCTGGATTTCTCTCCTAGGATGGGAATAACCCCTGGATTTCCCTCCTAGGATGGAATAACCCCTGGATTTCCCTCCTAGGATGGAATAACCCCTGGATTTCCCTCCTAGGATGGGAATAACCCCTGGATTTCCCCCCTAGGATGGAATAACCCCTGGATTTCCCTCCTAGGATGGGAATAACCCCTGGATTTCTCTCCTAGGATGGGAATAACCCCGGATTTCCCCCCAGACTGTGCCCAGACAAGCCCCTGCTCCCACGGGCCGAGTGAGGGGTGCAGGAGATGTGCCCTGGATGAAATTTGGGGTTTAAGCTTCTCCCAGACCTCAGGAATCCCAGGAAATTCAGGCACAAATCAGGGGCAGAGCGAAGCAGAGCGAGGGGAGGGAGTTCCTATTGTCCTATTTAATTTTTTGCTCTCGTTTTTTCCTTGCTCTGAGAACCTTCCCTGTATTCCACAGGGGCATCATTGCACGATCTCGGCACCGGCCTTGGCAGCTGGAGCGTGAAGTGGAAAGCAAAGAGCTTCTCCCGAGGGCTCTGGGGAGAAAATTTCCTGGAGAAATCCCTGGAGAGGGCCAGGGAAGGGAAGGGCAGGAGCAGCAGCTGCTGCCTGACGCCCCCGAGGTGCCTCTGGGGTGGGTGGGAGATCTTTAAGATCCTTTCCAACCCGAATTTCCCCATAATTTTATTATTTTCTCTTTTTTTTTTTTTTTTTTTTTTTTTTTTTTGTGCACTGCTTTTCACCTGCCCTCCTTTGGGGAATGTGGGATCTTTGGGGAATGTGGGACCTTTCCCAGCTGGAATTTGTGCTCCTGCCCGGGGCTGAGGAGGGGTCTGGCTCTGCTCCTCGGGCTCAGAGCACCCCGTGCTCCCTGAATTTGCCTCCAGGGCCCTGCCGGGGGCTGGGAAAGCCACATCCTGTGGAGCAGGAAATTGGGAACAGCTCCTGCACAGCGCTGGGCTCACCAGGCTGCTCTTCTGGGGACAATCAGCCCCATTCCCCAGCCCCGTGCTGATCCCACTGCGGGCTCCACGGCTGTGGGGAAATCTGGGAATCGGCTGGTTTGGAGTTTGGAGAGAGGGAAGGAGGAATCTCAGTCTGGAGCTGGGGCAGCAGAGCCAGACCAGTTCTGTTCCCACCCAGAACCAGGCTGGGACAGCTGGGGGGGCTCCAGGGGGATGTTGGAGCCTCTCCTTGTGCTTAAAGGGGGCCCAAAACCAGAGGGAGCCTCCTTTTTCCAGGGGAAGGTGTTTAAACTGAAAGAGGAGAGGTTTAGGTGGATTTTAGGAAGGAATTGTGCCCTGGCACGGTGGTTCCATGGATTGCCCGTCCCTGGAGGTGCCCAAGGCCTTGCAGCAGCCCGGGGGGGTGGCAGTGCCCGTGCCAGGGCGGGGAGGGCACACGGGGCTGTTCGGGTCCCTCGCAGCCCTTTGCTCGCACACAGCCGGGATGAAGGAGCCGAGCAGGAGCTGGGGTGGGAGCCAAGCACGGTTCCAGGCCGGGGGCCCTCCCCAGCCGCTCCCGGGGCCGTGTTCGTGCTCGGGGGGTCCAGCAGAGGCCCTGGCACAGCCCGGCCGGCGCTCCTGGCCCGCCCTGCCCTCCCTGGGGAGCGTCCATCCGGAATTCCCTGCTCCGAGTGCCTGCGATGGCTGCAGCACCGGGGGAGCGCGGCTCCAGGCAGGGGACACAAACAGAGAGAGAAATGAACGGAATCAATGCCCGTGCTGAAAAAGCTTTAATCAGCCCTCCTCCCTCTGCCAGGCTGTGGTGCTCCCCTCAGCCTTTGGAGTTTTCAGGGATGGGGTTTGGAGCGGCCCAGGAAGGTTTTGTGGAACTGGAAATCCCAACTGGCTCCTACTGTGGGGGGAGTTGGGAAGGATGGAGAAACCCCGGAGTGTCCATCCCAGGGCACCCTCAGGGTCTGCAGTGAGACCGGGACCCACGGGGATCAACCCAGCCCCTGTCCCTGCACACACATCCCAAAACCCCTCCCTGCCAGCAGCCTCGGGAATGCTCCCATTCCCTGGGGAGCCCCTCAGGGGTAGGAATTCCCCCAAACCCACCCCATTGTCCCTGGCACGGCTCCAGCATTCCCTGGGTCCCGTCCCTGTCACAGCGAGCCGGGATCGGAGCCGCTGCAGGGGGACACAGCTGGGGCCAGGGGCTGCTGCGGCTCCGGGCATTGGGAACAATCCCGCTTTTAATGGGATCGCACGCCCACAGCTGGAGCCAGGGGCTGCTGCAGCTCTGGGAAGGCTCCGTGGCTCGGGAACAATCCCGCTTTTTGTGGGAACACACGGCTGACAGCCGGGAGCCAGGGGCTGCTCCAGCTCCGGGAACAATTCTGCTTTTAATGGGAACACGCGGCTGACAGCTGGGGGAACAGGAAACGGGAAACTTCCTGGCAACGGCGTGGCCCCGGGATATGGGAATGCCACGGAAATGGCACTGGAATGCCATTGGGAATGTCACTGGAATGTCACTGGGAATGTCACTGGGAATGGCACTGGCAATGGCACTGGCAATGGCACTGGAATGCCATTGGGAATGCCAAGGGAATGGCACTGGGAATGGCACTGGAATGTCACTGGAATGCCATTGGGAACGCCGCGGAGCTCGGGAATGCCAAGCCCAGGGCCCGCTGGATGGGCCGGGCTCCGCGTGGAGGGTGGGGTGAGGTCCCTCAGCGGGGAGGGGGCCGGGGACGCCCCGTCGGTGTCGCTGTCCCGTCGGTGTCGCTGTCCCGTTGGTGTCGCTGTCCCGTCGGTGTCACCGCCCGGTCCGTCCCCGCGGCTCCCCCGGGCCGCTCGTGCCCTCTGCCGGTCCCTGCCCGGATGGAGCCCCGCGGGTCTGCAGCTCTGAAATCCCTGCGGCAGCCTGGGGGAGCCGGGGAGGGGAGCGATGGGATGGGATGCAGGAGCCTGGGGAGCCGGGGAGGGGAGGGATGGAATGGAGGGATGCAGCAGCCTGGGGGAGCCCGGGAGGGATGGGATGGGTTGGGATGCAGGAGCCTGGGAGAGTTCGGGAGGGATGGGATGGGATGTAGGGATACAGCAGCCTGGGAGAGCTCGGGAGGGATGGGATGGGTTGGGATGCAGCAGCCTGGGGGAGCCCGGGAGGGGAGGGATGGGATGGGATGCAGGGATGCAGGAGCCTGGGAGAGCTCGGGAGGGAGGGATGGTCCATCCCGGTCGGGGCTGGGTTGGGATGCAGGGATGCAGCAGCCTGGGGGAGCCGAGTGACGGAACCCTGGGAAGGTTGGGATGGAAGCGCCTTCAATCCCATCCCATTCCCTGGGCAGGGACCCTCCCACCACCCCAGGGCGCTCCAAGCCCCGTCCTCGGACGCTTCCAGGGATGGGACATTTCTGCGATTGTGCCGTGGGTCTGCTGGAGCAGGGATCGCCCCTCTCAGCCCTCCTGCAGCTCCGGGCTGGGCAGGGATTTGCCCGCGCTGTGCCCACATTTCCCGCTCGCATCCCTCCCGTGTGCCACCGCTCCCAGGGCACGGTGCCAGCCCTGGTGTCCCCGTGCTGTCCCCACCCGCCTTCCTGGGCACCCTCTGCTGCTCCACAGCTTTTTTTAAACCACATTTTTCCTGCATTTTTCATGGAGCTGCAGCGCAGTTTCCATCCACGAGAGGCCACTTTGCCCTCGCGTTTGCTGCTGCGGCGCCAGGAAAGGCCGGGAAGAGGAACCCGGGTGTTTCTCCAGTTCCTGTGGATGTTTCTCCCAGTTCGTGGCTTTTTGGGATTTCCTGCTCAGCTCCTTCCCAACTTTTCCTCACTTCTTCTTGTCTGGAAGAGAGGAATTGGTGAGAAAATTCTCTGGAGCTTTTCCCTTGGGGTTGCATCTCCTTAAATAATTTCTTTGGCATTGCAGAGAAGCCTGGAGGTTTTCCAGCTCTGGTGTCAGCAAATCCAGCATCTCCTGCCATGGGCAAACCTCAGCTGGGAGTTCCAGCATGGTTTGGGTTGGAAGGGACCTTCAATCCCATCCCATCCCTGCCTCGGGCAGGGATCTTCCACTCCACCCTCCCAGAGGGGTCTGGGGGCAGCGTCCTGCAGGATGAGCCTGCAGAGAGCTCAGAGCAGACCCAGAGCCGCTGTGACCCTTCCCGAGCTTTCCCACTCCATGGATCCCACCGTGCCCTGCTGGAATGACCCGGCAGGGAGGGCAGTGACCACTCCAGGCGTGCCCAGGGGGCAGGAGGGGACCAGGGGGGAAAACTTCACAGGCTCAGAGGGGCAGGAAATTCCCCCTGGGCAGGAGGGAGAACTGCCCTGGGCAGTGCCCGAGCACAGGGATGGGGATGCTCCAGAGGAGTAGGAAGGAACATTCCAGAAGGATGGGGATGTTCCAGAGCCAGCTGGGCACCATCCTGGGTTGGTGCCCTGTGCCCTGGGGTGGGCTCTGGGGTCCCTCCTGGGTTCCTGTGATTCCTGCAGGGCAGCAGAGGGAGGCTGGGCTGGTCTCACCCTCCTGGCTCCTTTTCCTCTCCTCTCCCCGTGCCAGCACCTCCCTCCCAGTTTCCCTCTCTGCACTGCGGGATCCGTTGATTTTCCAGTCGCTGGGAGCGACCCCCGCCCTCACCCTGGCTGTCCCCCCTCTCTCGGAGCTTTGTGGGATTCCATCCCGCTCAGCCCTGCCGCTGCCAGGGGCTCCAGCCAGCCCTTCCATCCCATCTCCTGGCTCGGCCCGAGCTGATCTTTATTGAACGCTCTCTGCCTGCTGCTCCTGCAGCCCTGGGCGGCTTCCAGGGCTGCGGGGAAGGGAAGGGAAGGGAAGGGAAGGGAAGGGAAGGGAAGGGAAGGGAAGGGAAGGGAAGGGAAGGGAAGGGAAGGGAAGGGAAGGGAAGGGAAGGGAAGGGAAGGGAAGGGAAGGGAAGGGAAGGGAAGGGAAGGGAAGGGAAGGGAAGGGAAGGGAAGGGAAGGGAAGGGATGGGATGGGATGGGATGGGATGGGATGGGATGGGATGGAGGCGGCCCCGGCAGAGGGACCCGCCCTCAGCGGGGCAGGAACCAGGTGGGAGCTCTTCCCTCTGCTGCCTCTCCGAGGGGATGGACGGGGATGTTTCCTCCTGGATGCGGCACGGGGAAATCCGCTTGGATGGGATTTAAATGGAAATCCTCCTGGCTGAAGGAGGGGAATGAAGGGGAAAGTCCTGGGGAAAATGGGATCAGGTGTCAGTTCCTGATGGCACTGGGCAGATTTCCCAAAAATGAGAGGAATAAATAATAATAATAATAATAATAATAATAATAATAATAATAATAATAATAAATGAGGGAAAATGGAAATCCTCCTGGCTGAAGGAGGAGAATGAAGGGGAAAGTCCTGAGGAAAATGGGATCAGGTGTCAGTTCCTGATGGCCCTGACTAGGTTTCCCAAAAATGAGAGGAATAAATAATAATGATAATAATAATAATAATAATAATAATAATAATAATAATAATAAATGAGGGAAAATGGAAATCCTCCTGGCTGAAGGAGGGGAATGAAGGGGAAAGTCCTGGGGAAAACGGGATCAGGCGTCAGTTCCTGATGGCCCTGGCCAGGTTTCCCAAAAATGAGAGGAATGAAGGGGAAAGTCCTGAGGAAAACGGGATCAGGTGTCAGTTCCTGATGGCCCTGGCCAGGTTTCCCATAAATGCTGTGGCTGTCCCGGCTGTCCCAGGGCAGGCAGGAGCACCCCGGGGCAGTGGGAGGTGTCCCCAAGGCACAGCTGCCATGGGCCGGTCCTGAAGGGCTCCCACAGCCCAAACATTCCCTGACTCCATGAAAACAGGGGAGGGGGTTTCACCTGCAGAGAGCTTTGCCCGCCCAGCTCTGGGGGCTCTTCCCTCAGACCCCTCTGGCAGGTCAGGCTTGATCCCCTCTGATCCCAAACCCGGGCCCAGCGCTGGGATTGGGCCCATCCTGAAGCGTCTCCTGGGCTCTGGCAGAGTTTTGGGAGAAGGGGAAGGGGCAGAGATGCTGCTCCCACCCCCCTGCCCGGCTCCTGTTCTGGGCTGGAGGCCTGGACCCCCCAAACTGGGACAAAACCAGCACAGGAAGGATGAGCCCAGCTTTGAACTGGTTTTTCACTGGGGTGGAGCAGGATACCAGAGGGAGGTGAGGGTTTCAGCACCAGCCAGCCTGGTTTGGCCACGTTTGCTATAAAAAGCAGAAATTTAATGAATATTTGTGCCCTGCCAGCCTTTCCCAGGCCGGGCATCCTGGCAGGAGCCGCCTGTCCCTTCCCGTGGAGGTTCCTGGGGCACTCCGGGTCTCCAGCAGGGTTTGATTCACTCACTGGTGCTGCCAGCAGGGAGAGGGAGAGCTTGCAGCAAATCCTGCCTGACTGGACCCGGAGCAAGCCCTGGGCAAGGCTCTGGTCCCAGGCTGAGCTTTGATTTGAGCTCAGCCTGGGCAATTCCCTTCCCTTTCATCAAAGCCTCTGGATTCAAACTTCTGCCTTCCCCATTTCGGAATATTCTCCTTTGTTCTGTTCCCGTGCAGGGGATGGGATCCCACAGCTCTGCAGGACAGGATCCTGTTCCTGACCCCAGACCGGTTTGGGGTGGAGGGGGCTTTGAAATCGCCCCATTCCCACGGGCAGGGACCCCCCCCAGCACCCCAGGGTGCCCCAGCCCGGCCCTGGGCACTCCCAGCCATGGGGCAGCCACAGCTCATCCAGGAAATCTCCTCCACCCTCACCTGCAGCTCTTCCAGCCCTGGAACGGGGGAAACCAGCCAGGACCATTGTGTGGAGTGGGAGCCGGGCTGTGAGGAGCTCCTGCAGCCCCAGAGCCGCCCTGCTGCCCGATGCCCCCGTGCCAGGGCACTGCCAGGGCATTGCCAGGGGTGCCCCCAGCCCCATGGGGTCAGTGCTGCCCGATGCCCCCGTGCCAGGGCACTGCCAGGGGTGCCCCAGCCCCATGGGGTCAGTGCTGCCCGAACCCCCCCTGTGCCAGGGCACTACCAGGGCACTGCCAGGGGTGCCCCCAGCCCCGCGGGGTCAGCGGTGCCACTGTCGCTGCCCGCAGGGGACACGGGCGGGGCTGGGCCCCTCCGCTGCCAGCCCGGCTCTCCAGCCGGGATTATGTGTCTGGACAAGCCCTCGGCAGCTGTTTTGCAGCTCTTGCCTAACAAAGAGCACTTTGATGGCTGCAGGGAAGGAGCAGGAGCGGGGTTTGCGGCTGAGCCAAGAGCGGAGGGGCTCAGGAACGCTCTCAAGGCGGGTGTGGGCACTCAGGGTGGCACCCAGGGGCTCTGTCCCCTGGCACTGCCCTCCCTGCCTGCCCCAAAACACCCCCGAGCTTCCCTGGGCGCTGCACCAGCCCCGCTCGTGCTGCTGATCCCAGCCCGGGGCTGGGACATTCGGCTTTTCCTGGTGGGCTCCGCTTTTCCCCCTCTCCCCCTCTCGTCCCCCTTCCCCCGGCTGGAGCAGCCCGGAGAGCTGGGCTGGAGTGCCTGAGTCACAGAGCGCTGATGGATGAGGCTGCAGCCCCCGGAGCACTCTGGATAATTGGAGGGCTGCGCCAGGATGCGCTGCCCTGGCAGCTCCGGAGCTGACACAGGAGCCGGAGCCTCCTTGGCTCCTCTCCCGCTCCCTGCAGCAAACTCGGCGGCCTTGGAGGGACGGCGCTGCCTCGCCAGGTGCTTCCAGCTCAGCTCGGGGCCGAGGGCAGCTTTGGGCTCTGGCAGAGCTGAGGGAGCTTCTCTTGGTGTCCCTTTCTCTTCCACAGCCCAGCAGAGGAGCTTTGGAGGGGAAAGGAGCAGAGAATCATGGAAAGGGTTGGGCTGGAAGGGCCCTTAGAGCTCAGCCAGCCCCGCTGCCCTGCGCTGGGATTTTCTTGCATTTCCCCTTCCTCTCCTGCCCCGTTTTCTTTGGGTTCTAAAATTCGGATTCAGGGCTTTGCAGGGGATCCAAGAGGCTGATCAGGGAAAAGAGCAGGCTGCTGTCCATCCCTGCATGGATCCTTCCACCCATCCCTCCCTCCATCCATGGATCCTTCCACCCAGCCATCCATCCATCCATCCATCCCTCCATGGATCCATCCATCCATCCATCCATCCCCCCATCCATCCATCCATCCATCCATCCATCCATCCATCCATCCATCCATCCCTCCATCCATGGATCCACCCATCCATCCCTCCATCCCTCCATGGATCCTTCCACCCATCCATCCATCCCTCCATCCATGGATCCATCCATCCATCCCTCCATCCATGGATCCATCCATCCATCCATCCATCCATGGATCCATCCATCCATCTGTGGATCCATCCATGGGTCCCTCCCTCCCTCCATCCTCCTCAGCTCCCATCTGGCAATTCCCTGCCTCTCCCTGGGGCTGTTCCATCTTTTCCTCCCCAAACCCCGCTCACTCTGGGCCAGCAGGTGCAGAGCACCCTCAGCTCCCCTTCTCCTGCTCCCCTCTCCCTGAGCTGAGCCAGGAGTGAGGCAGGGAATGATTCCTGTGGGGTTTTTGGTGTTTCAGCCTCTCCGGGACAGCATCCCCGGCGCTGCCCCCGTTCCAAAGCAGGACGAGGCAGGAGGGGAGCGGTCAGCGGCACAGGCAGCCCCGGGAGGGCGGGCAGGAAGGGGTTAAAGGTGTGTGAATGTCTGTGTGAGTGTCTGTGTGTGTGTAATGACGAGCAGAGCCGAGCTTTGGGCACATCCAGGCCCGGCAGGCAGCGCTGCCTCCTCTCGGTGGCCCGGCAGGATGAAATGAAATGTTCCCCGGCCATCGCCCCTGTGTGACTCACAAACTGACCCCAGAGAGGGGAAATCTTTTCAAACCTCGCACTTTCAATGTCTTTTTTATTCTCTTCCCCCCCACCCTTCTCTCTCTTTCTCTTTTTCTTTTTTATTTTATTTTTCTTTTGCCCACGCAGCAGCTGCAGGAAGGGTTTGGGATAAGATTCCTCACAAAAGCCTCCATCCCCCGGAGAGCCCGGGCCAATAAATCGCGCTTGGAGGATGGAATGGGGTCGGGGCAGTGTGAAAGCACGATCTGGGAGGGCCGGGTCCCTCCGTGCCCAGCCCTGGGCATTCCAGCCCTTCTGGGAGAGGCTCCAGCAGCTTCCCAGGGGTTGCCAAGGGCCCTCGGAGGGACGGGGAAAACCTTGGCTCCTTCAATCCTCAAAAAAACAAAAAAGAGGGAGAAAGGGAAAAGCTGGATCCCCGCATGCTCTGAATCTTAATCTTTGCTCTTTCAGGTCGTTCTGCTTCCCAGCACAATCCGTGTTTTCCATCAGGGGAGGCCCTGGAAGCTTTGGCAGCCTCTGTGGGATGGGCAGTGCCAACCCCGGGCACCCAGGGAGCCCTGGGATGCCCCCGGAGCACAGGGAATGGCACTGGGGGGCACCGGGACTGCCCTGGCCCTGGGATTCCCAGGTTCCTGTGGGTTAAAGCTCATGGCACAAGGAAATAAAGGGGATTTGCCAGGAGGAGCTGTGGGCTCACCCCTGGAATTGTGCAAGGAGCAGCCTGGGGTGGTGGAAGGTGTCCCTGGATGCAGGGGAGGGATGGGATCAGCTCTGGGTCCCTTCCCACCCAGACCATGCCAGGATTCCCCATTTCCCTGGACAGGGCCGGGTTCTCAGCCCCTTGGGATAAATTTGAGCCGAGTTTGATGCTCCAGGGATGGTGACATCCCCCAGAGGAGGTGACATCCCCAGATGTGGTGACATCCCCAGAGGTGGTGGCATCCCCAGAGGAGGTGACATCCCCCAGAGGAGGTGACATCCCCAGAGGAGGTGACATCCCCCAGAGGTGGTGACATCCCCCAGAGGTGGTGGCATCCCCCAGAGGTGGTGGCATCCCCAGAGGAGGTGACATCCCCAGAGGTGGGGACATCCCCAGAGGAGGTGACATCCCCAGAGGAGGTGACATCCCCAGAGGTGGGGACATCCCCAGAGGAGGTGACATCCCCCAGAGGTGGTGACACCCCCAGAGGTGGTGACATCCCCCAGAGGAGGTGACATCCCCAGAGGTGGTGACATCCCCAGATGTCCTTGGCATGGCCTGGCAGCTGGGAAACCCAGACCCACAGAGCTGGGAACACACTGGGACAAGGCAGGGAATTCTGGAGTTTAAAGCAGGAAAGGTTTTTGGTGTTCTACCCCAGATATTCTTCATTTCTGCATCCATGGCTCCCACATTGAATCCAGGGAATTCTGGGGTGGGATGGGAGCAGTGGCTGGGGATGTGCAGTTCCAGCTGGACAAAATTCCCTGTGCCAGAAAATGGGCTCAGAAATTCTCTGGAATTCAAAGCAGGAAAGGTTTTTGGTGTTTGATTCTAAATATTCTTCATCTCTGCATCCACAGCTCCCACACTGAATCCAGTGTGTGGGATAAGAGGAGTGACGTCCAAATTCCTGGACAAATTCCCTCACACTGGACACAGGAATCCCTCTGGAATTTAAACCGGGAAAGGATTTTTTGTGTTATATTCCAAATATTCCTCATCCCCCCCGATGCACCCACGATTCCCACCCCAAATCCTGCCCCACACCCCGGGGCTCTCCCCATCCCCTGAGCCCGGAGCGCTGAATTTCCCCTGGCTGGCAGTGCAGAAACGCTGCGGCTGCACTTTCCCTGCCCAGCTAATCCCATTTGTCTCCTGGCTGCTCCCAAAACGCCTTTTAAGGATTCCCAGCAATGCAGCAGAGAAATCCATTTGCAGGCACGAGGCAGCCAGGAGGGGAATTTTGATTTCCCACTTATTAGAGGATGACAAGGCGAGGGGACCGGGGAGATTGATGGCCCACAGCAGCGATTTCGCTCTCCCAATCAATCCTGGCTGGAATCAATCAGGGAGGGAGGGACCAGGTGGGAACGCTTCCCTCTGCCGCGGGGTGGATGGAGACATTTTCTCCTGGATGCAGCGCAGGGAAATCCACTGAGGCTGGGATTTCTGGGAGGGAAGAAATGGATATCAGGGGCCAGGGCTCTCCTTCCCTGCAGGGAGAGCAGATCGAGGCCATCAATCCACATTAGGGAGGCTCCGTGGCCACGGAGAATTCCAGCAGGAGGAATTCCAGCAGCCCCCGGGCGTTTCTGAGGGTGGGATTTGATCCTGGGGGATCCTTTGCCCTCAGGTTCACGCTGGGCTTTCCTTCTGCTCCTCTCCCTTTTTCCCTTTTGATTGTGGTTCAAAGAACCTCTCCCTTTTCCCCTTTTTCCCTTTTCCCCTTTTCCCCTCTTTCCCTCTTTCCCTCTTTCCCTCTTTCCCTCTTTCCCTCTTTCCCTTTTCCCCTTTTCCCCTTTTCCCCTTTTTCCCTTTTCCCCTTTTCCCCTTTTCCCCCTTTTCCCCTTTTCCCCTTTTCCCCTTTTTCCCCTTTTTCTTTTTCCCCTTTTTCCCTTTTCCCCTTTTTCCCTTTTGGTTTTGGCTCCTTGTGGTTCCCTGGGTGCTTTTGCCCTGAGCTGGGGTTAAGTTAAACCCTGCTGGAGGTTCAGGGCTGCTTAACCCAGGCCTAAAACACCTGTAGGGGTGTGGGGGGCTCTGATCCCAAGGATTTGGGGCTAAAAATCCCAGAAATCCCAGAAATCCCAGCCCCTGGTCCCATTCCAGGCTGAATTCCTGCCTCTGTCATCAGCTCAGAGCCCGCCCTGCTCTGGGGTTTTCTCCTGGAGCCCAGGGAATTCGGGCACATTCAGCACAATTTGAGGAGGAAAACACCAAATTCTCGAATTTTTTTCTCCAGGATTTGAATTCAAACCAGGGAAGGTTTAAACCCCAGATATTCTTCATCTCTGCACCCATCCCACATCAAATCCTGGGAATTCTGTGGTGGGACGAGAGGAGCAAGTGAGGATGTCCAGTTCCATCTGGACAAAATTCCCAGTGCCCTTTGCACTGAACACAGGGATTGCTCTGGAATTTGGGGAGGAAAAAGCCAAATTCTCGATTTTTTTTTTCTCCAGGATGTGACAGCTCCCTGTGAGCTCCTTGATATTTTTGGGGAGAAAAGCCCAAGTTCTCCTGCGAATTCCTCCTTGATTTTTTTGGGGAAAGGCCCAAGTTTTCCTGTGAGTTCCTCCTTGATATTTTTGGGGAAAGGCCCAAGTTTTCCTGCAAGTTCCTTGATATTTTTGGGGGGAAAAGCCCAAGTTTTCCTGTGAGTTCCTTGATTTTTTGGGGAAAAGCCCAAGTTTTCCTGTGAGTTCCTCCTTGATATTTTTTGGGAAAAGCCCAAGTTTTCCTGCAAGTTCCTTGATATTTTTGGGGGGAAAAGCCCAAGTTTTCCTGTGAGTTCCTTGATTTTTTGGGGAAAAGCCCAAGTTTTCCTGTGAGTTCCTCCTTGATATTTTTTGGGAAAAGCCCAAGTTTTCCTGTGAGTTCCTCCTTGATATTTTTTGGGGAAAAGCCCAAGTTTTCCTGTGAGTTCCTCCTTGATTTTTTTTTTGGGGAAAAGCCCAGGTTTTCCTGTCCCCCAGCACAGCAGAGGGTCAGAGTGACCCTTTGGGGTGAAGCTGCTGTGGGGTGAAACCCCCGAGTGTGGGGCTGCTCCCAGCCCTCAGCCCCGCTCTAATTAACAGATTTACTAATTTGGGACTCATTACCCCGCAGCATCCCAGGGGCAGCTCGTTCCAGCTGCTCCTGAGTGGCATCCAGAGGGTTTCTAGCAGCACACAAAAGGAATTTGACAGTGGCAGGAAAGCACCGGGAGGGATTAAACTTGAAAGAGAAATAAGGGGGAAAATCACATTAAATCGTTTTAGAGCTCACAGAGATGGAGCAGGGATGGGAGCAGGGAGGGGAACGCTGGAAATCAGGGACGGGGACCCCTCTGGGGCTGGGTTTTCCTCACCAGGGCCTTTATTTGCTTTCCAGGCAAATATTTGGCTGCGAACCCGGAGGGGTTCCTGCCCTGGCATGTGGGCAGTGCCAGGCCCTCCCTGCCCTGCCCTTCCCTTCCCTTCTCTCTTCTCTCCTCCCCTTCCCTCCTCCATTTCGCCCCCACTCCCTCCAAAACAATCGGAATTCCGCCCCAAATCCCGCAGCAGCTGAGGAGGCAAACCCTGCCCCGTTCCTCGCACTTTTTCCCGGATATTTTGATTTTCCAGGGGCAGCCGGAGCCGCCTCCAGAGGCATTTCCAGAAGTTTTCCCGAGCCCAGGTTCACAAGGAGGAGCTGGGGCCAGCCCGGTGTTTTGCGTATTTTTGGGAGCTGCTGTTTGTTTGTTTTGGGCGCAGATTTGCCGAGGAATTCGCCTCGGTTTTCCCACAGAAACATCCCAGGGTTTTTCCTCCTGTTTCTCCTTTTATCAGCTTGAGGCTCAGCGATTCCCTGTGGGAACGTGCTGCTCCCTGCACACCGGCCCTAAAAAAGGTGATTTTGTTATTTTCCTGCCTTTGGGGAGATCCTTGTCCTGCTGAATCCCATGAAACCCCCAGGAGCAGATTGAGCTCCTGACACCTCCACCAAAAACCCCTCAAGGCCGAGCAATTCCATTCAAACCACACCAGATTGGGGCAAAAACATCACCAAAAAAAAAAAAAACCAAAGCTGTGAAATGCATTTTTCTCCTCACATCCCAGCTCTGGAAGCAGATGGAGGGGTGGGGCTGAAAGGAGACAAGTCAAACCCAGAGAATTGTCAAAATTCAGCAGAAATAATTCCTCCCCTCTCCTCCCCAGCGAGGTTCTGGAGCAGGGAGTCCCAGCTGGTTCCTTCACCTCGAGCTCAGCTTCTTTCTGGGATTTCCACTCCAGCAGTGCTCGAGGAATACAATAAAAATTAATTATTAAAACAGCAGGATAAAAAAAAAATATCAGCTGCCAGGGCACTGGAATATTTTTAGCTGATTGCTGGAGTTTAGAGCAGCCACAGAAACGGAGAAATGGAGCTCCTCTGTCAGGAGCTGGGTTGGCTTTGAGGGATGGAGGGTTCCCAGTGCCCCTCAGCCAAAAAAATCCAGGTTTTAGGGAAGTTTTGGGGTTAGAAAATTGAATTATGTGGATTTTCTTCAGGTCACTTCATCCTGGAACTTTTTTGGGGAATTTTAATGGAAAGAGCTCTGGGACGTGAGGCCTGTGGGGCCTGGCCTTGACTTTGAGGGATGGAGGTCCCCCAGTGCCCCTCAGCCAAAATCCAGGCTTTTGGGGAAGTTTTTGGAGAGAAAATAAGGATTTTCTTCAGGTTACTTCATCCTGCAGCTTTTTGGTGTTTTGCAGTGTAGGGAAGTCTGGCAGATGTGGGAATTATTTACTGAGAGGTTTCCTGGAGGCCTGAGCAGGCTCTGGGTCATTTTTTGGTGAGAATTATCTCCCTGAAACCCTTTTTGATAAGGATTTTATCCCTGAGGTGATAAAACCCTGCCTGCTTTGGATCAGGCAGCCTTCCCTCAGTGCTGAGCTGGGAAATTCAGATTTTCAGAGGAGAAATGGAAGTTTTGAGTGGAAAGAGACCTGGGGGAAGCTGTGGGGTTGCACTGTGGGTTTGGGTTAGGATTGAAAATGTCCAAGGTGCTTTCCCTGCAAACCCCACAGGATTTGGGATATTTCCAGGCAGATTTATGGATCTCTGCTGCTCCATCCTCCTCAGGGACAAACTTTGGAACACTCAGCAGGATTCATTTATTTCTACACATTAAATAAATGAGAGAAGGGGGCGGGGGGGAAAGGAGTGTGGCACCCACAGGGGCAAACAGCACAGAGCGCTGGGATTTAGGGAATGAATTAATTGGGAATTTCGGGAAGGAGAGGAGCACACAGGGCAGGACCCTGCTGAGGGTAAGGACAGGAGCACACAGGGCAGGACCCTGCTCAGGGCTGGATTCTGTTCATCACAGGAGGACACGGGGACACCTCACCTGTCACATCCTCACTGCCAGGTGGTCAAACTTCACCCTGGGATCAGGAGCTGGGCTGGGCCACACCAGGAGAGATTTTAGGGCCATCAGGTGAAACGAGGGGATTTTTTAGGGCCATCAAGTGAAACGAGAGGGTTTTTTAGGGCCATCAAGTGAAACGGCCTCGTAAAACGCCTCTGGGGGCCGCTGATTTATGGAGGGCACAAACAACATCCCTCCCCCGGTGCCACTTAACTGTTCCTTTTCTATTTGCCCTGATCGCTGGGACATGCGGGGAAATCCCCGGGGAGCCGGGCACGGGGCGTGGGGCTCGGGACAGCCGGGGATGGCAGAGGGGAGGGATGAGCAGATTTTGAAGTCATTTTGCAGCCACTCCATGGCTCCACGGGTGGCTCTGTCACGGCTCATGTCCCCAGCACGGTGACAGTGATGTCCCCAGTGTGGTGACAGTGATGTCCCCAGTGCGGTGACAGTGATGTCCCCAGTGTGATGACAGTGATGTCCCCAGTGTGGTGACAGTGATGTCCCCAGTGTGATGACAGTGATGTCCCCAGTGTGATGACAGTGATGTCCCCAGAGCAGTGACAGTGATGTCCCCAGCGCGGTGACAGTGATGTCCCCAGTGCAGTGACAGTGATGTCCCCAGTGCGGTGACAGTGATGTCCCCAGTGCAGTGACAGTGATGTCCCCAGTGTGATGACAGTGATGTCCCCAGTGTGGTGACAGTGATGTCCCCAGTGCAGTGACAGTGATGTCCCCAGTGTGGTGACAGTGATGTCCCCAGTGTGGTGACAGTGATGTCCCCAGAGCAGTGACAGTGATGTCCCCAGTGTGGTGACAGTGATGTCCCCGGTGTGGTGACAGTGATGTCCCCAGTGTGGTGACAGTGATGTCCCCAGTGCGGTGACAGTGATGTCCCCGGTGTGGTGACAGTGATGTCCCCAGTGCAGTGACAGTGATGTCCCCAGTGCAGTGACAGTGATGTCCCCAGTGTGGTGACAGTGATGTCCCCAGCACGGTGACAGTGATGTCCCCAGTGTGATGACAGTGATGTCCCCAGTGCAGTGACAGTGATGTCCCCAGTGTGGGTCACCCCCGGGCCCAGGGATGGATCTGTGGGGGTCCCAGTGGAGCAGGACCAGCCCTGCCTCAGTTTCCCTGTGGGGAAACACGGGAGCATCTTTGGGGTGGAATTGGGGGTGACAGGGAGGGAAATGTCGGGTGTCACCCATGTTTGAGCATCTCGGGGGTGCGGGATGGAGTGAGGGACACCCCGGGACAGGGCTGGGGGTGACAGGGAGGGAAATGCCGGGGTGTCACCCATCTTTGAGCATCTCGGGGGTGCAAGATGGAGGGGACAGGGCTGGGGACAGCCACTGCTCGGGCTGGGGGTGACAGGGAGGGAAATGTCGGGGTGTCACCCCTGTTTGAGCATCTCGGGGGTGCGGGATGGAGTGAGGGACACCCCGGGACAGGGCTGGGGGTGACAGGGAGGGAAATGCCGGGGTGTCACCCATCTTTGAGCACTTCAGGGGTGCAGGATGGAGGGGACAGAGCTGGGGACAGCCACTGCTCGGGCTGGGGTGACAGGGAGGGAAATGTCGGGGTGCCACCCATCTTTGAGCATCTCGGGGCTGCAAGATGAAGGGGACAGGGCTGGGGACAGCCACTGCTCGGGCTGGGGTGACAGGGAGGGAAATGCCACCCCACTTTGAGCACCTCGGGGGTGCGGGATGGAGTGAGGGACACCCCAGCACAGAGCTGGGGACAGCTCCCACTCAAAGTGGGGGTGACAGGGAGGGACAAACCCCCACTTTGGGCATCTCGGGGTGCAGGATGGAGTGAGGACAGCCCAGAACAGGGCTGGGAACAGCTGCCACACAAAGTGGGGGTGACAGGGAGGGACAGACCCCCACTTTGTGCATCTCGGGAGTTTGGGACGGAGCCAGGGACACCCCGGGCCAGGGCTGGGGACAGCTACCACTCACGGCGAGGGGGTGGCGGGGCCGGCTGCGGTCCCTACACCTTTAAAAGTCTCCTCACGTTGCGGCGCTGATTATCCATTAACCGCGGCTCCCTTTCCTGGGGGCGGCGTTCGCACCGAGCGCTGCCAGCAGGGCGGGCGGGCGGCCGCGCTGCCTTCCTCCCTTCCTTTCTCCCTTCCTCCCTCCCTCCTCTCTCCCCCCTAACCCCCGCTCCCTCCTTATCAGCAATTCAGATTGCATGCAAATCTGCGCGCTTTCTTCCAGGGCCACGGCAGCGAGCGCCGAGCGCCTTCCAGATCTCCTCCTCCTCCTCCTCCTCCTCCTCCTCCTGGGATTTTCCTCCTTCTCCCCTCCCCTCGCTGCCTCCCTTTCCCTCCCCTCCCTTCTCTTTCTTTCCTCCTTTTCACCTCCCTGGAACAAAAGTGGCCCTTTCGGCTGCTGCGCCAGCGCTGCCTGCGAGCGGGGCCGCTTTGTCTGCGGGGCTCGGCGGCACCGCCACGGCCATGGGGACCCGGCTGGCACGGCCGGGGCTGGCACCCTCGCTGCTGGCGCTGCTGGCGCTGCTGGCGCCGCTGGCGATGCCGGCGCGGGGCAGCTGCCCCGAGCGGGAGCTGGAGCGCCGGGAGGAGGAGGCCAACGTGGTGCTGACGGGCACGGTGGAGGAGATCATGAACGTGGACCCGGTGCACCACACCTACTCGTGCAAGGTACAACTTTCGCCCCGTGCGCGGTTTGGGCTGCGATCGGCGTTTTTTGAGCTGCGGAGAGGCTCCGGCTGCTGTGCGGCCGCGGGGGTGGGGGGATCTCCCGAGGTTGCTTTTTATGGGCATTTCCCTCCGGCTCGGCCGTGATGCGGAGCTGCCTCCCAACTTTCCGGGAGCCTCTCCTGGTGACTCGAGCAGCATCTCGAGTTTTCCTGCAGCCCGGGCTATTGTTTAACCACCAACCTGGCCTCGGGCTCCGGGGGTTTTTTATCTCCCCCCGAAGCGCGGAGACGCCGGAGTCCCGAGCAACCTGAAATCCCATCCGCCCGCTTGACAGAAAACGTGCCGGATGCCTTAACCCTTGCCGGGGCAGGAATCTCGCTTGCAAGGACACGCTCTTCCTTCGCCTTTCCCTCCTCTCCCCGTTCCCCTTCTCCTCCTCAAACCCTGACTTTGCCGAGTGCTGAGCGGGGCCGGGGGCGATGCTTTGGTGGAAGAGAAGAATTTGAACTTTGGCTTTGGGGAACTCTCCCTGCGGAGCTCCGGAGCATCCCCCGAGCACCCCCCGAGCATCCCCCAGCCCCTGCCCGCTGCCAGCGCCCCCCGACCCATCTGCAGCGCGCAGCCCCCCCGGCACCGTCTGTTTGCGGAGTGTCTGGCACATCCTGGGTGCTCCGCCGGGCATTAATGAGCTGTGCCCGTGCTGGGGCACAGATGGATGCGGCCACCTGAGGCCGCAGCGAGGTGGCCACGGGAGGTGGCCCAGTGGCGCTGGTGGCGAGGCAGAAATGCCAGGCTGAGAAATAAATCCATTTTCTCCCCGCTGCGGACTCGCAGCGAGGTGTGTGCCCGGCAGAAAAATCATCCTGCAGCAGCAGCAGGGCAGGAGGCTGGGATGGGGAGAAGCTGGGATGGGGAGAAGCTGGGATGGGGAGAAGCTGGGATGGGGAAAAGCTGGGATAAGGAGAAGCTGGGATAAGGAGAAGCTGGGATAAGGAGAAGCTGGGGTAAGGAGAAGCTGGGCTGAGAGAAGCAGCTCTGCCTTTGCAAGGTGCAATCCAGCCCCAGCTGGAGCAGCCCGCAGTGGGATGGGGCTGCCCGTGGTGCCTTTCTGGGGAGCACAATCTGAATTCCTCACTCTGGGAAGGGAATCTCCTCCCTGCCTTTCCCTGAGCAGAGCCCGGGTGAGGTTTGCACTGCTTGCTCTGGAGTTTGGGATTTTGCTCTTTCCTGGTCTCCAAAGAGCACAGGAGGGCCAGGACAGGCTCCTGAGAGACCATTCCAGCCTTGGAGTCATGTGAAAGTGAAAGCAGGAAAGCTTCCATCCCATTATCCCATCCCATTATCCCATCCCATCCCATCCCACTGATCCCATCCCATCCCATCCCATCCCATCCCATCCCGCTGTGGCAGTGCTGTGACATTCGGGAATTTTCACAGGACAGCAATTCCCTGTCCCTTCCCTGCCCATCAGCCCTTCCTGTGTCGTTTTTGGTGGCGTTCCGTGGTGTCTGTGCAGGGAAAAGCAGCTTTGGGATGGGATTTGGGGTGTCCCAAGGAGCTGGGAATCTCCTGTCACTGCAGTGACTCGGGGATGTGCAGCTTTGCAGCAGCTCTTGGCTCATTGCCCTGCTCACATCTTCCCAAGTCTTGCAAGTGGAACTGTGTGCGTTTGCCATGCCTGCAGTTTGTTTTGTTTTGTTTTGTTTTTAACCTAAATTCCAGCAGCAAGCTCGGGATTAAACCTGACCCCTGGCTCCTGCTGTCCTTGCGCTGCCCTCGGGGGAGCTGGGACAAAATCCAGGATCTTGTGCTGAGGAAATTCCTGCCCCAATTCCTCCTGTCCTGCCCTCGGAGCCCCCCACCGTTATCTCCTGTCAGCCTCTCCCTTATCTGCAGAGGAAAGGCGCAGTGTGGGGAGCTCCCACACCCAGAAATCCCGAGTTTTGCTGGAGTTCCCACACCCCAAAAATCCCGAGTTTTGCTGGAGTTCCCACACCCAAAATCCCGAGTTCTGCTGGAGCTCCCATACCCAAAAATCCCGAGTTTTGCTGGAGCTCCCACACCCAAAATCCCGAGTTTTGTTGGAGTTCCCACACCCAAAAATCCCGAGTTTTGTTGGAGTTCCCACACCCAAAAATCCCGAGTTCTGCTGGAGCTCCCACACCCAAAATCCCGAGTTCTGCTGGCCTGGGTGGTCCGGGAGGCAGCGGCACGTGGGGATCCGTGAATTCCGTGCTCGGGGCATTGTTCTTCCCAAACCCTCCCGGCTGAGCGCTGCGATAGAGGCAGATAAGCACCGGGAGGAGAAATGTGCATTAATGTTAGATAAACACCCCGGAATAGCTGCCAGCCGTGCCTGGGCTGCCAGGGGAGCTGGGGGGAGGAGGAGCAGCCTGACAGAATTCCCAAAAAGCGGCTGCTGTGCCCTTTTCCGAGGGCTTTGGCACTCCTGGGTGCAGTTTGTGACTTCTGCCCGAAGCTGCTGCTGGCACTGTCCCTTCCTGCCCCCTGAAGTGCCTTTCTCTGGGCTGTCCCCATGGATGGCGAGGCAGCCGCTATTTATAGGGTAAATCCAGGTTCTGTGCGTGCCCGAGGAAGTGTGGAAGAGGATGTGGATCCTGTCCGGGACAATGGAGCAGATTTTGGGGGCGTTTGTGGGAATTGCTGGGTCCTGGGGAAGGGGCAGGGAAAAGGCACAGGGAGAGAAAAAAGGGAGGAGGAAGGGTTGGAAGCAGAGCTGAAACTGGCTTTTATCTCCCAAAAGTTCGAGGAAGCAGAGCTGATTCTGGCTTTTATCTCCCACGATTTCCTGGTGACCCCTTTCGGTGCTTCCCATCCCGAGTGACAGCTCCTCCAGAGGGGACTTTGCTCCAGTTTCCCACCTGGCTTTACACAGCCAGTCCTGGCATTTCCCGCGGCCTTTTCCTGGCAGGAATGTTCTGTACAGGTGGTCCCCTTCCCTATTACGGCATGCACCCCCCTGGCATGTTGGAAACCCCTTTTATTTTGGGGTTTTTACTTTTTCCCCTGCCTGTAAAGCACCCCCGTGCCTGGATAAAGTTGTTCCTCCGCGGGGCTTTAAAACCCCTCAAACCCAGCGTTTTCTGCTCCCCTGGACAGACAGAGCTCTCCAGGGCAGTGTCCTCCTCCGAACAGGTCCCAGCCCCATTTTTTCTGTCTCCCTTCCTTTTCTCGCTGCCGCCGGTGAGTCAGCGGTGACAAAGTCTTAATTGCGGCGCGCTGATGAATGGGATGCCCCGCAGGTGATGCCGGCGCTGGAGCCTCGCACATCCATTCATTAGGGTGGGGAGGAGGCCGCCGGACTCTGATGTTGCTCCGGCCTGGCTCCGAGCGCCCCAGCCACGCCAATTAACGCCAATCCCCATCTGCTGCAGAGCTGGGGCACAATTCAGCTTTTCCCCACCCAAAAAACCCAAACCCCGAGCTGTGGAAATGCCCCGCACGCCGGAGCCAGCCCCGGGCTGTGTTTTCTGCCGCTGCAGGAGGGGTGGTTTTTGGTGGTTTTTTTCCCCCCCTGTTTTCCTGCTTTGTCTGGCTGGGTTTTGCCCTGCTTTGCTGCTCACCTGCCCCGGGGCTGCGGGAGGTGCGGCTGGGGAAGGTGTCTGGGCTTGACTGCGGGGAGAGAGGCAGGAGGAGCGGCTGGGGAGGCAGCAGGGCTGGCTGAGAGCGGGGCCGTGCCCTGCACACCCTCCCCAGAGCGGGGCCGTGCCCTGCACACCTTCCCCGGGCTCACCTGGGCTGGCTGAGAGCGGGGCCGTGCCCTGCACACCCTCCCCAGAGCGGGGCCGTGCCCTGCACACCCTCCCCAGAGCGGGGCCGTGCCCTGCACACCTTCCCCAGAGCGGGGCTGTGCCCTGCACACCTTCCCCAGGCTGGCTGAGAGCGGGGCCGTGCCCTGCTCACCTTCCCCGGGCTCACCTGGGCTGTGCCCTGCACACCTTCCCCGGGCTCACCTGGGCTGGCTGAGAGCGGGGCTGTGCCCTGCACACCTTCCCCAGAGTGGGGCCGTGCCCTGCACACCTTCCCCAGAGCGGGGCCGTGCCCTGCACACCTTCCCCAGGCTCACCTGGGCCGTGCCCTGCACACCTTCCCCAGGCTCACCTGGGCTGTGCCCTGCTCACCCTCCCTGGGCTCACCTGGGCTGGCCCGTGGGGCTGGGGGTGCCCTGGTTCCTGCGGGGTCGGGGCAGGGAGGCTCCTCCCGGCTCCTGCAGGAACTGGGGGGACCTGCAAGGGGGAGAGTCTGACTCTTATCCCTGCTAAAATCCCACCTGGGCATCCCTGGGAGCAACGGGGGAAATTCCAGTGTCCCAGCAGCCTCTGGGGGGAGGAAATGTCCTGGTCTCCATCCTGAACCCAAACCTCTCTATCCTGAACCTGAACCTCTCCATCCTGAACCTGAACCTCTCCATCCTGAACCCAAACCTCTCCATCCTAAACCTCTCCATCCTGAACCCAAACCTCTCCATCCTAAACCTCTCCATCCTGAACCCAAACCTCTCCATCCTGAACCTGAACCTCTCCATCCTAAACCTCTCCATCCTGAACCTGAACCTCTCCATCCTGAACCCAAACCTCTCCATCCTAAACCTCTCCATCCTGAACCTGAACCTCTCTATCCTGAACCTGAACCTCTCCACCCCGAACCTCCCCTGCCGTGTTCCTCCAGGTGTTCCCCCGGGTGCTGTCCCTGCTGTCCCTCCTCTCATTCCCGAATATCCCTGGGACTGCAGGCCCTGCTCCTTCCTCACTGGAGGAGGATGAGGAGGAGGATGAGTGCGAGTGGGGCTTTATTGGGGTTAAACCTCAGCGAATTTCGGGGTATTTCTGCCCTCCCTGGTGGGATTTGGGGTTTCACTGCTCCTTTCACCCTGCTCAGAGCTGGGCTTGTGCTGCAGGACCACAGGAGAGAGAAAATCCCGTGGAGACCTCGGAGCAGCAAAACTTTGGGCCTGTCCCTGTTCCTGCCCATCAGCTCAGGCTTGGGATGTGCAGGGAGGGACACATCCCACGCAGGAATTTTTCCATTATCATTTATTTTTATAAAAAGGCATTTTCATAAAAATATATTTTTATAATAATTCTAGTTTTTATAAGAATTCTATTTTTTATAATTCCATTTTTATAATTATATTTATAATTCTATATTTATACTTCTATATTTATCATTCTATTTTTAACTCCTATTTTTATACTTCTGTTGTTAATTTCTATATTTAAAATTTTAAAATATGTTGAAACATATTTAATTAAAATATATTAAAAATATATTTAAAATATATTTTAAAAATATTTTCAAATATATTTTCAAATATATTTTAAAATATATTTTAAAATATATTTTAAAATATATTTTCAAATATATTTAAAAATATATTTAAAATATATTTAAAATATATTTTAAAATATATTTTCAAATATATTTAAAATTTTATATTTAAAATTTTTTATTTAAAATTCTATTTTTAAACCCTATTTTTCAATTCCACTTTTATAATTCTATTTTTACCGTTCTATATTTTTCTCTTTTTTGAAATTTGGGAGCTGTGGGGTGTCCCAGCCCCCCGGGTGCCCCCACCTTTGCTGCTGGAGCAGGAGGCCGAGGGGGAGCTCGTGGCTGAGCTCTCCACGCCCGGGAGCAGCCGAGGCATGTGCGGCTCCCAGGAGCTGCCCCAGCCCTGTTTGCACCTGGGCTGCTGCTGCAGGGGAGGGCGCAGGGCTCGGGAGGAGAATTGGGAATTTATTGCTGTTTTTGGGGGATTCATTGCTGTTTTTGGGGGATTCATTGCTGTTTTGGGGGATTTATTGCTGTTTTTGGGGAATTATTGCTGTTTTTGGGGGATTCATTGCTGTTTTTTGGGGATTTATTGCTGTTTTTTGGGGATTCATTGCTGTTTTTTGGGGATTTATTGCTGTTTTTTGGGGATTTATTGCTGTTTTTGGGGATTTATTGCTGGTTTTGGGTGGCTGTGCTGCCCCGGAGCTCAGACCCCTCAAGCCCGAGGTCCTGCTCCGAGTGTTTCACCAGCAGGAGAAAGTGTGAGAGAGCAGGGAGAGAGAAACTCCTGAACTCGGTTCTGCACCTTGGTTGGTGCCTGCGGGGCACGGGCAGCGCTGGATCTGTGCTGGATCTGTGCTGGATTTGTGCTGGGTCTGTGCTGAATCTGTGCTGGTTCTGTGCTGAATCTGTGCTGAATCTGTGCTGGATCTGTGCTGGATCTGTGCTGAATCTGTGCTGGATCTGTGCTGGATCTGTGCTGAATCTGTGCTGGGTCTGTGCTGAATCTGTGCTGGATCTGTGCTGGATGTGTGCTGGATCTGTGCTGAATCTGTGCTGGATGTGTCCTGGATCTGTGCTGAATTCGGGCTGGATCTGTGCTGAATCTGTGCTGGATCTGTGCTGGATCTGTGCTGGATCTGTGCTGGATCTGTGCTGAATCTGTGCTGAATTTGCGCTGAGTTTGTGCTGGATCTGTGCTGGATCTGTGCTGGATCTGTGCTGGATCTGTGCTGGATCTGTGCTGGATTTGTGCTGGATCTGTGCTGGATTCGTGCTGGATTCGTTCCCTTTTCCTGCTGGGCAGGTGGGGCTGAGCAGGAGGCGCTGCCTTGTGGCCCCAGGGAATGTGGGCATGACCCCAGGGAATGTGGAATGACCCCAGGGAATGTGGGAATGACCCCAGGGAATGTGGGCATGACCCCAGGGAATGTGGGAATGACCCCAGGGAATGTGGAATGACCCCAGGGAATGTGGGCATGACCCCAGGGAATGACCCCAGGGAATGTGGGAATGACCCCAGGGAATGTGGGCATGACCCCAGGGAATGTGGAATGACCCCAGGGAATGTGGGCATGACCCCAGGGAATGTGGGCATGACCCCATTCCCGTCCTCCAGCCTGCCAGGGACGCTCTGGGGGAGCTTGGCTCAAGCTCAGCCTGAACTTTGAAGCCTTTTTCCATCAGGGCTGAAATTCTGGAGCTCAGGCCAAAAAAAAAACCCCAAAAAACAACAACACACCAACCAACCAAATAAACAAACAAAAACTAAAACAAACAAACCAAAAAAACCCAAAAAAACCCAACAAAAAAAAAAATCCCAAACCAAAAAATTCAATTTCCGAGGTTGCTCAGGGATCAGAGGATTTGTGTTTCAGCCCCTGGGTTGAACCCTGCAGCCTCAGAGCTGGGAGGAATTTGGCACTGGGGAGAAATCTCTGTGTCTGAGCAGCCCCTCGGGTCTGGGGGGCACCTGAAGGGCCAAAGGAGCACAGGCAGAAAACTGGGAATGGTTCCTATGGCAGGGGGATGAATCTGTGTGCCAGGGCCAGCAGGAGCCCAGGGAGGGAAAAAGGGAAAAGAGGAGCTTGAGAAGGGCAAGAGGAGACCTGGGAGGGAAAAGAGGAGCCCAGAGAGGGGGAAAACAGCTCAGGAAGGGAAAATGGGAACCCAGAGAGGGAAAAGAGAAGTCCAGGAAGAGGAAATGGGAGCCCAGAAGAGGAAAGAGGAGTCCAGGGAGGAAAACGGGAGCCCAGGGAGGGGAAATAGGATCCCAGGTAGGGGAAAGAACAGCTCAGGAAGGGAAAATGAAAGTCCAGGGAGGGAAAGGAGGAGTCCAGGGAGCAAAGCAGGAACCCAGGAGGAGGAAAGAGGAGCCCAGGGAGCAGAACAGGAACCCAGGAGGAGGAAAGAGGAGCCCAGGGAGCAGAGCAGGAACCCAGGAGGAGGAAAGAGGAGCCCAGGAAGAGGAAAGAGGAGCCCAGGGAGGGAAAGGAGGAGCCCAGGGAGCAGAGCAGGAGCCCAGGAAGAGGAAGGAGGAGCCCAGGGAGCAGAGCAGGAACCCAGGAGGAGGAAAGAGGAGCCCAGGGAGGGAAAAGAGGAGCCCAGGGAGCAGAACAGGAACCCAGGAGGAGGAAAGAGGAGCCCAGGAAAAGGAAAGAGGAGCCCAGGGAGCAGAGCAGGATGCCCCAGAGCCGCCAGCCTGGTGACCTCTCCTCTCCCCTCCCCGTGGCAGGTGCGGGTCTGGCGCTACCTGAAGGGCAAGGACATCGTCACCCACGAGATCCTGCTGGACGGGGGCAACAAGGTGGTGATCGGGGGCTTCGGGGACCCCCTGATCTGTGACAACCAGGTGGCCACGGGGGACACGCGCATCTTCTTCGTCAACCCCGCGCCGCAGGCGCTGTGGCCGGCGCACCGCAACGAGCTGATGCTCAACTCCAGCCTGATGCGCATCACCCTGCGCAACCTGGAGGAGGTGGAGCACTGCGTGGAAGGTGAGCGATTTGTGGGGTTTTGGGGGTTTTTTGGGGTTTTTTGGGGTTTTGGGGGTTTTTTTTGTGGAGTTTTTGTGGGAGTTTTGTGGCGTTCCCAGCCCCTGAATGGGCAGTTCAGCTCCAGCTTGATGCACATCACGCTGTGCAGCCTGGAGGAGGTGGAGCACTGCGTGGAAGGTGAGGCTGTTCTGGGTTGTTTATTTGGGGGTTTTTTTTAGGGTTTTCAGGGTTTTTTTTGAGGTTTTTTTGTGGGGTTCCCAGCCCTTGAATGGGCAGGGGTGTGTGGTTCAACTCCAGCCTGATGCTGCACAACCTGGAGGAGGGGGAGCACTGTGTGGAAGGTGAGGCTGTTCTGGGTTTTTTTGGGGTTTTTTTTTTGAGGGTTTTTTTTGAGGTTTTTTTGTGGGGCTCCCAGCCCTTGAATGGGCAGGGGTATGTGGTTCAACTCCAGCCTGATGTACATGTGCTGCACAACCTGGAGGAGGGGGAGCACTGTGTGGAAGGTGAGGCTGCTCTAGGGGTTTTTGGGGTTTGACTTTTTTGGGGTTTTTTGGTTTTTTTGTTTTGTTTGTTTTTTGGGGTTCTTTATGTGGGATTCCCAGCCCCTGCATGAGCAGGGGTGCTGGTTGAGGGGTGTCGTGCTGGTTTCTGTGTGTTTGGGGTGGTGGCACTGATTTTGGGGTCAGTGAGTGATGGGCAGGTGATGATTTAGGATCCCTGCCCTGCCCCATCCCTGTCCCCCCCAAGCCCCAGGGTCCCTTCCCTCCCTCCCTGTGGCAGAAATGTGAAACGTCCCCGGGCTGGTGGCAGGAGCTGAGAGGCTCCATTTGTTGAGCAAATTCCTGTGGAATTTTAATCTGGAGTGGGAGGCCGGGACATCCTGCAGCACTTCCTGCAGGATCAGCTCCCGAGGCTGCCAGGCCGTGCCCAGGAGCCTGCACTGGGCAGGATTTGCCTGGTAGCCCTGACCAGTCCCTGCCCAGTAGCCCTGACCAGTCCCTGCCCAGGAGCTCTGGACTGGTCACTCTTTGCCCAGTAGCCCTGGCCTGACCAGTTTCTTTCTGTCCAGTAGCCCTGGATTGGTCAGTCTCTGCCCAGTAACCCTGACCAGTTTCCCCCTGCCCAGTAGCCCTGGACTGGTCAGTTCTTTTCCCAGTAGCCCTGACCAGTTTCTCTCTGTCCAGTAGCCCTGGACTGGTCAGTTGTTTGCCCAGTAGCCCTGGACTGGTCAGTCTTTTCCCAGTAACCCTGACCTGACCAGTTTCTCCCTGCCCAGTAGACCTGGACTGGTCAGTTCTTTTCCCAGTTACCCTGACCAGTCTCTGACCAGTTTCTCTCTGCCCAGCATCCCTGGACTGGTCAGTTGTTTGCCCAGAACCCTGACCAGTCTTTGTCCAGTAACCCTGACCTGACCAGTTTCTCCCTGCCCAGCAGCTCTGGACTGGTCAGTCTTTTCCCAGTAGCCCTGACCAGTCTCTGCCCAGTTTCCTCCTGCCCAGTAGCTCTGGCCTGCCCAGTTTCTCTCTGCCCAGCATCCCTGCACTGGTCAGTCCCTGCCCAGTTCCCCTGCCCAGTTCCCCTGCCCAGCTGTGTTCCCATGCCCTGCCCTGGCACGGATCCTGCCCTGCCAGCCTGGAATTCCAGCAATGCACCCCTGGGCTCGGGGCAGCCTCTCCTTGGGGCCCTGCCAGCAGCTCCGGGCACTTCCCGGGAATGTGGGCAGTGCCAGGGCTGGGAGGAACTCCAGGGAATTTGGGCAATTGCCAGGAGTGACAGGGGGGAACTGGGGAGCCCCACTGGTGCCTCAGTTCCTGGGAATTTGGGCATTTTCAAGGGATGCAGGAGGAGTTTTGGGGAGGTGCCACTGCTGCCTGCTGCAGGGAATTTGGGCAATTTCCAGGGGTGTGAGAGGATTAATGGGATTATCACCGGTGCCTCAGCTCCGGGGAACTTGGGGAGTTTCCAGGTGAATATTGGGGAGCCCCGCTGGTGCCTCTTCCAGGGAATTGGGGCACTTTCCAGGGGTGTGAGGGGATTATCAGGATTATCACTGGTTCCTCAATTCCAGGGAATTTGGGCAATGCCAGAGCTCGCCGAGTGCCCTGGGGGGAAAACTGGGGAGGCCCTGCTGGTGCCTCTTCCAGGGAATTGGGGCAATTTCCAAGGGTGTGAGTGGGAAACTGGGGAGGTGCCGCTGCTGCCTGCTCCAGGGAATTTGGGGAGTTTCCAGGGATGTCTGGGGAATATCAGGATTTTCATTGGTGCCTCAATTCCAGGGAATTTGGGGAGTTTCCAGGGATGTGAGTGGAATATCAGGAAGGCACCATGGTGCCTCAATTCCAGGGAATTTGGGCAATTCCAGAGCTTGCCAAGGGATACACAGGGAATATAATAATAATAATAATAATAATAATAATAATAATAATAATAATAATAATAACATATGTTATATATTATATATTATATATTGTTATAATATATTTAATATATTGGAGTGCCTCCCCAATATATTTAATTGTAATAATAATAATAATAATAATAATAATAATAATAATAAATTATATATTATATATTGTATATTATATATTATATATTGTTATAATATATTTATTATGTTGTGGTGCCTCCCCAACATATTTAATAATAATAATAATAATAATAATAATAATAATAATAATAATAATAATAAATATTGGGGAGGCACCTGCCTTGCCCATGGCAGCTTTTCCAGGATGATTTTCCCCCCGTGCTGGATCTGGGGCTGTCCTGCAGTGCTGGGAGAGGGGAGCAGCTGTGGTTTTTTCCTGCAGTGCTGGGAGAGGGGAGCAGCTGTGGTTTTTTCCTGCTGTTCTGTGGTTTTTCCGTGCCCTCCTTGGCCATGGAATTTTTCCCAGCCCGTGTCCCGGACGTGTCCCGTGGCGAGCTGTGTTTGGTGTTTTTATCTCATCTCCCGTGGCCCAGCTTTGTTTTGGAGCTGCTCAGTGGAACATCAAAGGCTGCATTTTCCCACCCACTCACTCGGGACAGCACTGGGGGCTGGGCTGGCTTTGGGTCCAGGGCTGGATTTTGGGGTCCAGGGCTGGTTTTGGGGGTCCAGGGCTGGTTTTTGTGCATCCAGGGCTGGTTTTTTCTACCCAGGGCTTTTTTTTTGGGTCCAGGGCTCTTTTTGTGGGTCCAGGGCTCTTTTTGTGGGTCCAGGGCTGGTGTTTGTGGATCCATCTATATTTTTTGGTCCAGGGCTGGTTTTGGGTCCAGATATACTTTTTTTGGGGCAGGGCTATTTTTCAGTCCAGATCTGCTGTATTCCAGGACACATCCCAGCCCTGCTGCCTTCTTTTTCCTGCCTTGGGCAGACAGTCCCAGGTTCCTGCTCTGCTTCCCAGGACTTGCTCAGGGAAGGGGGAAGGAGCTGGAATTTCCCTGCTGCTGGAGTGGGATGGAGCTTGTCTGGGATGCAGCACCAGGAGCCTGTCAGGCTTTCCTGTCCAGATCACTCTGGTCACAAGAGGATTCTTGCACTTGGGAGTGATGGATGAAAACTGCTGGGAGGTTTGGGAGGGGTTTGCTGTGCTTCACATTGAGCATCCCTGCCAAATTCCCTTTAAACTCTGCATCCCAAAGCTTCTCCTGCCTCCAGCTGATCCTTCCATGCCCATGGAAGCCCCATTTCCCAGGCACAGAAATCCCAGCTGGAATTGTTTTTCTGTGTCTCCCAGCCCTGCTCAGACCCTGCACTTGTCCTTTCTGTGCCCTTTTCCAGCCTTTTCTGGGGCTGCCAGGGGTCCCCAGCCGTGCCCCTGCTCTGGGTTGGGGTTTCAGGCTCTGGGATGGGGGGGATGAGGATGCTGGGGACATTCCCAGCCCAGACCCTCCTTTCCCATGGGGGTTTGGTCCTTTGGGCTGAGCTTTTCCACCCTGGGCAGGGCAGGAGTGGGGGAAGCCTTGAGGAGGGTGAGGGACATTCCTGCTGCTGCATCCTGTGCGTTATCCCTCCTCATCCTCATCCTCCTCCTCCTCAGGAGCATCCCATGGGCATCCCAGGGCACTGGGAGCACTGGGGGCACTGGGAACACTGGGAGGGAGCACTGGGGGCACTGGGGGCACTGGGGGCACTGGGAGGGAGCACTGGGGGCACTGGGAGCACTGGGGGCACTGGGAGCACTGGGGGCACTGGGAGGGAGCACTGGGAGCACTGGGGGCACTGGGGGCACTGGGAGCACTGGGAGGGAGCACTGGGGGTACTGGGGGCACTGGGAGCACTGGGAGGGAGCACTGGGGGTACTGGGAGGGAGCACTGGGAGCTCCGGTGTGCACAGAATCACTGAATCCCAGAATCCCCAGAATTCACAGAATGAATTCACAGAATCCCAGAATCCAAAGAATCCACAGAATTCCAGAGCCCACAGCCTGTGCTGTGCTCACAGCCCTGCTCCATCCCCAGGGGGAGGATTTTGGCCATTGCAGGCGTGGGAACCCTTTGGAGCAGCTCTGGAATCCAGCCCAGAGCAGGCACAGGGTGGAAGGAAGCAGCAGAGGGGGCTGGAGCTGCTGTCTGGGGACCCTGGGGACCCTCTGGCCACCACATCTGTGCTGATAAGAGAAGGGCCCAGCTGCAAACCCAAATCCTGCTTTCCATGCACTTGGGCTCCATTTTCCAGCAGGGATTTTTTATCCCTGCGAGCTCAGAAGCCTGACCCCGTGCCCTGGGATCTGCAGGACAGACACGTCCCAGCTGGCTGTGTGTCTGTGTGTCTGTCTGTCCAGAGGGCTCCCGGGGGTGGCCCTGTCCCAGGGCTGGAATGTGACCCTGGGAGCTGTGACCTGGCAATGGCCTGGGGAGCTCGGGGTGCTGATCCTGCAGCCCAGGCTGTGCGTGGGGGAAATCACATCTCAGCTCTGGAATGGGTGGAGAATGCATAAAAATGGATGAAAATGGGTGAAAAATGGATAAAAATGGATGAAAAATGGATAAAAATGGATGAAAATGGGTAATTGGCTCTGCTGGGTGGCTCCAGCTGCACCATAACAAGGTCAGGCCTCAGTTCCTCAGGGAACTCCTCGTTCCCCTCCAGTGGGGAAATTCAGGTTGGATGTTGGGAAAAAGTGTTTTACAGAAAGGGGCATGAAGTTTTTTACAGAAAGGTGATAAAATTCTGGAGTGGCTGCCCAGGGAGGTGGTGGAGTCCCCATCCCTGGATGTGGCACTGGGGGCCAGGGGTGGGTTGAGGGGTTGGGGCTCTTCCAGCCTGGGGATTCTGTGAATTTGGGGGAATTCTGTGAATTTGGGGGAATTTTGGGGATTCCCAGGAACTGAGGAGGTGCTGGAGTCACCACCCCTGGATGTGGCACTGGGTGGGTTGAGAGTTGGACTCGATGGTCTTGAAGGGCTCTTCCAACCCGGAATTCTGTGAATTCTGTGATTCTGTGAATCTGTGAATTCATTCTGAGAATTCTGTGGATTCTGGGATTCTGTGAATTCTGTGAGTTCTATGAATTTTGTGGATTCTGTGAATTCTGGGAATTCATTCTGTGAATTCTGTGCATTCTGTGAGTTCTGTGCATTCTATGAATTCTGAGAATTCTGTGAGTTCTGTGATTCTGTGAATTCTGTGAGTTCTGTGAACTCTGTGATTCTGTAAATTCTGTGGATTCTGTGAGTTCTATGAATTCTGTGCATTCTGTGAGTTCTGTGCATTCTGTGATTCTGTGAATTCTGTGGATTCTGTGAGTTCTGTGAACTCTGTGAGTTCTGTGGATTCTGTGAGTTCTGTGAACTCTGTGATTCTGTAAATTCTGTGGATTCTGTGATTCTGTGAATTCTGTGGATTCTGTGAGTTCTATGAATTCTGTGATTCTGTGAATTCTGTGGATTCTGTGAACTCTGTGCCCCTGTGAGTCCCTGCTCAGGGGATGTGCCCTGGGATGCTGCTGGGGATCAGCCAGGTGGCCCTGCTGGCCCTGGGGTCCCTGTCCCTCCCTGCCTGCCAGGGGACATTCCTGGGCCCTGACTTCAAAGGCTGTTGGTGGATAACAGAGCCCGGCAGCCCTGGCAACCCTGGCACAGCCCTGGCACAGCTGCTGCCCCTTGGCCTCCCTGCCCTGGGACAGGAGCCCGGGAGCCCTCCCTGCCCTGCTGGGCCCCTCTGGGACCCTGCTCTGGGGCTGAATCTTGGGGGAAATGCAGGATTTTTATGGTGAATCTCTGTGAGGAATTGCAGATTTTTATGGTGAATCTCTGTGAGGAATTGCAGCTTTTTATGGTGAATCTCTGTGAGGAATTGCAGCTTTTTATGGTGAATCTCTGTGAGGAACTGCAGGATTTTTATGGTGAATCTCTGTGAGGAATTGCAGATTTTTGGGGTGAATCTCTGTGAGGAATTGCAGGATTTGGGGGTGAATCTCTGCAAGGAATTGCAGAATTTTGGGGTGAATTTCTGGTGGGAAATTTAGGATTTTTTGGGTGAATCTCTGGGAGGAATTGCAGAATTTTGGGGTGAATTTCTGGTGGGAAATTTAGGATTTTGGGGTGAATCTCTGCAAGGAATTGCAGAATTTTGGGGTGAGTTTCTAGTGGGAAATTTAGGATTTTTTTTGGTGAATCTCTGCGAGGAATTGCAGAATTTTGGGGTGAGTTTCTGGTGGGAAATTTAGGATTTTTTTGGGTGAATCTCTGGGGAAAATTGCAGGTTTTTGGGGGTGAATTTTTAGGGGAAAATGCAGGGGGTTTTTTGGTGAATCTTTACCCTGGGGGTTGCACATGTATTGGGTGACCCCTGATCTAGGACAATGCAGATTTTTTGGGGTGAATCTCTGGGGCTGCAGCTTTTTTGGGGGGGAATTTCTGCAGGGTGGGCTGGAGCTTTTTGGGGGGAATCTCTTCCTGAGGTTCTGCACCTTTTTTGGGGGAATCTCTGCTCCAGAGGGAGGAGGGGCTGCAGCATTTTTGGGGTGAGGGTCCAGCTGCTGCCCATGCCCAGGCAGGAGCAGGGCTGGGCCCTTTTCCTGAGCAGGATTTTCCCTGGATCTGATCCAGTTGGTTTTCCCTGTTTTGTTTTTTTTCCATGTGCTGCCCCGTCCCTGATGGTTCGTGGATTATTCATTAGGTAAGAACATCATTGCTCTTCTCTTTGGGATGGAAAGTGGGGCAGGAAGAGCTGCATGAGGATGGGTTTGTGTGGTTCCTGAGGCTGTGAGATGGATTTCCCTGTTCCTTGGAGCTCCCCTGGGCAGGTGGGAAGGAGGGGACAGGATAATCCCCTCTCTCCTCATTGCAGGATATAAAACATTCCCTGGTAAAGGGATGTCAGGGATGCTGAGGATGGAGCTGCAGAGGGAGGTGTGAGCTCCCTGCTGGTTCCCTCCAGGAAAACAAACCCCACGTGGCTCTGGGATTTATGGAGCCTGCTCCAAATCCTCGGGGTCACTTGGTCAAGTGGGGTAAATTGGGAGGTGTGACAGGTAATTAACTGCAGCCCTGGGAAACCCGAGCCTGTCCAGCAGCCCCTGGGGCTGGAAGGGGCTGGGAAGCAGCTGGGGAGCAGAGGGTGCTCCAGAAAAGGGTTCAGTGGCCTTGGTGGCATTTGAAGAGCACTGAAAGCAGCTCTGGCCTTTATTTTTTACTGGTTTTTTTAATGCTGTTTGATGGTTTCCTCGGGTCATTCCTCAGGTTATTCCTCAGATTATTCTTTAGGTTATTCCTCAGTTATTCCTTAGGTTATTCCTTAGGTTATTTCTCAGGGTGATCCTCAGTTATTCCTCAGGTTATTCCTCAGTTATTCCTTAGATTATTCCTTAAATGATTCCTCAGTTGTTCTTCAGTTGTTCCTGAGGTTATTCCTCAGTTATTCCTCAGTTATTCCTGAGGTTATTCCTTTGATTATTCCTGAGGTTAATCCTGAGGTTATTCCTCAGTTATTCCTCAGGGTCAGGGAAGATGGGATGCAAAAACAGGAATAGCTGGGGATGAGGGATTTTGGGAATCCCAGCCCAAAATCTCTTCCTGTGAGGAAGAGAATGAGGGGCTGCAGTCCTGGATCAGAGCAGGATCCATCATCCTGGGAATGCTGGGGAATGCAGGATCCTCAGTGGGCAGGAGGAGGCAGAGCTGCAGGATTGCTGCTGGGATCAGGAGGGATGGGATGAACAGGCTGATGGGGAGAGGGATGCAGGAGAGGGATGCAGGATGCTGTTTTGGGGAGGGATGCAGGGTGCTGCTTTGGGGAGGGATGCAGGAGAGGGATGCAGGAGAGGGATGCAGGATGCTGCTTTGGGGAGGGATGCAGGATGCTGCTTTGGGGAGGGATGCAGGATGCTGTTTTGGGGAGGGATAATGGGGAGGGATGATGGGGAGGGATGCAGGATGCTGTTTTTGGGAGGGATGCAGGAGAGGGATGCAGGATGCTGCTTTGGGGAGGGATGCAGGATGCTGTTTTGGGGAGGGATGCAGGAGAGGGATGCAGGATGTTGTTTTGGGGAGGGATGCAGGAGAGGGATGCAGGGTGCTGCTTTGGGGAGGGATGCAGGAGAGGGATGCAGGATGCTGTTTTTGGGAGGGATGCAGGATGCTGCTTTGGGGAGGGATGCAGGGGAGGGATGCAGGATGCTGCTTTGGGGAGGGATGCAGGAGAGGGATGCAGGATGCTGTTTTGGGGAGGGATGATGGAGAGGGATGCAGGGTGCTGCTTTGGGGAGGGATGCAGGATGCTGCTTTGGGGTCTCCATGGAACAATTCCGAGGGAATTTGCTCTGGAGGTAAATCCTGGGAAGGGAGGCAGCTGCCCTGCACGGGACTCTGGCAGAGGCAATTCTCCAAAGGGGAAAGGGAATGAATTTTAATGGGATCTTGAAAGAGTTTAAATTTTCATGTTCCCGTCAATTATTCAGGCAGTAGAACAGCGACTGTAAAGCAGCAGAGGAAAAGGAGAGGCCAGGGGGATTCCTGGGGGGCTTTGGCATTGGGGACACTGCAGGGACATGGGGACACTGGAGCTGCTGGGGAGGGGGGACTTTGGGATGCATTGCCTGGGGCAGGGACAAGGGGCTGGGTCTGTGCAGGGGATGTGGGCTCAGAATTCCTGCTGGGAGCTGGTCCTGCCCAGGTTTGGCATCACCACACCTGTGCCAGCAGCAGGAGGGGTTTGGGGTCCCTGTGCTGAAATGGGGGGGACGGGGATGAATCCTGGCCTGGGAAGGGAAGGGGGTTTAGGGATGCTGGAGCCCATGGGCTGGGAAGGTGAATTCCCTGGGGGAGCTGACTCGGGAGGGGTTTGGGGTCTCCGTGCTGGAATGTGGAGCAGGGATCCACCCTGGATCCATTCCCAGCTCCTGCCCTGGGAAGGGAGGGGTTTATGGGGATCCTGGAGCCCACCCGTGCCTGTGGCACAGCCTTCCCTCAGCCCAGGCTGCCTCGTGTCCCCATGGTGTCCCCATGGTGTCCCCATCTGTGTGCAGGGCTGTGCCTGTCCCCATGTCCCCATGGTGTCCCCATGTCCCCATCTGTGTGCAGGCTGTCCCCATGTCCCCATCCTGTCCCCATCTGTGTGCAGGGCTGTGCCTGTCCCTGTGTCCCCATGTCCCCACGGTGTCCCCATCTGTGTGCAGGCTGTCCCAGCAGGCTGCTGTGGCCTTGCCCCCCTGTGTGGGTGCCCCAGCCGTGCAGGGGGGGTGGGCAGCACAAGCAGGGCTTTGATGGCTGTGCTGGGAGCTGCCAGCCCTGGCTGCCTGCCCAGGAACCAGCGCCAGCCCCAGCACAGGCGCCCTTTGTGCTGCGGGGACAGGGACAGGGACACCCCGGGAGGAGCCCCACAGCTCTGCTGGCCCCACTTGTGCTGCTCCCACCCCAAACCGAGGGGCTGCAGCTCCTCTGAGCCACCATCACTCTGTCCCCACCCGGGGCTGGGGACAGGCACGGTGTGCCCAGCAAAGGGGATGAGAGATGGGGACATGGGGAGAGCCCTGCACACAGATGGGGACATGGGGACAGCCCTGCACACAGATGGGGACAGGATGGGGACACAGGGACAGCCCTGCACACAGATGGGGACAGCCCTGCACACAGATGGGGACACAGGGACAGCCCTGCACACAGATGGGGACATGGGGACAGCCCTGCACACAGATGGGGACATGGGGACATGGGGACAGCCCTGCACACAGATGGGGACATGATGGGGACGCAGGGACAGCCCTGCACACAGATGGGGACATGGGGACATGATGGGGACATGGGGACAGCCCTGCACACAGATGGGGACATGGGGACAGCCCTGCACACAGATGGGGACATGGGGACACAGGGACAGCCCCACACGCAGATGGGGACACTCCTGGTGGGGTTTGGGATGCAGGGAGCTGCTCCCTGGATTTTCTGTCTGTGCTCAGACCCTCAGCAGGGTTTGGAGCTGCTCCCTGGATTTTCTGTCTGTTCTGCCCCCCAGACCCCTGAGCAGGGGATGGATCCTGGGCACAGCTCAGCCCCACACGGGGATGGATCCTGGGCACAGCTCAGCCCCACACGGGGATGGATCCTGGGCACAGCTCAGCCCCACACGGGGATGGATCCTGGGCACAGCAGGGTGGCTCTGCTCTGCTCCCTGAGGGAGGAGGGCTCAGGTCCAGCCCTGTGGGGTGAGCTGTGGGGAGATCCGTGCTGGAAATTGGGAATTCTGCCGTGGTTTCATGGGGAGAGGTGGGAATCCAGCCCGAGAACAAAGAGGTGATTGAGGGAGCAGGTGGGAAATCACACCTGGCAGGGAAAGCTGTGCAGCACTGGGGCCTTGGGAAGGGCCTGGATCCCATCCAGACCCAGAAACTCTGAATCCTGCTGGGTTTGGGTGTCCCTGCCCTGAGCCTGTGCCCTGCCAGGACCTGCCTGCTCTGGGTGCCTGGATCCAGCCCTGTGAGCCAAGGACAGACCCAGGGGTGGGTCAGGGACACCTGGAGCTGCTGAGTGCCCTGAGCTGTGGGGAAGGAGCTGCTGGAGTTCCCCAAACTTTGGGATGGAGCTCCTGGCGTGTCCCGTGCCTGTTCTCCCCCTCTGGAAGCCAGGAGGGTGCCAGGCTCTGAGCTCTGAGCCATTTCACGGCTCATTTGGCCCTGCTGAGGCAGGAAAGTGGGATTTAGGCGGAGTTTTTCCAGCCAAAGTGGGATTTAGGCGGAGTTTTTCCAGCCCAAGTGGGATTTAGGCGGAGTTTTTCCAGCCACAGTGGGATTTAGGCGGAGTTTTTCCAGCCTAATCTGCCGGGATGGTTTCAGATCCCTCAGCCTGCTGCCGGCCCTGGCTGAACAAACTTTCCCTGCCTTCCACCCCAAACGTTTGTGCAGCACGAGCTCTGCCTGCAGGGGCTGTTTTTTCCCCTGGTCCCGCTCCTTCCGAGTGTTTTTGGTGGTGGTGGCAGAGAGGGGAAACCTCAAATCCTCCCGAAGCAATTCCAGCTAATGAGACACTTCCGACACATCTGGTTCCAATCCTGGCAGCCTGTGGGGACTCACAGGGCTGGGGAGGGGAGGAAGGTGGGGCAGGGCCGGCCTCTTCCTCTGCCTCTGTCCTGATGTGGCTCTGGGGATGCTCCCTCTGTCCCATCCCATCTCTGGGGCTGCTCCTGAGCTCCCATCCCGGCTCTGGGGATGTTCCTGAGCCCCCATCCCAGCTCTGGGGCTGCTCCTGAGCTCCCATCCTGGCTCTGGGGATGTTCCTGAGCCCCCATCCCGGCTCTGGGGCTGCTCCTGAGCTCCCATCCTGGCTCTGGGGCTGCTCCTGATCTCCCATCCCAGCTCTGGGGATGTTCCCTCTGTCCCATCCCAGCTCTGGGGCTGCTCCTCAGCTCCCGTCCCATCTCCCAATCCCACAATCTCCTCTCCCAATCCCACAATCTCCTCTCCCAGTCCCACAATCTCCTCTCCCAGTCCCACAATCTCATTTCCCAGCTCCTCCTGCCCAGGCTGGGATCTCTGTGCAGCTTTTCCCAGGAGCAGCGTGCCCGGCTGAGCTTTGTCCCCGTCCCTTGGCCTGGGTTAAACCCGGTGGTGACTCAGGAGCAGCTCGGGGTGCCCTGGCCAGGCCTCACGTGGCTTCCCAGCAGTGCCAGTGACTCAGAGGCACGGCCTGGGCACCTCGGGAGGGCAGGGACGGGCAGGGATGGGCAGGGATGGGCTCGGTGCCACAGGGGTGGCAGCACCGTCCTGCCCCGCCCCAGGGCTGCTCCCTGTGCCCAGGGAAACTGAGCCTGGCACAGGGGTTTGGGATGGGGAACAGAGGATCTGACTCTGTGTTTCAGAAGGCTTCATTTATTATTTATGATATATATAATATCAGAAATATTAATATATGAAGAATATAATATAATATAAATTCTTCGTATATTATATTATATTATATTATATTATATTATATGTAATATATTATTACATAATATATTATATTATATTATATTATATTATATTATATTATATTATATTATATTATATTATATTATATTATATTATATTATATTATATTATATTATATTATATTATATTATATTATATTATATTATACTATATTATATTATATATAAAATATATATAAAATATATATAATATATATTACATTAAAACTATACTAAAAGAATAGAAAAAAAAGGTTTCATCAGAAGGCTGGCTAAGAGTAGAATAGCAAAGAATGATCACAAAGGTTTGTGGCTCGGCTCTCTGTCTGAGCCAGCTGACTGTGATTGGCCATTAATTAGAAACAACCACATGAGCCAATCCCAGACCCACCTGTTGCATTCCACAGCAGCAGATAATCAATGTTTGCATTTTGTTCCTGAGGCCTCTCAGCTTCTCAGGAGGGAAAACCCCAAGGAAATGATTTTCCATAAACGATGTCTGTGACAGGAAACTTCCCCTGACCTTGGCACGGAGCCTCCCGCCCTCCTGTCGGGTTTGGATTTATTCAACCTGGGCCAAAACAAACTCCTCTGCCTCCTGCCCGTGTTCACAGCTGCCCCACGGAGCTGCAGCTCCAGCGAGGGGAGGATGAAAAATGCGGGGGAGTTGTGCAGGAGATGAAAGGAGAGGCGGGCTGGGCTCAATGGCACTTTTGTTCTGGAAACCAGAGGGGATGGGGGAGCCCTGCTGGGCTCGGGGGGCTCTGTGGATGGGAACTGTGTGGGAAGGGGCTGGGATGTCTGTCTGGAGCTGTGCTGAGCACAGGAATTGTCTGCAGCCATCCCTGTCCTGTGGCTCCGTGGGGTCAAGTGTCCAGTGTGGCTGTGGGGTCCCTGAGGGGCTCAGAGCTGCAGGATGGACAGGAATTGTGTGGGAAGGGGCTGGGGGGTCCATCTGGAGCTCTGGGTGGATGTGGCTGAGCACAGGAATTGTCTGGAGTCACCCAGGAGTCATCCAGGAGTCATCCCTGTCCTGTGGCTCTGTGGGGTCAAGTGTCCAGTGTGGCTGTGGTCAAGTGTCCAGTGTGGCGGTGGTCAGGTGTCCAGTGTGGCTGTGGTCAAGTGTCCAGTGTGGCTGTCCAGGGGTCTCTGAAGGACAGGGGGCCGTGGACAAGGCAGGAATTGTGTGGGAAGGGGCTGGGATGTCCATCCAGACCCACGGGTGGATGTGGCCGGGCACAGGAGTGGTCTGGTGTCCCCATGGTGACCCTCGGCTCGTGGTCAAGTGTCCAGTGTGGCCGGGGACCCCCAGGCCCTTTTAACCCTTGTGGGACCACGTTCCCCACCCTGAAGCAGCCCCAGCAGCTCTCCAGAGCACCCTGGCCCTGTTCTCCATTTCCCCCTCACTCCAGTGCTCTCCCCAAGGGCAGGGTTGGGGTTTGTCCCTCCTGTCCCCTCCTGTCCCCCCCTGTCCCCCCCTGTCCCCCCCCTGTCCCCCCCTGTCCCCTCCTGTCCCCTCCTGTCCCCTCCTGTCCCCCTCCTGTCCCTCCTGTCCCCTCCCGTCCCCTCCTGTCCCTCCCTGTCCCCTCCTGTCCCCTCCTGTCCCCTCCTGTCCCTCCTGTCCCCTCCTGTCCCCCCCTGTCCCCCCCTGTCCCCCCCTGTCCCCCCCTGTCCCCTCCTGTCCCCTCCCGTCACCTCCTGTCCCCTCCTGTCCCCTCCCGTCCCCTCCTGTCCCCTCCCGGTGCTCAGAGCTGCAGCTCCCATTCCCGGGGGGGTTCTGGGGGCTCCTGGCCGGGCAGCTCCATCTCCTCCCTGCCCTGGTTTCGCTGCATCCCAGGGGGACGTTCCCAGCTGCTCTCACCGGGAGGTGGCACCGACACTTTGTCACCAGCCCCGAGCCCTGGGGCCACCACAGCCGGGGGGACATGGCTGGGAATGCCCAGGAATGGGGCTGTGTGCCCTGGGAATGCCCAGGAATGGGGCTGTGTGCCCTGGCACTGCTCCTCCCTGCCCTGCTGGCCCTGGGCATGTGTCACCTGTCCCGTGTCACCTGTCCCGTGTCACCTGTCCCGTGTCATTGTCCCGTGTCACCTGTCCCGTGTCACCTGTCCCTTGTCACCTGTCCCGTGTCATTGTCCCGTGTCACCTGTCCCAGGCACATCCGGGCTGCCCTCAGGGGTGTGGTGGCATGCCAGGGGACACCAGGGAGTGCCAGGGGTGGTGGCAGCAGCTCCAGTGCCAGGCACAGCTCCGGGAGCGTGGCTCTGATGTGGCACCGGGCACTGTGCCACTGTCCCTGAGGTGACAGTCAGAGCTGACACCCCCCAGCAAACAGGAATGTCCCCAAAACCCCCACAGCCAGCCCTGCTGTGTCCCTGGTGTCCCCTGAGGGCTGATCCTCCTTGTCAGGGTTAATGTCCCCAAACCCCCCCAGCCAGCCCTGCTGTCCCCTCCTTGTCAGGGTTAATGTCCCCAAACCCCCCCAGCCAGCCCTGCTGTCCCCTCCTTGTCAGGGTTAATGTCCCCAAACCCCCCCAGCCAGCCCTGCTGTCCCCTCCTTGTCAGGGTTAATGTCCCCAAACCCCCACAGCCAGCCCTGCTGTCCCCTCCTTGTGTCCCCTGAGGGCTGATCCTCCTTGTCAGGGTTAATGTCCCCAAACCCCCACAGCCAGCCCTGCTGTCCCCTCCTTGTCAGGGTTAATGTCCCCAAACCCCCACAGCCAGCCCTGCTGTCCCCTCCTTGTCCCCCCGGTGTCCCCTGGGGACAGCTCCTCCCTAGCAGGTGGCAGAGGGGGCTTGGGGAGGAGGAAGGCTTGGGGGCTGCTCCTGTTTTTCCTGCTTCTAACCTGATTTCTTCTCTCCTTTTTCTCCTCCTCTGCTTTCTAAAGAACATAGGAAGCTTCTGGCCGGTAAGTGGTGGGGCTGTGACACCAAAAAAGCCCAAAAAACCCAAAATTGCCATTTTCTCCATCCACCATCAGCCTGGCTGGCTCATCCCTGTCATCCTCATCCCTCGGGATGTGCTGGAGCAATGGGAGCTCCTCATTAGTGCTTCCCTCATCTTCCTCTCCATCCTCACCTCGTGCTTCCCTCATCTTCCTCTCCATCCCCAGCCTCTCACCTCCACCAGCAGCCTGGCAGGGCGGGCACTGGGGCAAACTGGGAGCCCTGGGATGCCCATGGGGGTGAGGTTGGGGCATTGCTGGGATCCAGGGAATTCCTGTCCTGCTCCTGGCTGAGCTCCAGGTGTGCAGGAATTCCTTGGGAAATTTTAGGGAAAAGGAAAGAGAAGCAGGGATGGGTCTGAGCTGGAGGAGGGAGGGTTTGGACTTGATAGAATAAACAGAATAAATTTTAACAGTGAGGGTGGTAAACGCTGGCACTGGTGCCCAGAGGAGCTGGCACATCCCTGGAAGTGCCCAGGGCCAGGCTGGACAAGGTTTGGTTGCCAGAGGAGCTGAGGAGAAGGGATTGAACCAGGACTGCCCCAGATTTGGGGCTGGAGCTGCTCCCCTTCCCTTTTCTGCTCACCCCAGGACTTTAGGATCATTGTTTGGAGTGGGGTGGGACAAAGCTGTGCCAGCTCTGCCTTTGGGTGCTACAGGAGCTGAGGAGAAGGGATTGAACCAGGACTGCCCCAGATTTGGGGCTGGAGCTGCTCCCCTTCCCACTTCTCTGCTCACCCCAGGACTTTTGGGGCCACTGCTGACCCCAAAGCAGCTTTTGGGGTGGTGTAGGGTGGGACGAGGCTGTGCCAGCTCAGCTGCCCCTCGCTGCCAGAGGAGCTGAGGGGATTGGATATATAGAATATGATATAGAATATACAGAGTGGCCAGAGGAGCTGAGGGGGTTGGATATATAGAATATGATATAGAATATACAGAGTGGCCAGAGGAGCTGAGGGGATTGGATGTATAGAATATGATATAGAATATACAGAGTGGCCAGAGGAGCTGAGGGGATTGGATGTATAGAATGTGATATAGAATATACAGAGTGGCCAGAGGAGCTGAGGGGGTTGGAGCGGCCCCAGCTGTGGAGGAGCCGGATAAAGCCGGATTTCCTCGCTGATCCCGGCGGGAGCGATCCCGAGGGATGGGCTGGGAACGAGCCCCGCTGCCAGGGCAGGGACACGGGGGACACCGAGCGCGGGGACACCGAACCCGGGGACACCGAGCCCGGGGACACCGAGCCCGGGGACACCGAGCCCGGGGCGGCTGCGGGAGGAGCGCAGGGACGTTTCCCGAGCGCACAGCATCCTCTGCTGGCTGCTGCTTCCCGATCCCGGGAATCCCGAGTGCTTCCCGTGGCACTCCCGGTGCCAGGGATGCCCCCGCGGTGGGAGCAGGGCAGCAGCTGGGGCTGGAGAAGGGGCCGGAGTGCCGGGAGTGCCCCAGGCAGCCCCTCTGGGTGCGATGGGCAAGTGATGGAAGGGTCCCGTGTGTCCCCCGTGTGTCCCCCGTGTGACCCCCGTGTGTCCCCCGTGTGTCCCCTGCTCTGTGCGGGTCTCTGCAGCTGCTCCGGGCTCTGCCCCGCTCCTCCTGGAGCTCCGGGCGGCGGGACAGGCTCGGTCAGGGCGGGACAGGCTCGGTCAGGGCGGGACAGGCTCGGTCAGGGCGGGACAGGCTCGGTAGGGACAGGACAGGCTCGGTAAGGGCAGGACAGGCTCGGTCAGGGCGGGACAGGCTCGGTCACGACAGGACAGGCTCGGTAAGGACAGGACAGGCTCGGTAAGGGACAGGACAGGCTCGGTAAGGGCAGGACAGGCTCGGTAAGAGCGGGACAGGCTCGGTAAGGACAGGACAGGCTCGGTAAGGACGGGACAGGCTCGGTAAGGACAGGACAGGCTCGGTAAGGGACAGGACAGGCTCGGTAAGGGACAGGACACGCTCGGTGAGGGACAGGACAGGCTCGGTGAGGACAGGACAGGCTCGGTGAGGACAGGACAGGCTCGGTAAGGACAGGACAGGCTCGGTGAGGGACAGGACAGGCTCGGTAAGGACGGGACAGGCTCGGTAAGGACGGGACAGGCTCGGTAAGGACAGGACAGGCTCGGTAAGGACGGGACAGGCTCGGTAAGGACGGGACAGGCTCGGTAAGGACAGGACAGGCTCGGTAAGGACAGGACAGGCTCGGTGAGGGCAGGACAGGCTCGGTAAGGACAGGACAGGCTCGGTAGGGACAGGACAGGCTCGGTGAGGGCAGGACAGGCTCGGTAAGGGACAGGACAGGCTCGGTCACGGCAGGACAGGCTCGGTAAGGGCAGGACAGGCTCGGTAAGGGCGGGACAGGCTCGGTAAGGACAGGACAGGCTCGGTAAGGACAGGACAGGCTCGGTAAGGACGGGACAGGCTCGGTCAGGGACAGGACAGGCTCGGTAGGGACAGGACAGGCTCGGTAAGGGCAGGACAGGCTCGGTGAGGGCAGGACAGGCTCGGTCACGACAGGACAGGCTCGGTAAGGGCAGGACAGGCTCGGTAAGGACAGGACAGGCTCGGTAAGGACGGGACAGGCTCGGTGAGGACAGGACAGGCTCGGTGAGAGCAGGACAGGCTCGGTAAGGACAGGACAGGCTCGGTGAGAGCAGGACAGGCTCGCTCAGGGCGGCAGGTGGCGGTGCGAGCCCGCGGAGCAGCGCAGCTTCCCCTCCGGGCGGTGCCGGCTCCGCTCTCCGAGCATCGCGGGGGGACCGGGGACAGCACCGGGGGTGTCACCGGCACCGCCCTGGGACAGCACCGGGGGTGTCACCGGCACCGCCCCGCTCTGTCCTGGCTGCTCTTGGGGACAGGGGACCGTCACTGTCCTGCTCTGTCCTGGCTGCTGTGGTGCAGTGTTGGGTCTGCTTGGACGAAGTTCTTCATTGGGGGAAAAAAATCCTTTTTTCGGAGGCAGCGCTTACCCATCGCTCCGGGAGGGGCAGCGTTTATTGGAAATGTTTCATGGGGAAAATCCCATTTTTCAGACGAGGCAGCGTTTATCGGGAGCGCGTTTTGGGAATGTTTCCTGGGAATGGTGTGAATTACCATCCCCACCCCTCCCCGCACACGCCAGCCCCGTCTCCCACCGCCGCTCCCTCCTCTCCCACCGAGAGCCTCTAAAAGCTCTTCATTCCTCTAAAAGCTCTTTATTCCTTTAAAAGCTCTTCATTCCTCTAAAAGCTCTTTATTCCTCTAAAAGCTCTCTGTTTCCGGGCCCTGCTCAGCGGGGAGTCAAGCCGGGTCCTGCCAGGTGTTAAATGAAATAATTAAAATCCCCGCTTTCCCCCCCTTTCCCCGCTCCTCTCTCCGGTAATTAGCCGGGAAAAGCTGCGGGAGGGGATGGGGAGAGGGAGAAGGAGCGAGCGCCTTTCGCAGGCTCCCGCCTCCTCCTCCTCCTCCTCCTCGTGCCTCGGGGAGGAAGCGCGGAGCCTCGGCAGGCTCTGGGCGCTGTCAGATAAATCCCAATTAGCTCCCTGCCAAACAGGATTAGCGGGATCGGCCTGGCAACAGCCGGAGCTGCGCCTCGGAGGGCGTGACTGACAGCTGTCAATCATCGGCCCAGGCTGCAGATCGGGTTTGGGGAGAAACGGGAAGGAATTTAACTCAGGCTGCTGCTCCCATGGAGCGGCAGAGATATTCTGTGTATAATATATATGTATATATTCTCTATCTATTCTATATAAAATAGAATATATATATTCTATTATATATAGAATATACATATATAATATATAATATTATATATATTATATACATATATATTATAGATATATCTATAATATGTATTATAGATATATATAGAATATATATTACTATATATAGAATATATATTACTATATAATATAGATATATATTACTATATAATATAGATATATCTTACTATATAATATTATAGCTATATAATAATATTATATATCTATAATATTATATATATTAAATGATATAGAATATATATTCCTGGCAGCTCAGGAATATATAGAATGTATATTCTATTATATATATAGATATATGTAGAATCTATATTTCTATATTTCAGGAATTTTGGGATAAAATTGGAGCTCTGGGCTGGCCAGGGAGCACAGGGAGCCCTGGGTTCAGGGAATATTTCCAGGGGAAATTCCAGGTTTGGGATGTGGCTCAGCTGGGAACTGATGGATCTTCACCCTGTCAGGGGCTGCCGTGGCTGCCTGTCCTTGTCCCTCCCTCCTCTGTCACAGCAGCCACGGTGGCTTTGTGCCTCCTGTCCCGTGCTGGGGCTGTGCCCGGGGACCTGGCTGCTGCCAGGAGGAGGAGGAGGAGGAGGAGGAAGGCTGTGGTGCAGGGGGTGATGGATGAATCCATCCCTGCTCCACCCAGGCCCTGGGCAGGCTCTGCACACCTGGATTGGCTCTCCCAGCTGCCCCTTCTGGAGCCAAAGGTCACTTTGAGATCCTTTTTTTTTTGGCTTTTATGGCCATTTTGGTCTTTTTGTTGTTGTTTGTTTGTTTGGGGTTTTTTTTTTCTTTTTGTTTTGCCTTTTTGCTCTTTTTATTTTTTTGCTTTTCTGGCCTTTTTTGCTTGCCCATCTCTTGCTGGGTTCTCCTTCCTGACCCCTCATTCCCCAAGGACTCACCCAAAGTGTCCAGGGCAGGGCTGGCTGTCCCTGGCTGGCCCAGGGAGCAGGTGGCACCGTCCTGTCCCTGCTGTCACTGTCACCAGAGGGGTGGCAGCTGGATAGCCCTGGGGACAGGGACCCTGATGGACCCCAAAGTCACTGCCAGTGTCACCAGAGGGGTGGCAGCTCTGGGGACAGGGACCCTGATGGACCCCAAAGTCACTGCCAGTGTCACCAGAGGAGTGGCAGCTCTGGGGACAGGGACACTGATGGACCCCAAAGTGACCCCACTGGGGTCACAGCAGGCAAAGGGACCCTGAGAGTGTCAGATCCCATCCCAAATTCCTGTGTTTGGGTTTCCCAGCAGGATGAGGAGCCGGCGGGCCCGTGCTGGGGCTGGGGACACAAAAGCTGCCCCTGAAAGTGGCCCCGCGGTGGCTGCGGGGGACAGAGAGGGACGTGGCTGATTTGCATGTGAAAACAGCGGGGAGGAGGCACCGCTCCATCCCCTCTGGGATTGTTCACAGCCGAGGCTGGGCCTGCCCTGGATTGCTGGGCTGGCTCTGGAGCCCTGCCCTGGGGACGGGGAGGGGACAGGGAGGGGACAGGGATGGGCTCAGAGTGGTGACAGCAGGGCAGGGCAGGTGGGGGCAGCGGGCAGGAATTGGGCACCTGTGGCACCTGTGCAAGGAGGGGCTGGGATGGGAAGGATGGAAGGGGAAAACGTGGGAAGGATGCAGGAGAAGGGACTGAAGGATGCAGGAACAGGAGAAGGATGCAGGAACTGGGAAGAGAAGGATGCAGGAGAAGGGATGGGAAGGACTGGGGACCTGGGACAGGAATAATGGAGGAACTGGGATGGGAAGGATGCAGGAACAGGAGAAGGATGGAGGAGAAGGCATTGAAGGATGCAGGAGCAGCAGAAGGATTCAGGAACAGGAGAAGGATGCAGGAGAAGGCATTGAAGGATGCAGGAACAGGAGAAGGTACTGGAATAATTTAGGAACAGGAGAAGGATGCAGGAGAAGGCACTGAAGGATGCAGGAGCAGCAGAAGGATTCAGGAACAGGAGAAGGATGCAGGAGGAGGCACTGAGGGATGCAGGAGGAGGCACTGAAGGATGCAGGAGCAGCAGAAGGATGCAGGAACAGGAGAAGGATGCAGGAGGAGGCACTGAGGGATGCAGGAGGAGGCACTGAGGGATGCAGGAGCAGCAGAAGGATGCAGGGAGCACGGCAGGTTTCAAGAGGAGCAATCTCCTGGACGTGACTTGGGGTTTTTTCCCCCTTTTTTCTCTGATTTTTTTTTCTTGGATTTGCACCTCAGATGCTCCCAGCCCTCGGAGAGGAGCAGGGGGGTTTGTGGGGTGCCTGGGGGGCTCCACAGGGAGCTCCTGGAGGGGTGCCCTGCCCTGCTGGGGACCACCCAGTGTCCCCCACGTGTCCCCGTGGGAGGATTCCTTAATCTCCGTGTCCCTGGGGCTGCAGGTGCTTTGCCAAGGTGAGGGAAGGATTCCTGGGAGGGCTGGGAGCAGAACCTGCCCCTGGCAAAGGTTTTTGTCCCGAGTTGGTGCTTTGGGAGGAGTGGGGAGCAGGAATCCAGTGGGGAGCAGGAATCCAGTGGGGAGCAGGAATTGTGAGCAGCCCCCAGAGCTGCCTCGATGGAGCCACAGCCCCCAGACCCCCCGAGGGACAGGGGGAGCTCCCGGAGGCTGCAGGGGGAGCTGAGCTTCCCCTCCTGCTGCTGCTGCTGAGCTCGGGGAAACCCGAGGGGCTCGGAGCAGCCGGAGCTCCCCACAGCCCCACGGTGTCCGTCTGTCCTGTCGGGGCTTGGGGGATCCCTGCAGCCCCTCTGCAGCACCCTCCTGCCCGTTTTTGGGGGGATGACCCAGCCCCTGGCGTGGCACAGCCCCGGTTCTCCCCGACCTTCCCCTTTTCCCCTTGCGGGGTTTTCCTGCAGCCCCCGGAGCTGCCCCCAGGGCTCCTCCCTGGCGGGGCAGGGCTGGGCTGTGGTGCTGGGGACTGACCCCGCGTGCCCTGAAGTGCCGTTCCAGCGGCAGGGAACGTTCGTGTTCTGCCGGGAATGCCGAGCTGGCAGAGCCTGCGCCGGGCAGGGCAGGGCGAGCTCTGGGTTTGTGTTTGGGCAGCGGCGCTCCCTGCCCGGGGCTGTGGCAGCGCTCCCTGCCCATTGTTGGACCTTCACCTTCCTCTGGCTTCCTCCCAGCGCCGCTGGTGGCACCGTCCCCATCCCTGCGGGAAGCAGGAGCAGCCGGGAGCCCGCAGGGATGGAGCGGTTCCATCCCCGCTCCTCTTTCCCGGCTGGTTTTGGGGAGCCTGTGCCGATAACCTGCTAAAAATTAATAACCGGGTTTTTCCTGCTGTTCTTTCGGGCTGGTTTGGGGAGTCGGTGCCGATAACACCCTCAAAAACAATAACCGGGCTTTTCCCGCTGTTCCCGTGGCTCTGCCGTGCCCGGGGTCTCTCGGGGGGCGATGCCGGCAGAGGTGCGAGCAGCCGGGGGGGCTGAGCCCCCTCCCACCCCTCCGTGCTCAGCCCGGGGCTCCTGGGGAGGGTCCCCCCGCCGTGCCCGGGTGGGGAGCGGCTCCTGCGCGCCCCCCGCCGCCCCCGCTCTTTGTCTGCGCCGCGCCCCTGCGCCCCCGCGCCCCTTTGTTGGCTCGCCGGGCCCCCCCTCGGCGGGGTCGGGCCGAGGGGAGGGCGGAGGGAGGCAGGGAAGGGAAGGGAAGGAGGGAGAGGAGGGAGGGACGCGGGGCGGGGGGAGCTCCGCGCTCGCTCCGCGCTGCCGCTCCCTTGTCTGATGCTGCGCGGCCCCTTCCCCGCGCGGGGGGCGCACGGAGACCACCGGGATTAGGGATCCACCTCCCTCCCACCACCCACCCACCCATCCATCCATCCATCCTCCCTCCCATCCATCCTCCATCCCTCCCTCCCTCCCTCGCAGCCGCTCCATGCTGCCGAGCCGCGCTCCGCCCGGGAGGCACCGGCATGTCCGAGCGCCGTGAGCCGGGCAGCCGGGCCGAGCCCGCCCGAGCCTCGGCTGGCTCCTGGAGAGCCGGGCTGGCCTGGGGACGCGGCGGGGATGGAGCTGAGAGGAGCCTCCGAGGGCGGCAGGGAGCGTCTGCCTGGGGCTGAGCGCGGCGCGGCTGAGCCGCAGCCCTGAATCCTCGGGCTGATCCCGAATCCTCGGGCTGATCCCTGAATCCTCGGGCTGATCCTGAATCCTCGGGCTGATCCCGAATCCTCGGGCTGATCCCGAATCCTCGGGCTGATCCCGAATCCTTGGGCTGATCCCTGAATCCTTGGGCTGATCCCTGAATCCTTGGGCTGATCCTGAATCCTCGGGCTGATCCTGAATCCTCGGGCTGATCCCGAATCCTCGGGCTGATCCCGGAATCCTCAGGCTGATCCCTGAATCCTTGGGCTGTTCCTGAATCCTCGGGCTGATCCCGAATCTTGGCTGCTCCTGGAATTTTGGGTTTCTCCCAGAACCTTTGGGCTGCTCCCAGAGTCCTTGGGCTACTCCTGGAATTTTGAGTTTCTCCTGGAACCCTTGGGCTGATCCTGAATCTTGGCTGCTCCCGGAATCCTTGGACTGATCCTGGAATTTTGAGATTCTCCCGGAATCCTTGTGCTGCTCCCGGAATCCTTGGGCTGCTCTCAGGATCTTGGCTGATCCTGGAAATTTGGCTGCTCTCAGAATTTCGGGTTTCTCCCGGAACCTTGGCCGCTCCCGGCCGCGAGGACCCGCGGAGGGTCAGGGGCTGCCGGCCGTGTCCTGGAGGAGAGGAGGGAGCTCCGTGTGCCCGCAGTGGGACTGGCGAGGGTCTGAGAGGGCACCCCGGGGGATCCCAGAGATTGTCCTGAAGGGTCTGAGAGGATGTCCCGGAGAATGTGAGGGGTGATCCTGCAGGACCTGAGAGGTGATCGTGGAGGATCTCAGCAGTTGTCCTTGAGCATCCCAGGAGATATCCCAGAGCATCTCAGCAGTTTTCCCAGAAGATATTCCGGAGGATCTCAGAGGTTATCCTGGAGGATCCCAAAAGATTATCCCAGAGGATCTCAGAGGTTATCCTGGAGGATCCCAGCCATTATCCCAGAGAACAGCAATATTCCCAATCCTGGCCGTGCTCCTGGGCTGTCCCTGTCCCAGCTCTGCTCCTGCTGTGACATTCCCACCGTTCCCACCCCGGCGTGTCTTTGTCCTGCTGGGCTCAGCCGCGGATTTGGAGCCCTCTGCACCAGGATTTTGGTTTGCTTTCTGGGCATTTTGTTTTGCTTTCTGGGCATTTTGTTTTGCTTTCTGGGCATTTTGTTTTGCTTTCTGGGCATTCTGGTTTGCTCTCTGCGGGCACCCATGGATTGACACCTCGGGGGCTGGCTGAGTGTCCCTGTGCCACCAGAGCTGTCCCCGAGCTGTCCCCAAGGCCACGCCTCTGCCATGGGACCGCCGGGCACAGAGTCCTGAAGGTGCCCCCATCCTGCTGCCAGCCGAGATGGGAACCTCTGGCAAAACCTAAACTGCCAAAACCAGCCAGGGACAGAGGACGGGGAGCCCTGAGAGCCTGGTGGGTGTGAGAGCCCAGCATGACGGCGTGCCAGTACCCCATGGCGCCGGGAGCCCTGGAGCGGGACCGGCTGTACCAGCACAAGGTGTCCCTGGTGGTGAGGTACTTCATGATCCCCTGCAACATCTGCCTCATCCTGCTGGCCACCTCCACGCTGGGATTCGCCGTGCTGCTCTTCCTCAATAACTGTACGTGTCCCTCAGGGGGCAGGATGGCCACCAGGGCCACCAGCTGGGCTCCTCCTGGAGCTCCTGCCTGCTTTGGGGACAGTCCCGGCGTTGGGGCTGCCCTGGGGACAGTTCTGTGATTGGGGTGCCCTGGGGACAGTTCTGTGATTGGGGTGCCTTGGGGACAGTTCTGTGATTGGGGTGCCCTGGGGACAGTTCTGTGATTGGGGCTGCTTTGGGGACAGTCCTGGCATTGGGGCTGCCCTGGGGACAGTTCTGTGATTGGGGTGCCTTGGGGACAGTTCTGTGATTGGGGCTGCCCTGGGGACAGTTCTGTGATTGGGGTGCCCTGGGGACAATTCTGGCATTGGGGCTGCCCTGGAGACAGTCCTGTGATTGGGGTGCCTTGGGGACAATCCCAGCACTGGGGCTGCCTTGGGGACAATCCCAGCATTGGGGCTGCCTTGGGGACAATCCCAGCAGTGGCAGCTCCCTGTCCCACTTTTCGCTGGCAGGGAAGAGGGAGCAGAGCTGTGAGGGCGGCTCTGCGTGGGCCAGGACAGCTCCCACCTGCTGCTGCTGCTGCTGCTCCATCCCTGGTCCGGGTGGGGAGCTGGGGATGGGGGATTGGGAAGGGCTGGAGATGATCTGGGGGATGTGAGGATTTGGGAAGGGCTGGTGCAGGTGAGGATCAGGGGGATCTGAGGATTTGGGAAGGGCTGGAGATGATTGGGAGATGTGAGGATCTGGAAGGGCTGGTGCAGGTGATGATTGTGGGATGTGAGAATTTGGGAAAGGCTGATGATGACTGGGGGGATATGAGGATCTGCAAGGGCTGGTGATGATCTGGGAAATGTGAGGATTTGGGAAGGGCTGGTGCAGGTGAGGATCAGGGGGATCTGAGAATTTGGGAAAGGCTGCTGATGATTTGGGGGGATCTGAGGATTTGGGAAGGGCAGGTGCAGGTGATGATCTGGGAAATGTGAGGATTTGGGAAGGGCAGGTGCAGGTGATGATTGTGGGATGTGAGGATTTGGGAAGGACAGGAGATGGTGCAGGGCCTGCAGCACTCCTGCTCTGGGCTGAGCTGCTGGGTGCGTGCCCAGGTGTGTGTGGGGTGTGATCCACAGCAGGATTGGCCCCAGAGCCCCCCGGGGATGGGGCAGGACAGGCTGGGGCAGGCCCAGCCCTGCCAGGACCGGGGGCTGCTCCCAGAGAGCTCCCCTGGGACCTGGGGCTGGCCCAGACTGGCTCTGGGGGATCCTGGGACCTCCTGGAGCCAGAGCTGCTCATGGGGGGTGAAACTGCATCCCAAACCGGGCTGGGGCAGGGCTGTGCCCCAGGAACCCCTGACAGCTCCTGGTTTGTGTTTCCTTGCAGACAAACCCAACAGTTACTTCACACAGACGCCGCCGCCGCCGCGGGATGGTGAGTGCAGAGTGTCCCCAAAGCCCTGAAACCCCTGGGGATGAGTGCAGAGTGTCCCCAAAGCCTGGGGGGAGTGCAGAGTGTCCCCAAACCTGGGGGAGTGCAGAGTGTCCCCAAGCCTGGGGGAGTGCAGAGTGTCCCCAAACCTGGGGCAGTGCAGAGTGTCCCCAAACCCTGGGGATGAGTGCAGAGTGTCCCCAAACCTGGGGCAGTGCAGAGTGTCCCCAAACCCCTTAGGGCTGTGTGCAGAGTGTCCCCAAACCCTGGGGGGAGTGCAGAGTGTCCCCAAACCCTGGGGGGAGTGCAGAGTGTCCCCAAAGCCCTGAAACCCCTGGGGATGAGTGCAGAGTGTCCCCAAACCCTGGGGACAGCAGGAGCCTCTCCTGGGCTGCCCCTTCCCTCAGGGAAACATCTCCTGACCCCACTGATCCCTGGGGATTCCCTTTTCCCAGGGATTTTTTTGGGATTCAGGATTTGGGTGAGGAAGGAAGGCAGGAGTCCCCCAGTGCTCCCATTTTCCAGGGATTTTTTTGGGATTCAGGATTTGGGTGAGGAGGAAGGCAGGAGTCCCCCAGTGCTCCCATTTTCCAGGGATTTTCCTGGAATGCAGGATTTGGGTGTGGAGGGAAAGCAGGTGCCTCTCAGTGCTCCCATTTCCCAGGGGTTTTCCTGGCTGGAAGCAGGGAAGGGCTGCAAAAGGTGAATTTCCTGCGGCCTTGCATTTTCATTTCTGCCTCTGCCACCTTTCCTCTGGTTTCACGGAGAACTTTGGGTTTGGTTTTTTTTTGTTTTTTTCCTTTGTGAGGTTCTTATCAGCGTCAGGAGCTGCTGGATGCAGGGCAGGCAAGCCCAGGCTGAGATAAAACCATCACAGGAGCTTTGTTCCCGTTTTAAAACCAGGCTTAAAACCCCTGCCTTTGCTGGCAGCTCTTCCCCCACCTCCACGTGCACAGATAAGAGCCCAGCAAACAGAAAACAGCAGCCAATTAATAACCTGCTTGTTGCGTTTTTTTATTATTATTTTATTTTTTTCCCTCGTTTTTGCCTCCCCTGCTGGGGGTGGGGGAGAAAAGGATGTGAGATAAAATGTGATTAATCTATAATTGGCCCGGGGAGAGGCATCTCGAGCGAAAAATAAACCCCACGTGGGTGGAACTCCCTGCTCAGGGCTCCAAAGCACGGAGAGCCCAGCCCAGGCAGATGCCAGACTGCCAAAAGATCCCTCAGGAGATGGAAGGGCCCGTCCTGGGGGGCTGCCGGGGGCAGGAGGGGTTTGGGGGGCCAGGGGACACAGGGAGGGTTTGGGGTGTGCTGGTTGTGTTCTGGGCTGGGTTTGGGATGGGGTTTGGGCTGGGAAAACGCTGGGATTTGGGTGAGGTTGGCTCAGGAGCTGGGGGATAAAGGGTTGGGTGAGCCTGGGGGTTTGGGGAGGTCCCTTCCCCTCCCAAAGCTGGGCAGGGTCACTGTCCCACCTAGCAAAGCTGGGCAGGGTCACTGTCCAGCCTAGCAAAGCTGAGCAGGGTCACTGTCCGGCCTAGCAAAGCCAGGCAGGGTCACTGTCCCACCTAGCAAAGCTGGGCAGGGTCACTGTCCGGCCTAGCAAAGCTGGGCAGGGTCACTGTCCAGCCTAGCAAAGCTGGGCAGGGTCACTGTCTCCCCTAACAAAGCCAGGCAGGGTCACTGTCCCACCTAGCAAAGCTGGGCAGGGTCACTGTCCAGCCTAACAGAGCTGGGCAGGGTCACTGTCCGGCCTAGCAAAGCTGGGCAGGGTCACTGTCCAGCCTAACAAAGCCGGGCAGGGTCACTGTCCGGCCTAACAAAGCTGGGCAGGGTCACTGTCCCACCTAGCAAAGCTGGGCAGGGTCACTGTCCAGCCTAACAAAGCCGGGCAGGGTCACTGTCCGGCCTAACAAAGCTGGGCAGGGTCACTGTCCCACCTAGCAAAGCTGGGCAGGGTCACTGTCCAGCCTAACAGAGCTGGGCAGGGTCACTGTCCAGCCTAACAAAGCCGGGCAGGGTCACTGTCCAGCCTAACAAAGCTGAGCAGGGTCACTGTCCAGCCTAACAAAGCTGGGCAGGGTCACTGTCTGCCCTAACAAAGCCGGGCAGGGTCACTGTCCCACCTAGCAAAGCTGGGCAGGGTCCCTGTCCAGTCTAACAAAGCTGGGCAGGGTCACTGTCCAGCCTAGCAAAGCCAGGCAGGGTCACTGTCCAGCCTAACAAAGCTGAGCAGGGTCACTGTCCAGCCTAGCAAAGCCGGGCAGGGTCATTGTCCGGCCTAACAAAGCTGGGCAGGGTCACTGTCCAGCCTAGCAAAGCCGGGCAGGGTCACTGTCCAGCCTAACAAAGCTGGGCAGGGTCACTGTCCAGCCTAGCAAAGCTGGGCAGGGTCACTGTCCGCCCTAACAAAGCTGGGCAGGGTCACTGTCCGCCCTAACAAAGCTGGGCAGGGTCACTGTCCAGCCTAGCAAAGCTGGGCAGGATCACTGTCCAGCCTAGCAAAGCCAGGGCTCAGGTTTGGGGTGAATAAAGGGGCTCCTCCTCACTCCCCCCCCCCCGGTGATGCGATAAATATTTGAATATCGATGGGGCGGGGCTGAATATTTGAATATTGATTGGGTGGGGCTGAATATTTGAATATCGATGGGGCGGGGCTGAATATTTGAATATTGATGAGCAGGGCTGAATATTTGAATATTGATTGTGCAGGGCTGAATATTTGAATATTGATTGGGTGGGGATGAATATTTGAATATTGATTGGGCAGGGCTGAATATTTGAATATTGATGAGCAGGGCTGGGCTGGAGGACAGGAGCCCCAGCCCTGCTGCTCTCCATGGCAACGGGCACCTGGCTCAGCCCCAATTAATTAATGCCCAGCTCGAATTAATTAATGCCCAGCCCGAGTTAATTAATTAATGCCCACCACAAATCAATGCCCACCCCAAATTAATTAATGCCCAGCCCTGCCGTTCCCACTGCCCCTTTTGGGCACAAGGTGTTTTTACCAATATAAGCTTTTTTTGAGCACAGTAAATTTAACAGATTAAACAGGTTAAAACAACATATTTCACCTACATGAGTAAACTGCAAACTAAATAATTGAAACCATTCATTCAAATGAATGGGAATAATCCCATTCTCCATTTAAATACGAAATAGATTTTTACTTTAAATTAAGAATTAACTGTGTCTCAGGGCATGGCCATGGCCAAGCCAGCCCCAGCTCCATTCCCACTCCCCATCCCCTTCCCTCGGGATGAACCCCACAATTCCCATCCCCTGGAATTTTTACACCTGATCTGCATTTAAAAAAAAACCCAAAGAGAGGGAAAGAGCAGCTCTGGGAAGTGCAGGAGAGACTCAGACTCTTCAGAAAATGATGAATCCCTTTAGATACCACTGGGAGAGGAGGAGAATCCTTTTCCTTTTGATTTCCTGGGATTTATGGGATTTATCTCGTGCTGGGGCAGGAGAGGAGGAGAATCCTTCTCCTTTTGATTTCCTGGGATTTATCTCTGGGTTTGCAGCTCCAGAATCTCCAGGCAGCCAAAGGCAGACGCCTGGGAATTGAAGTGTAAATGAGGAGTTTGAGTTTCCTTTTAGGATTCCTCTTTTCCCTTTTATGTAGGTCAGGCTCTGGTTCTGACGTGTGGGGGGCACTGGGGGGCACTGGGGGCACGGGGGGCACTGGGGCAGGGAGCCCCTCGAGGAATGGATGGAGCTGTCCCAGGGAAGGGGGAAATTGGATTTTAGGGAAAGGTTTGGGGGCTCCCTGTGTGCGTCCCTGTGCCCCTCATGTGTCCCCATGCCCATGGGATGTTCCCTGTGCCCCTTGGATGTCCCCATGCCCAGGTGTCCTCGTGACTACAGGGTGCTGGGACATGCTGTGTGGCTTTGGGGCTGTGTGTCCTTGTGCCCCCTGGATGTCCCTTTGCCCATTGGGATGTCCCCATGCCTGCAGGGTGCTGGGGGATGCTCTGTGGGTTTGGTGCCCCCCATGTTTGTGTCACCATGCCCCCTGTTGTCCCCATGTCCACCAGATGTCCCTGTGTCCCCTGTGTGTCCCCATGCCCATGTGTGTGTCCCTGTGCCCATGTGTGTGTCCCTGTGCCCATGGGATGTCCCTGTGCCCATTGTGATGTCCCCATGCCTGCAGGGTGCCGGGGCATGCTGTGCGGGTTCGGGGCCGTGTGTCCCTGTTCCCATGGGATGTCCCTGTGCCCATTGGGATGTCCCCATGCCCATGGGATGTCCCTGTGCCCGCAGGGTGCCGGGGCATGCTGTGCGGGTTCGGGGCCGTGTGTCCCTGTGCCCATTGGGATGTCCCCATGCCCATGTGTGTGTCCCCATGCCCGCAGGGTGCCGGGGCATGCTGTGCAGGTTCGGGGCTGTGTGTCCCTGTCCCAGTGCCCATTGGGATGTCCCTGTGCCCATGTGTGCCCGCAGGGTGCCGGGGCATGCTGTGTGGGTTCGGGGCCGTGTGTCCCCGTGCCCATGGGATGTCCCCGTGCCCATGTGTGTGTCCCTGTGCCCGCAGGGTGCCGGGGCATGCTGTGCGGGTTCGGGGCCATGTGTCCCCATGCCCATGGGATGTCCCCATGCCCATGTGTGTGTCCCTGTGCCCGCAGGGTGCCGGGGCATGCTGTGCGGGTTCGGGGCTGTGTGTCCCCGTGCCCATGGGATGTCCCTGTGCCCATGGGATGTCTCCATGCCCGCAGGGTGCCGGGGCATGCTGTGCGGGTTTGGGGCCGTGTGTCCCTGTGCCCATGGGATGTCCCCATGCCCATGTGTGTGTCCCTGTGCCCGCAGGGTGCCGGGGCATGCTGTGCGGGTTCGGGGCCGTGTGTCCCTGTGCCCATTGGGATGTCCCCGTGCCCATGGGATGTCCCCATGCCCGCAGGGTGCCGGGGCATGCTGTGCGGGTTCGGGGCCGTGTGTCCCTGTGCCCATGGGATGTCCCCGTGCCCATTGGGATGTCCCTGTGCCCATGGGATGTCCCTGTACCCATGGGATGTCCCTGTGCCCGCAGGGTGCCGGGGCATGCTGTGTGGGTTCGGGGCTGTGTGTCCCCGTGCCCATGGGATGTCCCCATGCCCATGTGTGTGTCCCTGTGCCCGCAGGGTGCCGGGGCATGCTGTGCGGGTTCGGGGCCATGTGTCCCCGTGCCCATGGGATGTCCCTGTACCCATGGGATGTCCCTGTGCCCGCAGGGTGCCGGGGCATGCTGTGTGGGTTCGGGGCTGTGTGTCCCCGTGCCCATGGGATGTCCCCATGCCCATGTGTGTGTCCCTGTGCCCGCAGGGTGCCGGGGCATGCTGTGCGGGTTCGGGGCCACGTGTCCCCGTGCCCATGGGATGTCCCCATGCCCATGTGTGTGTCCCTGTGCCCGCAGGGTGCCGGGGCATGCTGTGCGGGTTCGGGGCCGTGTGCGAGCGCAGCCCCTCGGAGCCGGGCCAGGCCTCGTGCGTGTGCAGGAAGGGTCCCTGTGCCCCCGTGGTGGCCCCGGTGTGCGGCTCCGACCACTCCACCTACAGCAACGAGTGCGAGCTGGACAGGGCCCAGTGCAACCAGCAGAGGAGGATCAAGGTGGTCAGCAAGGGACCCTGCGGTGAGTGAGGGACCCTGGCTGTCCCCAGCTGGGCAGGGGCACCTCGGGGTGTGGCCGGAGGGGTGGGGACAGGGCTGGGGACACTGCAGGGTCATCAGTGCTGCCGTGGGGGTCAGGAGAGTGTGGTAAGGAAGAGAAATGGTGGGGAAATGATGGAGAAATGGTGGGAAAGTGATGGAGAAATGGTGGGGAAATGATGGAGAAATGGTGGGAAAGTGATGGAGAAATGGTGGGGAAATGATGGAGAAATGAGGTCCACAGGCTGGGCCAGGGACACCAAAGGCTGGGAAGGGAAGCTGAGGAATCACCAGCTCTGCTTTGGGGGCCAGCAAACTGTGATCAGGAGGAAAAGTAATGGAAAATTATCCATTTCTGCTGGGTTGGGGCATTTAGAGGGATGAATTTGGGGGATATTGGGATATATTTGGGTTATTCCATGAGAGAAATGGAACATCCCATGCCGCGCTCTCACCTGTGCCGTGCCCCCAGCCGTGTCCCCTCCTCTGTCCCTCAGACTCCAAGGATCCACTGAAGCTGTGGAAAATGGCCCATTACTGTTAGATGGGGACATTTAGAGGGATGGATTTAGGGTATATTGGGATATATTTGGGTTATTCCAAGAGAGGAACAGGACATCCCGTGCCGCGCTCTCACCTGTGCCGTGCTCTCACCCGTGCCGTGCTCTCACCCGTGCCGCGCTCTCACCCGTGCCGTGCTCTCACCCGTGCCATGCTCTCACCCGTGCCGTGCTCTCACCCGTGCCATGCTCTCACCCGTGCCGTGCTCTCACTCGTGCCATGCTCTCACCCGTGCCGCGCTCTCACCTGTGCCGTGCTCTCACCTGTGCCGTGCTCTCACCTGTGCCGTGCTCTCACCTGTGCCGCGCTCTCACCTGTGCCGCGCTCTCACCTGTGCCATGCTCTCACCTGTGCCGCGCTCTCACCTGTGCCATGCTCTCACCTGTGCCGCGCTCTCACCTGTGCCGTGCTCTCACCTGTGCCGTGCTCTCACCCGTGCCGCGCTCTCACCTGTGCCGTGCTCTCACCTGTGCCGTGCTCTCACCTGTGCCGTGCTCTCACCCGTGCCGTGTTCTCACCTGTGCCATGCTCTCACCTGTGCCGCGCTCTCGCCCGTTCCCTGCCCTCACCCGTGTCCCCTCCCATGTCCCCAGGCTCCAAGGACCCCTGTGCCGAGGTCAGCTGCAGCTTTGGCAGCACGTGTGTCCCCTCCCCTGACGGCCAGGGCGCCAAGTGCGTGTGTCCCTCGTCGTGCAGCGGCGTCCCCGAGAGCCCCGTGTGCGGCAGCGACGGCCGCGACTACCGCAGCCAGTGCCACCTCAACAAGCACGCCTGTGACAAGCAGGAGAACGTCTTCAAGAAGTTCGATGGCCCCTGTGGTGAGCAGGGCTTCAGATGTCTCGGGGAGGAGGGGGTTAAAGACTGTGCCCACTCAGGGTGGGGGTGCGGGGGGGAAGGAGAGGTGGGAGAGCAGAGGAGGAAGGGGCTGGTGGGTCAGGGGGCATGGGAAAGGGTGGTTTGGGCAGGAAAAGGGCAGAAAAGGGGTGGTTTGGGTAGAAAAAGGAGTGGTTTGGGGAGGAACGGGGGCGGTTTGTGCAGGGAAAGGGGTGGTTTGAGTAGAAAAAGGGTGATTTGGACAGGAGAAGGTCACTGTGGGCAGTGAAAGGTCACTCTGGGCAGTGGAAGGTCAGTTTGGACAGGAGAAGGTCACTCTGGACAGGAGAAGGTCACTCTGGGCAGTGGAAGGTCACTCTGGACAGGAGAAGGTCACTGTGGGCAGTGAAAGGTCACTCTGGTGACAGCTGCTGAGCCAAGAACCAGGCGGTGCCTCCTTCCCTCGGGTGTTTGTGCTCCAGCCCCGCTGATCCAGAGAGCGACTCCAGCACCGGGGTCAGCTCCTCCTGCCCTGGCCCTGCTCCGGGCCGGGAAATGCTGCTGCTGCTGCTGCTGCTGCTGCTGCCCGGCATCCCAAACAGCTCCTGGAGCCAAAATATCCCAGAATTAGAGCATCCCAAACAGCTCCTGGAGCCAAAATATCCCAGAATTGAGCATCCCAAACAGCTCCTGGAGCCAGAACATCCCAGAATTAGAGCATCCCAAAGAGCTCCTGGAACTAAAACATCCTGGAATTAGAGCATCCCAAACAACTCCTGGAATTAAAACATCCCAGAATTAGAGCATCCCAAAGGGCTGCTGGAATTAAAGCGTGCTGGGATTGCAGCATCCCAAAAGCAGCTCAGAATGGGGAAAAAGGCAGAGTTTACCCCAGTGCTGTTCCCTTTGGAAATGGGCTCAGTCAGGAATGAGTCCTTAGGAGCACAGAGGAAGATCTGGGGGCTCCTGGGGCCGGGTAGGGAAGGAGCAGAGCCTGGCAAGCTCCAGTTTGGGCAGGGAGTGACTCCTGGGGCGCAAGGGAAGATTTGGGGGCCCCCAAAGGGACGGAGCAGAGCCTGGGAAGCCGCGGTTTGGGCAGGGACTGAGCCATGCCAGGGGGCAGGGACTGAGCCGTGCCAGGGGGCAGGGAGTGACCATGCCAGGGGGCAGGGAATGAGCTGTGCCAGGGGGCAGGGAGTGACCATGCCAGGGGGCAGGGACTGAGCCGTGCCAGGGGGCAGGGAGTGACCATGCCAGAGGGCAGGGAGTGACTGTGCCAGGGGGCAGGGAGTGAGCTGTGCCAGGGGGCAGGGAGTGAGCCGTGCCAGGGGGCAGGGAGTGACCGTGCCAGGGGGCAGGGAGTGAGCTGTGCCAGGGGGCAGGGAGTGAGCTGTGCCAGGGGGCGGGGACTGAGCCGTGCCAGGGGGCAGGGAGTGAGCTGTGCCAGGGGGCAGGGAGTGAGCTGTGCCAGGGGGCAGGGAGTGACCGTGCCAGGGGGCAGGGAGTGAGCCGTGCCAGGGGGCAGGGAGTGACCATGCCAGGGGGCGGGGACTGAGCCGTGCCAGGGGGCAGGGACTGAGCCGTGGCTCCCGTCCGTGCCAGACCCGTGCCAGGCCGTGCCGAGCGAGCCGGGCCGTGTGTGCCGGGTGAACCCCCGGACGCGGCGGGCAGAGCTGCTGCCCCGGCCCGAGGGCTGCCCCCCGGGCAGGGACCCCGTGTGCGGCGACGACGGCGTCACCTACGAGAGCGAGTGCGCCATGGCCCGCTCGGGCGCCATCCGCGGCATGGACATCCAGAAGGTGCGCTCGGGGCAGTGCCAGCCGCAGGGTGAGTGCCACCCTCCTCATCCTCCTCATCCTCCTCGCTCGGAGCATCCCCTGGCTGCCCAAAGAGGCTGCCTAGAACAGAGGCTAGAGCCTGTATTATATTTAAAATAGTAGTACTTCTCTGCTAAATGTATTAATGTGTTATTTTAATATATTATCTAATATATAAATATATAAAAATACGTAATATATTATTATACATTATCTATTTTATCAATATATTAATATTCTATATATTATATAAAATATTAATATATTTTCTACAATATATTATTTTTACAATATATTTTATATAATATGTAATATATTTTATGTGTTTTATAGTACATAATATAAATTAAATATATTAAATAATAATATTATATATAAATATAGAAAGATATAAAATAATTATATTATAATAATATAAATATAGAAATATATAAATATATATTATATACAAGATAATATATTATATTATTAATATTATAATATATGAATAATATAATATTCATATTATTATATGAATAATATACATATACATTATATATAGTACATTATATAGGTACACATAGTAAATATATATACAATACATTATATAGAGATATATAATTAGTATAACTTATTATAATACACTATATATGAATATAAAAGCAAAACTTAAGGCATCAGTCCAGTACCTGAAAAGCATAAAAGCTTAAACTTAAAGCATCAGTCCAGAACCTGAAAAATATTGAAAAAGCAATACTAAAGCATCATCATGGGAGCTGAAAAATAGAAAAAAAATACTAAAGCATCAGTAGAGAACGTGAAAAATATAAAATAAAAATCAGTAGAGAACCTGGAAATCTGAAACGCGCAGTAACTGCCCCGTGCCTGCCCGCAGACCAGTGCCCGGAGCCGTGCCGCCTGGGCGCCGTGTGCCTGAACCGGCGCGGGGCCGCGCGCTGCTCCTGCGAGCGCATCGCCTGCGACGGCGCCTTCCGGCCCCTGTGCGCCCGCGACGGCCGCACCTACGGCAGCGAGTGCCAGCGGCGGCGCGCAGAGTGCCTGCAGCAGCAGCACATCCCCACCCGCCACAGCGGGCCCTGCGGTGAGCGCCGGCAGCGGGGCCGCGGTGCTGGGCACCCAGCTGGGCACAGGGCTGGGCACCCAGCTTGTCCTGCAGGGGTGATGTCATGTAGGGGTGGTGGTCCCAGATTGTCCTGTAGGGTTGGTGGGCCCTGAGTTGTTCCACAGGGGTGGTGTCCTGTAAGGGTGGTGGTCCCCAAGTTGTCCCACAGAGATGGTGGTCCCCAAGCTGTCCAACAGGGATGGTGGGCCCCACGTTGGTCCACAGGGATCAGGGTCCCCTAGTTGTCCTATAGGGATGCTGTCCTATGGGGATGCTGGTCCCTCCTGTACTGCAGGGGTGGTGGGCCTCAAGTTGACCCACAGGGATGTTGTCCTGTAGGGATGGTGGGCCCCAAGTTGTCCTGTAAGAATGGTGGTCCTCGAATTGTCCCACAGGGAAGGGATTCTGGTCCCCAAATTGTCCCATGGGGATGCTGTCCTATGGAGATGCTGCTCCCTGTCATCCCACAGGGATTCTGGTCCCCAAATTGTCCCATGGGGATGCTGTTCCCTCCTGTCTCGTAGGGGTGTTTGTCCCCAAATCATCCCACAGGGATGCCGGTCCCCTCTCCTGTGGGAATGCTGATCCCCACCCACCCCTGGCCCTTCCAGCCCTCTGCAGGCAGGGTGGCACGCTGAGGGCTGCAGTGGGTGCCCACTGAGCGGGCCCTGGGCTCAGCCTGGCACGTCCCTGCCCCGTGTTTGTGTCCCTGCAGCAGCCCTGCTGTGTGCCCGTCTCCTGTCTCTGTCTGCTGTGTGACACAGGGGACACCCGTCCGTGTCTGAGCCGCGTGTCTGTGCCCTCCTGCTGGTTTCTGTCCCCCTCAATCCATGCCATCCATTGCTCCTCCCAGGGTAGTGCCAGTCTCCAGCCCTTCCATGCTCTCCCTTCCATGCCTGCCTGCCTCTCTCCACCAGGAGCTGTTCCCTCTGTGCCCTCTGTGGAGCTCTCACTGTGTCTTTGTCTCGTCTCTAGGAGAAGCTCCCATGGACCTTTCTCAGGAGGATGGGCTGGGATGGGGCTGTGGATCCTTAGGAGTGTCCAGGTGTGAGGTTCTGCCCAGGAGGTGCAGGAGGTTCAAGCAGCCCCTGCACTCATTTGGATGAGTTACAAGTCGCTCATTCCGGCTCAGTTTGGGTTTTTCCCACCTCTGGAACTGCGTCCTGTTCTTTTAAGCTGATGTTTGATCAGGTATCAGCTGGGTTGAGCCTCCTGAAGTGCTTGGCAATCAGGATCCCACGCTGGGGATGTGTTTTGTTGGCTTTGTGCTCCTGCTGGAGAATTTCGAGGCTGCCAGACCCAGCTGCTGGAAAAGAATTTGTCAGGCTCCCAAAATCCCACTCAGAATAATCACAGCTGTTATTTTTAAGCCTCCATTTCTCTGTGTTCCTGGTGGGGGAGTGGCTGGGTGTCAATCCCCCAGGTTTTCCCTGTGGGAAGGGCTGTGATCCCATCAGGGGGGATTTTTTGCAGCCCTGGCTCTCCTCACACCCTCCCCTGTGCCTCCTTGAGAGGCTGAAAATTCCCAAATTTCTGGGACGAGCAGGGAATTCACGCTGCCCTGAGCATCAGCCACGCATCATTTCCACCATGTTCCGTGGAAAAAGGCCAGGAGCAGCAGGGTAAGGTCCTGGTGCACCTGCCATTCCTCCCTCCACCTCCCTCTCCTCGATTTCAGCTCCCCTCCCTCCTGCCCAGCGCTCATCTGCTTCCAGGAGCTGCATCCTGCTGGGACAGGAGCAGGAATGGGGGAATGAATCCAAGCCAGGGCTCTGTGTGCCAGCACTGGGGGTGCAGAGCGCCTGAGGCAGCTCCAGGCAGCCCTGGAGCCCATCCCCAGGAGGTGTGAGCAGATTTTTTTAGCCCTGTCAGCTCTGGAGAGGAAAAGGAGAAGCTCTGAGCTGGGGAGCTCATCCATGCTTGGGAGCTGTGGGAATGCAGAGCTGGGGAAGGGCTTGGCAGCACTTTAACCCCACAAGCACCTGCCTGACAAACCCTGAGCTCTCCTGCCTTTTCCAGCAGCCAGGCCGGGGAGGCAAAGCCAAACAAAACCATCCAAGCCATTAAAAGGGAAGAAAGTGATGGGAAGAACAATTGGAAAATACATCACAGAGGAATTTCTATTTTGTGGCTAGCTGTTACAAGCTTGCTTGTTTGTTTGTTTTCAGCTCAGGTCTTCATTCAAAAACAAGTTTTGCAATTTTAATTGGTAAAATAATAATTCTTGATAAGCATTCACCATCAAATTTCTTGGTTTGAGTCATTCTGGGTGCTGCAGCTGAGAAAGAAAGGATGGGATGAGGCTGATGTGGCCAGGAGTGAAGGAAAGAAGGAAGGAAGGTGTCTGTAGTTGCATCTGTCTTTTCCTCTCTGTTCTGTCTTCTCTCTCTCTCTCTCTCTTTCCTCTTTTGTCTGTGTCTTGTGTTTTACAGTGTTGCCTGTGTGGAGGAAGGAGTTCTGTCCTGGCACCACCCTCCTGCTCCCTGCCCGGACACCTCTGCTGGGAGCTCACCTGGCCCCCTCTCACTGCTCCCACCTGGCTCTAGCCTGGCCTCAGAGCCCCCCAGGATGGAGAGCTTGCCCTGAGAGCCCCCCAGGATGGAGAGCTTGCCCTGGCCTTTGTCCCATCCCTGGCCCCAAACCCCGCTGGAGTGGAAATTGCTCTTGCCCGCTGCTCGCTGTGCCCCCAGGCAAAGGAGAGTGGGAGCAGAGGTGGGTGCTGGGAGCCCCCACTCCTCAGCCAGCCCCTCCCCAGGGCTGCTGCCTCACCCTGGACTGCTCCTGGTTGATTTTCCCTCTCCTTCTGCTCCCAAATGGTCCCCATGGCTTCCCCAGATCCTCCTGCCCGGAGTTCTGCCTGCCCAGGGCTGCCCCAGCTGTGCTGCCCCAGCTGTGCTGCCCCAGCTGTGCTGCCCCAGCTGTGCTGTGTGTCCTGCTTGTCCCCTGTCCCAGCCCAGGGCCCCCAGCTCCCTCTGCCTGGCTCACAGGAGCTGGTTCTGCTGGGAATTGGCTCTTCCCTGGGAATATCCCCTGTGGAATTGGCAGTTCTGAGTGGGGGGATGTGGTTAGGGGACAAAAAAGGGACACAAACGTGGGGACAGCAGCCCAGGGAGCAATTCCTGGTGCCTGGGGAGAGCTCAGAGCTGCAGGGAAGTTGGGGACAGAGCTGGAGTCATGTCCTTGTGCCAGAGCTGGAGCTGTGTCCTTGTGCCTGAATCTGGGGACAAAGCTGTGTCCTTGTGCCTGAATTTGGGGACAGAGCTGTGTCCTTGTGCCTGAGCTGAATCTGGGGACAGAGCTGTGTCCTTGTGCCTGAATTTGGGGACAGAGCTGTGTCCTTGTGCCTGAATCTGGGGACAGAGCTGTGTCCTTGTGCCTGAGCTGTCCCCTGTCCCTGTTCCTGTGCAGACCCTGGCCCTAGGCTGGGCCTAGGTAGGCAGATCCTGCTCCAGGCCCTTCCTGGCTCCTGGCACAGGGTGCCACAGAGGTGCCACCTCCGTGCTGCTGGCAGGGGAGGTGCCCAGGGCCGCTGCAGAGGGACCTTGCCCAGCTCTCTGCCTCCTGCCAGGGCTGTGCTGTGTCTGCTGTCGCTCCATCTCCTCCAGGCTGCATTGTCTGTCCCCTCCTGTGTCCGTGTCCTGTGTCCTTGTCACTGTCCAGCCCAGGTGAACCCATGGTGTCCTTTCCTTGTCCCAGGAGGTGACAGGGCAGTGCTGGCTCTGTCCCCAGCAGCACGGCCACCCCTTCCTCAGCCCCTGGGTGCCGGGGGGATTCCTGGCTGGGAGCTGGGGTGAACCCCTGGGGTGTCCCTGCCAGCACAGAGTGGGACACGGCCCCTGCTGGCACTTGGCGCCGCTGGGCATGCCCATGGGAGGTGGCACTGCTGGGCTGGGGCTGTGCATCCAGGGGGAATGCTGCATCCAGAGGGAATCCCCAATCCCTGGAGTGGGATCCCAGGGAAGGGAGCAGTGGATCCCAGAGAGGGGAGATTTTCAGGGAAAGGAGGTTTTCAGGGAAGGGAGCTGATTTTCAGGGAGCAGTGGATCCCAGGGAAGGGAGGTTTTCAGGGAGCAGTGGATCCCAGAGAGGGGAGGTTTCCAGGGGGCAGTGGATCCCAGGAAGGGAGCAGTGGATCCCGAGAGGGGAGATTTTCGGGGAAGGGAGGTTTCCAGGGGAGGGAGCTGATTTTCAGGCAGCAGTGGATGCCAGGGAAGGGAGGTTTCCAGGGGAGGGAGCTGATTTTCAGGCAGCAGTGGATGCCAGGGGAAGGAGCTGATTTTCAGGCAGCAGTGGATGCCAGCAGTGAGCCCTCCCCGTGGGAGCTCTCTGGAAGGTTCTGCCCGTGCTGCTGTTCATGTTTCTGGCCAGGGGATGCGGTGCCCATCCTGTCCCCGTGCCCGTGCCCATCCCTCACCTGTGCCAGGCACGGTGCTGAGCCGGGCACGGCAGGGTGGCAGAGGGCACAGAGCCCAGCAGGGCTCGGGGCGGGCAGGTGCCCCCCGTGGGACCCTGTCACATCCCGCCCCGTGCCAGCCGTGCCGTCCCTGTCCCCTGCAGACCTGGGCGCCCCCAGCCCCTGCCTGAGCGTGGAGTGCTCCTTCGGGGCCACGTGCGTGGTGAAGAACCAGGAGGCCGTGTGCGAGTGCCAGCAGCAGTGCCAGGGCCGCTACGACCCCGTGTGCGGCACCGACCGGCGCAGCTACGGCAGCGCCTGCGAGCTGCGCGCCATGGCCTGCCTGCTGCAGAGGGACATCGGCGTCAGGCACAGGGGGCCCTGCGGTGAGACATGGCCAGGGTGGCACTGGGGGGACACTGGTGTCAGGCACAGGGGGTCCTGCGGTGAGACACCTGGGGTGGCACTGGGGTGGGTGTGTCACCAAAGGGACATCGGCGTCAGGCACAGGGGACCCTGCGGTGAGACATGGCTGGGGTGGCACTGGGGTGGGTGTGTCACCAAAAGGGACATCGGCGTCAGGCACAGGGGACCCTGCAGTGAGACACCTGGGGTGGCACTGGGGTGGGTGTGTTATCAAAGGGACATCGGCGTCAGGCACAGGGGGCCCTGCGGTGAGACATGGCCGGGGTGGCACTGGGGTGGGTGTGTTATCAAAGGGACATCGGCATCAGGCACAGGGGGCCCTGCGGTGAGACACAGCTGGGGTGGCACTGGGGTGGGTGTGCCATGAAAGGGACATCGGCGTCAGGCACAGGGGGCCCTGCGGTGAGACATGGCCGGGGTGGCACTGGGGTGGGTGTGTCACCAAAGGGACATCGGCATCAGGCACAGGGGACCCTGCGGTGAGACACCTGGGGTGGCACTGGGGTGGGTGTGTTATCAAAGGGACATCAGGGACACGGGGCCCTGCGGTGAGACAGCTGGGGTGGCACTGGGGTGGGTGTGTCACCAAAGGGACATCAGGGACAAGGAACCCTGCAGTGAGACACAGCCGGGGTCAGAGGGGGGACACTGGCATCAGGGACACGGGGCCCTGCGGTGAGACAGCTGGGGTGGCACTGGGGGGACATTGGTGTCAGGGACACGGGGCCCTGCGATGGGACACGGCTGGGGTGGCATTGGGGTGGATGTGTCACCAAAGGGACATTGGCATCCACCACAAGGGAGCCTGCGGTGAGACATGGCCAGGGTGGCATTGGGGTGGGTGTGCCATGAAAGGGACATCAGGGACATGGGACACTGCGGTGAGACATGGCTGGGCTTGGGTTGGGGTGGCTGTGTCATCAAAAGGGACATCAGGGTGAAAAACAAGGGGCCCTGTGGTGAAATTTGGGGTTGGATGGTGGTGGTGGTGGCTGTGTCCTCAAAGAGACATCAGGGTCAAGGATAAGGAGCCCTGTGGAGAGATTTGGGCTGGGATTGTTGTTTTGTTGTTGTTTTGTTGTTGTTTTGTTGTTGGCCTGTTGTATCCTCAAAAGGAACACCGGGGTGAAGGACAAAGGATGTGATGAGATTTGGGCAGGGGGATTATTTTGTGATTGTTAAAAGAAAAACCTCCAGGCCAGGATAAAAAACACCAGGCCAGGATAAAAACCAGAATAAAACCCACCAAGCCAGGAAAAAAAACAGAATAAAACCCCCAGACCAGAATAAAGCCTCCAGGCCAGCAGCAGGAACTGAGCAGGGGGTTGGTGCCTCCTCCTCCCCCATGCCAAGGCAGCAGCTGCTGTGTGCAGGAGAAAAGCAGGAAAAGCACCTTGGAGCCAAATTCCTGGTGAAATGACTGGCAGGGAGGGAGGGAGGTGTTGGGAGGGGAGGATGAATCAGTGAATACCCAGGAGTCAGGGGATGTGCCTGCTGCTGTCTCCTGCAAGGAGGGAGAGCTGCTCAGAGAGGGTTTTTTTATATATATACAAAATCAAGGTTTTTTCTGTGCCCCCAGAAAAAACCTAATGTGAACCTTAATATGAAGCTCAGAACTACACACGAAAGCAGCACGGAATCTGAAAATTAGAGAAGCTGAAACCTGAGGCATCAGTGCAGAATCTGAAAAATAGAAAAGCCAAAACCTGAGGCATCATTTCCCTGCTTTAGAAGCTCGACGAGGCCTTTACCTTGTCGAGTCTGTATTCTAAATATTTCCTAATAATAGGAAAAAATAGTAACATTATATAAATATTAATATGAAAATATAAATATATAAAATATCACATTTCCTAATAATACCTAATAATAGTTATTTAGTAACAGATTGTGGGGAGGTTGCCAGAGAATCTGTGCCTGCCTCATCCCTGGGAGCGTCCGGGTTGGAGAGCAGAAGCTGTCCCTCAAAAATGAGCTTTAACTCCAACCCAGACAATTTATATATAAATATAAAAAAATATATAATAGTATTTTCTAACAATACCACATTTCCTAATAATGCCTAATAATAGGTATTTAATAACAGATGAGTGGGGAGGTTGCCAGAGAATCTGTGCCTGCCTCATCCCTGGGAGCGTCCGGGTTGAAACACACTCCAAAATGAGCTTTATCTCCAACCCAGACAATTGATAAATAAATAAATAAAATATAATAATTTTTCCTAACAGTATATAATAATATTTCCTAATAATAGGTATTGAATAGCAGATGAGTGGGGAGGTTGCCAGAGAATCTGTGCCTGCCTCATCCCTGGGAGTCCGGGTTGAAACGCACTCCAAAATGAGCTTTATCTCCAACCCAGACAATTGATAAATAAATATATAAAATAATTTTTCCTAATAATATATAATAATATTTCCTAATAATAGGTATTTAATAACTGATGGGGGGGGTTGCCAGAGAATCCGTGCCTGCCTCATCCCTGGGAGTCCGGGTTGAAGCGCGCTCCCAAATGAGCTTCCCCTCCACCCCAGAGCAGCCCAGCCCAGCCTGCAGAGCTGCTCTGACTGTGTGCTTTGCCCTGCCGTGCCCAGAGCCCTGCGGGAAGTGCCAGTTTGGTGCCATCTGCGAGGCGGAGACGGGGCGCTGCGTGTGCCCCACCGAGTGCGTGCCCTCGGCGCAGCCCGTCTGCGGCACCGACGGCAACACCTACGGCAGCGAGTGCGAGCTGCACGTCAGGGCCTGCACCCAGCAGAAGGACATCCTGGTGGCTGCCCAGGGCCCCTGCAGTGAGTGCCAGTGTCCCCTTTGTCCCCTCTTTGTCCCCTCTTTGTCCCCTCTTTGTCCCCTCTTTGTCCCCCGTGTCACCGATGCTCGGCTCTGTGCGGATTTGGTCGCTCTCATGCCCTGCCTGGGTGATTTTCCCTTTTACCTGGGGGATAATTTGATATTTCCAGGCTCTCCAGCAGCTTTGGTTTGGTTTCCCCCCTCTCACTGGAAGTGCCCCCCGTGTTGTTTGTCTGAGCCAAGCAGGGAAATTGGATTAATGTCCGTGGGGCCAGGGCAGGAATTAGGATAGAAACGTGTTAACAGCCAGCAGCAGAAGTGAGAGCAGAGCTGTGTTTGATCCCCTCCCTCCCCTCCATCCCCTGGGGTCCATTCCTCTTTGTTCCTGCTTTCCTCCCCACTCCCCAGCCCGGGGAGCTGTCTGGGCTAATTTCTTAATGAATTAAAAGCCCTGCTCGGCTCCTTGGTTGTTACAAAAGCTGCGATGGTGATTTCAGCCTCATCCCAACCTGTCCAGCTGGGCTGAGATTCCCCAGCAATGCGGGGCAGGGTGGCTGAGGGTGGCAGCTGCCTCCCAGAGTGAATGATGAAATGGGATTTATTTCCCTCCAGAAAGAGCTGCTGGGAATCCAAAATACCCGGGGTGGGCACGCAGTTTGCACGGATTAAATGAGGAGTAACAAATTAAATTAATAATGAATTAATAATGGATTAATACCATAACGGTGCCAGCTCTGTGCCAGCACCCTGGTGGCCGCGGAGCCGCCCGGGGTGGCTGAGGCTGTCCCTCCTGTGTCCCAGAGTCGTGTGGCAGCTCCGTGTGCTCCTTCGGCAGCCGCTGCGTGGCCGGGCAGTGCCTGTGCCCGCGCTGCCCGCGCCAGCCCCCGGCGCCCGTCTGCGGCACCGACGGCGTCACCTACGGCAGCCCCTGCCAGCTGCAGGAGGCCTCGTGCCAGCTGCAGAGGAGCATCGAGGTGGCCAGGACGGGGCCCTGCGAGGACGGTGCGTGGGCCCTGGGTCTGCAGGGCTGGGGGAAAGGGAGGGAGGAGGGAGGGGAGCACTTGCTGTGCCCTGTGGGACCCCAGACCCCTCAGAGCCCTGTGGGACCCCAGACCCCTCAGAGCATGATCCCCTGTGGGACCCCAGACCCCTCAGAGCATGATCCTCTGTGCCCTGTGGGACCCCTAACACCCCAAAACAGCAGGTCCTGTGCCAGCCATGCTTCCCTCACTGCCCAAAGGACCCCCAGCACCCCCAGTCCTGTGCCAGCCCCCTTTGATTTCCAGCCCCCATTCCGCTATCCCACTGTTTTCCAATTCTATCCAAACTACTTTGGTCACTTCCAGAGATCCAGGGGCAGCCACAGCTTCTCTGGGCATCCTGTGCCAGAGCCTGGCCACTCTCACAAGGAGGAATTCTTCCCCACATCCCAGCTAAATTTCCCAATTCTCAGTTTGAAGCCATTCCCCCTTGCCCTGTCTCTGCATCCAATGTAAATTTTCACTCTTTTTCCCCCATATCCCACCTAAATTTCCTGGTTTTCAATTTGAAGCCATTCCCCCTTGCCCTGTCTCTGCATCTCCTGTAAATTTTCCCTCTCCAGTGCCATCCCTGGCCCCTGGCAGGGGTTTGGTCCTGGGTGATTTTCCAGCTCCCTTCCATCCCATCCCATCCCATCCCACGGCTCTGTTGCCTCAGCAGAGCTCCAGGGGAGGATTTGGGGTCGGCTTGGTGAGCCTAAAAATAAAGAACCCGCCGAGTTTTCCCACTCAGGGGAAGCTGTGGGCTCTGCTGGCACAGGAGGGAGCTGAGGGTGCCTGGCACACGTCAGAGCAGGGCAGAGCTGAGGCACAGGGGGAGGCAGAGCAGGGTGTTTGATCACAGCCCTGCTCGGGGGATTTCAGGTTGCTGTCCCTCCTCAGGCAGAGCCTGAATAATTCTGTGTGTGATGCCACAGCCCAGCCTTTGATCACGCCAGAAAAAGGGCCAGGTTCCCCTTCCCCCATCCCTCTTCCCCTTCCAGCAGCCTTTGAAATCAGCCTCATCTCTGCTGCTGCTGCTGCAACTCATCCTGCAGAGCTCGAGGGGCTTCAGCCCTATCCCAGCCCCAAGTCCCAGCCCCAAGTCCCAGCCCCAAGTCCCAGCCCCAAGTCCCAGCCCCAAGTCCCAGCCCCAAATCCCTGCCCCAAATCCCAGCCCCAAATCCCAGCCCCAAATCCCAGCCCTTCCCCAGCTCCACGTCACCCACAATATCCCTATGCACACTTTGGGGTGTTTATTTGCGATTTAGATTCCTGTATAACTGGGATTTTTGTTCCTGTCTATTTGGGATTTTGGTTCCTGTTTGTTTGGGATTTTGGGTCCTGCACAATTGGGATTTAGATTCCTGTCTATTTGGGATTTTGGTTCCTGTCTATTTGGGATTTTGGTCCCTGTTTATTTGGGATTTTGGGTCCTGCACAATTGGGATTTAGGTTTCTGGATCAAGGCATGGAGTAGAACAAAAGAAACAATTACTTTGGTAGAGTGTTTTAGCAAGAGGAAGAACCTCTTCCCCCTAGCTCAAGTTTTCCTCTGTAAAATTTTTGTTATTTTACATCTTATTAAACCTTTTCCTATATCCAACACAACCTCCAATAATTCTACACCATCCCAAGCAGCAGAACTGTTTCCAGCGTAACAAATTCCTCTTAAATCTCATAAAACCAAGCTCAGGGATTAAACCCCTTCCCTGTGTGTGCCCAGAGTGTGGCTCAGGGGATGGCAGTGAGTGGAGGAGCCAGGCTCAGGGATTAACCCTTCCATCCCTGTGTGTGCCCAGAGTGTGGCTCGGGGGGCTCAGGGGATGGCACTGAGTGTGAGCAGGAGCAAGGCTCAGGGATTAACCCTTCCATCCCTGTGTGTGCCCAGAGTGTGGCTCGGGGGATGGCACTGAGTGTGAGCAGGAGCCAGGCTCAGGGATTAACCCTTCCTTCCATCCCTGTGTGTGCCCAGAGTGTGGCTCGGGGGGCTCGGGCTCGGGGGATGGCACTGAGTGTGAGCAGGAGCCAGGCTCAGGGATTAACCCTTCCTTCCATCCCTGTGTGTGCCCAGAGTGTGGCTCGGGGGGCTCGGGCTCGGGGGATGGCACTGAGTGTGAGCAGGAGCGCTGCCGCCACTTCGGGGGCTGGTGGGACGAGGACGCCGAGGACGAGCGCTGCGTCTGTGACTTCACCTGCGCGGCCGCGCCCCGCAGCCCGGTGAGCCCTGCCCTCCTCCCGTCCCCTGCCCGGCTGGCACGGCCCTGCCGGGGCTGCCCTGAGCTGTGCCCTGGCCCTGCCGGGGCTGCCCTGAGCTGTGCCCTGGCCCTGCTGCCCGCAGGTGTGCGGCTCTGACGGGGTCACCTACGGCAACGAGTGCGAGCTGAAGAAGACGCGGTGTGAGAAGCGCCAGGAGCTCCTTGTCACCAGCCAGGGAGCCTGCAGGGGTGAGTGCCCCGGGAGGGCATCCCCCCTCTGGGTGTGTCCATTGGGAGGCCATTCCCCCCTCTGGGTGTGTCCCTGGGTGTGTCCCTTTGTGTCCCATGAGAGAAACCATGCTTTCCTGGCTGGGTGTGTCCCCAGGTGTGTCCCTGGGTGTGTCCCCAGCTCTGTCCCCAGCTGTGTCCCTGGGCACAAGCAGGAATTGCTCTCAGGGCCACCCCCTGTCCCTGTGCTCTGCTGTCCCCTGTCCCAGCCTCCCCTGCAGTTCCCAGCATCTCCAGGAGGATTTATGGGAACGCTGCGGGTCCCCGGGTGCCGAGGTGACCCCTGTGTCCCTGTCCCTGCAGCCCTGGCCACCACCCCGCCACCCCTGCTGGCCGTGCACTGCAGCCAGAGCGTCTACGGCTGCTGCCCCGACAACGTCACCCTGGCGCTGGGCGTGGGAGCTGCAGGATGTCCCAGTGAGTGCCACCCAGGGGACCCCGGGGACCCTCGGGGGCAGGAGGGAGGGTCTGGGGGGCTGTCCCCGGGTGTTGAAGCTGGACCCTCCCCAGCTGTAGGATCGTGGGATATTCAAGGTGGAAAGGCCCTCCTGAGCTGCAGCACCGCTGTGGTCACCACAAAATCCTGTCCCCAAGTGTCACGTGCCACCCCTGAGCCACACGCTCAGGGCTTTGAGCATTTCCAGGGCTGGTGATTCCATTGCTTCCCTGGGCAGCCCATTCCAAACCCTGACCACTCTTCCAGTGACCAAATCTTCCCAAATATCCAACTGAACCTCCCCTCGTGCAGCTTTTCCTCTGGTCCTGTCCTTTGTCCCTGGGAGAAGGGACTGACCCCTCCTGCCCCACAATCTCCCACAGCTGGTGATCCTCCGAAATCCTGAGCCACCTCCCAGGGCTCAATCCCTTGGGAATGCTGGAGGGGACACTTTGGGTGTCCCCAGAGGTGCCTCCAGGGCCTCGGTGCCTTCAACCCATTGCTGGGCTCAGGCATTTCCACCTGCCAGAGTGACAGGAATATTCCATGGAGGGGAATGTGTCACCTGGGACCTTCCAGGGGCCCAGTGACAGCTGGGTGACCCCCTGAGCAGGAAGCTGAGCTGGCCAGGGGCTCATTAATATTTATTCACTAATTATCCGAGCCAGCAGGAGCCTTTTGAAAGGCTCTCAACAGCTGAGGCTGTGGCTGCCTGATGGGGGAAACATCAGCCCGTGGAGACACAGCTCCAGGGTGGGGTAATGCTGGGCAGGGAGAGCTGGAAAATGGGGGAAAAACAGCTGGATTATGGAGGGAAAAGCAGCTGAAAAATGGGGGAAAAGCAGCTGGATAATGGGGGGAAAAGCAGCTGGATAATGGGGGAAAATACAGCTGGATAATGGGGAAAAAAACACCTAGATAATTGAGGGAAAAGCAGCTGGATAATGGGGGAAAACACAGTTGGATAATGGGGAAGAGCAGCTGGATAACGGGAGAGGCTGCAGGAGCTGTGGGGATGCTGCCCAGGGGGATGCTCCAGGGCACAGGAGCATTTCCATTGCTCTGGCAGTGATGGGCTTTGGGTTTTCTGGTGGAAATCTTGTTCCCCCATCCATGAAATCCCTGGACACATCTCCCCTGGATTGATGATTCCAATGGGAATCCAATGTCACCAGTCTGTGTCCCCCCCGTGTCCCCCCCATGTCCCCCTGTGTCCCTCCCCACTGAAGGAGCAGTTTGAGCCCCCTGGGCCGGGTTTATCCATGGACTTTCCCTTTCCCTGCTCCTGGGGTGTCCTCACCCCTCCCCGCTGCTCCCCAGGTGTCCCTTTGTGTCCCTCTCTGTCCCTTTCTGTCCCCTCCCCGCTGGGACAAGGACAGCGCCTGGCTGTCTATCTTTGGCTGCCTCCCCTCCATCAAGCTGCTCGTTAATGAATTAATAATCACCCTCTAATAGCTTCCTTCCCCTGTGATGTTAATGAGAGACGAGCTCTCGATGGCAGCGAGCTCCTGGTGACAGCCTGGGGGCCGATGGAGAGCAGCTGGCAGCACAGGGTGGCACAGGGTGGCACAGGGCGGTGACACGGTGTCCCCTGTGTCCCTGCCCTCAGGCACGTGCCAGTGCAACCCCTACGGCTCCTACGGTGGCTCGTGTGACCCGGGCACGGGGCAGTGCTCCTGCAAGCCCGGCGTGGGCGGCCTCAAGTGCGACCGCTGCGAGCCCGGCTTCTGGAACTTCCGCGGCATCGTCACCGACGGCCGCAGCGGCTGCACCCGTGAGTGACCGGGACAGGGACACTGCTGGGGGACACTGCTGGGGGACAGGGGTGTAACCTGACAGGGACAGCGAGGGGACACTGCGGGGGGACAGGCTGGCACCCGTGAGTGACGGGGACAGGGACAGCAAGGGGGACAGGCTGGCACCCGTGAGTGACGGGGACAGGGACAGCGAGGGGACAGGGTGGCACCCATGAGTGACGGGGACAGGGACACTGCTGGGGGACAGGCTGGCACCTGTGAATGACAGGGACAGGGACAGCGAGGGGACACTGCTGAGGGACAGGGGTGTAACCTGACAGTGACAGCGAGGGGACACTGCTGAGGGGGACAGGGTGTCACCTGTGAGTGATGGGGACAATGAGAGTGAGGGGAAACTGCTGGGGAACAGGGGTGTAACCTGACAGTGACAGTGAGGGGACACTGCTGGGGGACAGGGTGGCACCCGTGAGTGACGGGGACACGAACAGCGAGGGGACACTGCCCAAGGGTGGGACAGGGGTGGGACACTTCCCTGAGTGACAGGGATGGCACATCACCACCCCTCTTCCCACATGGCTGTCAGGCCCCCTTGTCCCTTTCCCACCCCATAACTCTGTTCTTCCCCCTTCCCTACCCCATAACTGTGTCTTTCCCCCTTCCCCATCCCATGACTGTTGTCCCCTGTCCCCACACCATGACCCGTGTCCCCATTCCCACCCCATAACTGTGTTTCTCCCACCCCATGACTGTTGTCCCCTGTCCCCACGCCGTGCCCTGTCCCCGTTGCAGCGTGCCACTGTGACCCCGTGGGCTCGGTGCGGGATGACTGCGAGCAGATGTCAGGGCTGTGCTCCTGCAGGACGGGCATCACGGGCATGAAGTGCACCCAGTGCCCCGACGGCAGCAGCCTGGGCACCGCGGGCTGCCACAAGGGTGAGGGGCCCTGGGTCCTCTTATTTGGGGTTTGGAGCCCTGTTTATTTGGGGTCCTGTTTATTTGGGGGTTTGAATCCTGTGTATTTGGGATTTGGGGTCCTGGTTGTTTGGAGTCCTGTTTATGTGGGGTTTGGGTCCTGCTCATGTTGAGGTTTGGGTCCTGTCTATTTGGGGTTTTGGGTTCTGCAGCACTGGGGTTTAGGTATTGGTTATTTGGGGTTTTGGGTCCTGTCTATTTGGGGTTTGGGGTCCTACTTATTTGGGGTTTGCGTCCTGTTTATTTGGGGGTTTAGGTCCTGCTTATTTGGGGTTTTAGGTCCTGGTTATTTGGGGACTTGGCTCCTGTCTGTTTGGGATTTTGGCTCCTGTCTGTTTGGGATTTTGGCTCCTGTCTGTTTGGGATTTTGACTCCTGTCTGTTTGGGATTTTGGCTCCTGCCTGACTGGGATGTTTTCCCGGCTCCCCTCTCTCCTGCCCAGACCCCTCAGCCCCCAGGTCGTGTGAGGAGCTGAGCTGTGACTTCGGGGCCTCGTGCGTGGAGCTGAACGGCTTCGCCCACTGCGAGTGCCCGTCCCCGCTGTGCCCCGAGGCCAACACCACCAAGGTTTGGGGACACCCCTCGGGGGGCTTTGGGGTGGGACACAAAGTCCTGCAGGAGCTGGTCCCTGCTGGGGGGACACACGGGTCACAGATGTCCCCTGGCACCCCTGAGCTGCCCTGGGTCACTCTGTGCCCCAAAGGAGCCCCCCAGAAACGCTGCCAGTGTTCCCAGTGACCCCTTGGTGTCACTGGGAGGGGCCAAAGGTGCAGCTCCGGTGTCCCCTGTGTCCTCAGGTGTGTGGCTCTGATGGTGTCACCTACGGGGACCAGTGCCAGCTGCGGACCATCGCCTGCAGGCAGGGCCAGCACATCACGGTCAAGCACGTGGGGCAGTGCCACGGTGAGTTTTCCCTGGGCAGTGCCACGGTGAGTGTCCCCAGGGCAGTGCCATTCTCAATGTCCCAGGGCAGTGCCACACTCAGTGTCCCCTGGGCAGTGCCACACTCAGTGTGCCCTGGGCAGTGCCACTGAGTGTGCCCTGGGCAGTGCCATGCTGTGTGTCCCTATGGCAGTGCCAGCCCTGTGTGGCCCTACCACCCCATGGGACATCCCCTGCCACAGCAGTTGCCCTTCCCGGGCTTTGTCCCCCCTTCCCAGTGCCACCCCCTCAGCCCCGTGTCTGTGTCCCTGCAGAGTCCATCACCCTCACGAGCCCCCCGGTGTCGCCCACGCCGCTGCCCACGGCGCCCCCGGAGCTGCCCGCGCCCCCCGGGGCCACCCCGCGGTCCCCTGTGCCCACCGGGGCGGCCACCAGCCCGTCCCCGCCACCAGCCAGGCCCACGGAGCGAGGCCACCCCACCACCAGGCGTGTGACAACGGCCAGGCCGGCCACCACCACGGCCTGGGTCACCCACGGTGTGCACAAGGCCACCGTCCGCCCGCTGGCCACCGTGCCCGTGGTGGCGGCCACCAGCCAGCCCGGCTACGGCGAGTCCGGCAGCGCCGAGGGCAGCGGGGACCAGGACATGGGCACCAGCGGGGACCAGGAGGCCAGCGGGGCGGGATCTGCAGGTGAGTGCCACCCCCGGGCTCTGGGGTGCCCCTGAGCGTCCCCTGGGCAGTGCCATGCTCAGTGTCCCCAGGGCAGTGCCACACTGAGTGTCCCCAGGGCAGTGCCGTGCTCAGTGTCCCCAGGGCAGTGCCCCTGAGCGTCCCCTGGGCAGTGCCATGCTCAGTGTCCCCAGGGCAGTGCCACACTGAGTGTCCCCAGGGCAGTGCCGTGCTCAGTGTCCCCAGGGCAGTGCCACTGAATGTCCCCTGGGCAGTGCCATGCTCAGTGTCCCCAGGGCAATGCCACACTGAGTGTCCCCAGGGCACTGGGTTCTGTCCCCTGGTGTCTCCAGCCCCCCTGGGTGTCACCACAAGCGGGGTGGGTGCCATGCAGAGGTGTCACTGCTGGGTGTCCCCCGTCTGTCCCCAGGTGAGGAGGAGCCTGACGAGGGCCAGGTGACACCCACGCCTGCCATCGAGAGGGCCACGTGCTACAACAGCGCCCTGGGCTGCTGCTCCGACGGCAAAACCGCAGCCGCCGACAGCGAGGGCACCAACTGCCCTGGTGAGCCTGGCAGTGGGGTCTGGGGTCCCCTGGGGTCCCGTGGGGTCAGGAGTTTGGGATCTCTCAAGGGGGATGACACAGAACTGCCCAGCTGGATTTGGGATCCCTTTGGGGTCAGGAGTTGGGATCTCTCAAGGGGAGTGACACACAGAACTGCCCAGCTGGATTTGGGGCTGGATTTGGGATCACTTTGGGGTCAGGAGTTGGGATCTCTCAAGGGGAGTGACACACAGACCTGCCCAGCTGGATTTGGGGCTGGAGGAAGAATCGGGATCCCTTCCTGGGGGTGTTTGCTGCTCCCTGATCCAGCTGGGATCTCTCCTCCTTCCCACAACCTGAGGAAGCACAGCCCCACCTCTGCTCTGTCAGAATATCTTCGTTATCCTGAAAATTGTTCCTCAGGGGCCATGTCCCAGATTTTTCCTCACTCAAGTTCTTCCTTGTTCCTTGGGGTTTCTAGTGGGACATCCCCTTTGCCTCTGGGAAAAAAACTGCACTTTCCCTTTTAACCCATAAAGGACAGCCTTGTGTGAAGGGAAGGGGAAGGGAAAAGGAGAGGGGAAAGGGAAAAGGGAGAGGGAAAAGCAGAAAGGAAAAGAGAAAGGGAGAGGGAAAGGGGAAGAAAAAGGGAAAAGGAAGAGGGGAAGGGAAAATGGAAAGGGAGAGAGAAGGGGAAAAGGAAAAAGGAAAGAGAGAGAAAACAGGAAAAGGGAAAATGGAAAGGAAGAGGAACCCCCTGTGTGGTTCCCACAGCGGGATCTCTCCATCCTCTGCATCCCCAGGGCAGGATCCAGCCCTGGCACTCCTGCTGCAGCTCCAGGCTGCTTTGGCAGGGCTGTGGTTGCCCTGTGCCAGGTGTCCCCCTGGCCCCCAGGCCCGGGTGGCCCCGCTGTGCCCCGTGGGTGCCCGTGGGTGCCCTGGGCCCTGGCGTGTCCTGTGTCCTCTAACGTGTCTCTCTTGTCACCCAGCGGTGCAGGGGGGCTGCTCTCCGGGCCGGAGCTCGCAGGAACCCGTCTGGTAAAAGCTGCCATCTCCAGCCTGGTCCTTGCCATCTGCTCCAGCACTAATCCTCCATGGCTGTGCCCGCCCCATCCCGACTAACCCGGCACTGGCACTACCCCCCTCTGCCATCCCCTCTGCCAGGGACCGCGGCGCTCCCCGCCGCCCCTGCCCAGCTCAAGGGCTCTGTCTTGTTTCCTCCTCCCGCAGCCACCAAGGTGTTCCAGGGCGTGCTGATCCTGGAGGAGGTGGAGGGCCAGGAGCTGTTCTACACCCCCGAGATGGCCGACCCCAAATCCGAGCTCTTCGGGGAGACGGCGCGCAGCATCGAGAGCGCGGTGAGCCCCGCGCCCCTCGGGGGCACAGCTGGCACCAGGGGGACCCTGCTGTGCCCGAGAGGCTGCCCCAGAGCAGAGTTACACAGCAAAGCAGGGATTTGTTAGAAGGATCTCCTCCATGCATGCACCTTGGGCCTACACTCGAGATGAACCCAAAATGGTCACAAAATGGACGATGGTTCCCTGTCCCAATTGATTTGTGGATCCCGTTCTTCCCTTGGCCCTAAGGGGCAGCTGGAATTGTCACAGAACATCCCTGTTCCATTTTATGGATCCCGTTCTTCCCTTGGCCCTAAGGGGCAGCTGGAATTGTCACAGAACATCCCTGTTCCATTTTATGGATCCTGTTCTTACTTTGGCCCTAAAGAACAGCTGGAATTGTCACAGAACATCCCTGTTCCATTTTATGGATCCTGTTCTTGCCTTGGCCCTAAAGAACAGCTGGAATTGTTTATGGATCCCATATTTTCTTGGCCCTAAAGAACAGCTGGAATTGTCACAGCCCATCCCTGTCCCATTTTATTTGTGGATCCTGTTCTTGCTTTGGCCCTAAGGGGCAGCTGGAATTGTCCCCTGTCCCCTCCCTGTCACCGGGCTGCCTTGCACAGGCTGGGAAGCAAATCCAGCCCTGGATCTTTCCCTGGCAGGATTCTGTGCCAGGATCTCCCCGTTAACCCTTTCCTTCCCCAGCTGGACGAGCTGTTCCGGGGCTCTGATGTCAGGAGGGATTTCAGGAGCATCCGGGTGCGGGACCTGGGCCAGAGCAGCGCCGTCAGGGTCATCGTGGAGGCTCACTTCGACCCAGGTGGGCATCCCCAGAGGGAATTCTGGCTGGGAAATCTGCCTGGGGAGGAGAAGGAAGGAACCATCCTGAAATTAACTGGGCTTGGGTCTTTTATCTGCAAAATTTCTGTGTGAGCCGAGATGGGAGGAGCTGCACACTAAGGAAGATGGAAGGGTTTTCCTTGGGAATGGAGGGATTATTTCCCTTGGGAATGGAGGGATTATTTCCCTTGGGAAGGAAGATTATTTTCTTTGGAAAAGAGCATTATTTTTCTTGGGAAAGGAGGGATTATTTTCCTTGGGAAAGGAGCATTATTTTCCTTGGGAAAGGTAGTTTATTTATCTTGAGAATGAAGGTTTATTTTCCTTGGAAAGGAGGATTATTTTCCTTGGGGAAGGAGGTTTCTTTTCCTTGGGAAAGGAAGATTATTTTTCTTGTAAAGGAAGATTATTTTTCTTGGAAAGGAGGATTATTTTCATTAAGAAAGGAGGATTGTTTCCTTGGGGAAGGAAGATTATTTTCTTTGGGAATGGAGGTTTCTTTTCCTTGGGAAGGGAGGGTTATTTTCTTTGGGACAGAGTATTATTTTCCTTGGGAAAGGAGAGTTGGTTTCATTGGGAAAAGGATTATTTCCTTGGAAAGGAGGATTATTTCCTTGGGAAGGAGGATTATTTCCTTGGAAAGGAGGATTATTTCCTTGGAAAGGAGGATTATTTCCGTGGGAAATGAGTGGTTTGGGCGGTGATGGGAAGGAAGTTGCTGTTGGAGTTCTCACTGTTGCCTCCCTCCTTTGCCCTCCTGGCTGGGCTCAGCCACGTCCTACACGGCTGCCGATGTCCAGGGGGCTCTGCTGAAGCAGCTCCGGGCTGCCAAGAGGAAAACCATCCTGGTGAAGAGGCCCCAGCAGGAGCACATCAAATTCATGGACTTCGGTGAGTGCCCCTCGCTCGCTTTGGGCTTTCAGAGGGCCTGGGGGGCTCTGCTGGTCCTGCCAACCCCTCAAAAGCTTCCCCGGGGGGGTCCCGGAATGTTTGGGGCTGGGAGGGACCTTGGAGGGGTCTGGACATGGGAGGGATCTTCTAGAGGGTGCTTGGACACTGCCAAACCATACCTGACCCCAAAACTCACCCATGCCTGAACCTAACCCTAATGCGAACTTTAACCCAAATCCATCCCTGACCCTAAAACTGACACACACCTGAACCTAAACCTGACCCACACCTGAGCCTAAACCTGACCCACACCTAACCCTAAACCTAACCCACACCTAACCCTAAACTTAACCCACACCTAACCCTAAACCTAACCCACACCTGACCCTAAAACTGACACACACCTGAACCTAAACCTGACCCACACCTAACCCTAAACCTAACCCACACTTAACCCTAAACTTAACCCACACCTAACCCTAAACCAAACCCACACCTAACCCTAAACTTAACCCACACCTGACCCTAGAACTAACCCATACCTGACACTAACCCTAATGCAAACTTTAACCCAAATCCATACCTGACCCTAACCCACACCTGGCCCTAAAACCGACCCCCAGCTGCCCCCCAGCCCAGCTGACCCCATCCCTGCCGTGTTCCAGACTGGATCCCCCGGCTCTTCACCACCACGGTCACCACCACCACGGCCACCACCATGGCCCCTGGCACCACGCGCAGGGTGCCCGCGGCCACCGCGGCCCTGGGGCAGCACGGCGAGCCCGGGGGCAGCCCCGGCCCCGCGGGCACCACCCGCAGCCCCGCGGGCACCACCCGCAGCCCTGGCAGCAGCAGCAGGAGGGGGAAGCCCACCCAGCCGCCCCCTGGCACCCCCCTGGCACGGCCCTGCGAGTCCCAGCCCTGCCTGCACGGTGGCACCTGCCAGGACGACGGGCACCGCTTCACCTGCAGCTGCCCCGCGGGCACAGGAGGGGATCTCTGTGAGAAAGGTAGGTGGTGATGTGAGAAATCACAAATTTGGGGACTTAAAAGTCACTTCTCACCCTTTGATGTGGGTAGGATGCCACCCTCCCTGTGCCAGGTTGTGCAAGGCTGGATTCGGGCATTTCCAGAGATGGGAAAACAGCTAAAAACCCCCTCACCTGCAGCTCTGCAAGCTGTGGGTGTCCAGCCCTGCTGGTTTCATGGGATTTGACCTCCCAAATCCCATGGAAAATGACAGTGGGTGCCCAGCCCTGTTGGTTTAACAGGATTTGGAGTCCCAGATCACCCCAAGGGAGGCACAGAGCCCTTTTCATGAACCCACGCTCAATAAAAGTTGCCTTTCCCCCCCTTTTTCCCCTGCTTTCCCCCCCTTTCCTTCCCACTTTCTTTCTTCTCCCTTTCTTCTCCCTTTCTTTCTTCCCCCGTTTCTTCCCCATTCTTCACCCTTTTCCCCCTCCCTTTTTCCCCCCTTTTCCCCCCATTCTTTGCCCCCATTTTCCCCTCTCTTCCCCCCTCTCTTCCCCCTCTTTTCCCCCTCTCTTCCCCCTCCTGTTTTCCCCATTTTCCCCCCATTCCCCCCCCATTTTCCCCTGTTCTCTCCCCTGTTCTCCCCCCGTTCTTGCCCCATTTCTTCCCCATTTCCCCCCCATTTTCCCCCCCATTTCCCCCCCATTTTCCCCCCCATTTTCCCCCCCATTTTCCCCCATTTCTCCCCCCATTTCTCCCCTCATTCCGCCCCTATTTCCCCTCCCATTTCCCCCCCATTTCTCCCCCATTTCCCCCTCATTTTCCCCCCCATTCTCCCCCCATTTTCACCCCATTTCCCCCTCTTTTTTCCCCTGTTCTCTCCCCGTTCTTGCCCCATTTCTCCCCCATTTTCCCCCCCATTTCCCCCCCATTTCTCCCCCCATTCCCCCCCGTTTCCCCCCATTTCCCCCCATTCCCCCCCATTCTCCCCCATTCTCCCCCCATTTCTCCCCCCCATTTCCCCCCCCATTCCCCCCCCATTCTCCCCCCATTTCCCCCCTTTTCCCCCCCCATTCTCCCCCCATTTCTCCCCCCATTTCTCCCCCATTCCCCCCCATTTCCCCCCCTATTCTCCCCCCATTTCCCCTCCATTTCTCCCCCATTCTCCCCCCATTCCCCCCCATTTCCCCCCATTTCCCCCCATTCTCCCCCCATTCCCCGTCTCCCAGCCGCGGGCGGGTCGGTGCCCAGTTTCGGGGGCAGCTCGGTGCTGGCGTTCCGGACGATGCGCGCGTACCACACCGCCCGCATCTCGCTGGAGTTCCGCGCGCTGGAGCCCCAGGGGCTGCTCCTCTACAACGCCCAGCGCCACGGCAAGGACTTCATCTCCCTGGCGCTGCTCGGGGGCTTCGTGGAGCTCAGGTCAGACTGGCACGGGAGCTGTGCTCTCACAGGGGGAATCTGTACCCCAGCGGGGGGAGCTGGCATCCTGAAAGGCTCCACGTGGACAAAAATTGGGATTGGTTTGGGTTTTGGGAGGGTCTGGTTGGAATACTTGAGCTCAGGTGAGTCCCAGGACCCAGGACAGGGAATTCACATCCCAAGAGGGAGAAACTACATCCCAAGAAGGGGAATTGGCATCTTAAAAGACCTCCATGTGGACAAAAATTGGGATTGGTTTGGGTTTTGGGAGGGTCTGGTTGGAATACTGAGGAAGCTCAAGCTCAGGTGAGCCCCAGGACAGGGAGTTCACATCCCAAGAGGGAGAAACTACATCCCAAGAAAGGGGAATTGGCATCTTAAAAAGCCTCCCAAGTGGACAAAAATTGGGATTTTTTTGGAAGGGGAAATGCTGAGGGAGCTCAACTGGAATATTGAGGGAGCTCAAGCTCGGGTGAGCCCCAGGACAGGAAATTTGCATCCCAAGAAGGGGAATTTGTATCCTAAAAGGCCTCAAAGGGGACAAACATCAGGATTTTTAAATATTTTTTGGGGGAGTGGAATACTTGCATTCAGGTAAGCCCCAGGACTCAAGACAGGGAATTTGCATCCCAGGAGGGGGAATTTGCACCCTAGAAGTGGACAAAAATTGGGATTTCTTTGGTTTTTGGGACGGTGTGGTTGGAATACTTGAGCTCAGGTGAGCCCCAGGACCCAGAACAGGGAATTTGCATCCGAAGAGGAGGAATTTCTATCCTGAAAGGCCTCTAAGTGGACAAAAACTCTGATTTCTTTTTGGTTTTTTGTGGGAGTGGGGCTGGAATACTGAGGGAGCTCATTCCCTCTTTTCAGAGAAGTGAATTCACTTTGAGTGAGTTCAGAAAGCTCCCGAGTGTGGGAGGTTGGCTTTTTTGGCAGGTTGGTTTTTTGGCAGGTTCGGGGTTTTTTTGGCAGGTTGGGTTTTTTTGGGAGATCTTTTTTTGGTCGGGTTTTTTTAAACTGGGATGAGAAATGAGGAGAGGGGGGAAAAGGGAAGGGAGGAAAGAGCTGGAGTGGCTTTTCTTGATTCCAGAATCCAAGGGGACGGGCTTGGAGGGAGGGAGGGGGTCCCCAAGAGCTCCCAGTGCCAGTCAGGCCTGGCACAGCCCAGCTGGCACCTTGAAGAACCCCAGGCCGTGTTTTGCCAGGTTTGACACGGGCTCTGGCACGGGCACGGTCACCAGCCGCGTGCCGGTGGAGCCGGGGCGCTGGCACCGGCTGCTGGTGACACGGAACCGGCGCACGGGCACGCTGGCCGTGGACGGGGAGCCCCCGGTGAGCGGGCACAGCCCCCCGGGCACCGACGGGCTCAACCTGGACACCGAGCTCTTCATCGGGGGAGTGCCCCACGAGCACATGGCGCTGTGAGTGGGGCACGGGGACCGGGGGTGGCACTGGGCTGATGGGTGGCACTGGGAGTGGGGCATGGGGACAGGGAGGTGGCACTGGGCTGATGGGTGGCACTGGGAGTGGGGCATGGGGACAGGGAGGTGGCACTGGGCTGATGGGTGGTGCTGTGAGTGGGGCACGGGGACAGGGAGGTGGCACTGGGCTGATGGGTGGCGCTGTGAGTGTGGCATGGGGACCGGGAGGTGGCACTGGGCCTGCAAGGGTGGCACTGGGACTGGGAGGATGGCACTGCCTCATGAGGGGGCACTGGATCCATGAGGGTGGCACTCTTGTGTGGCACTGCCCCTTGAGTGTGGTACTTTGAGGGTGGCACTGCCCTGTGAATGTGCCGCTGCCCCATGAGTGGGGCCCTGCCACCCCCTGGGGACAAACCCTGTGTCCCTGTCCCCTCAGGGTGGCCATCCCTGGTACAAACCCTGTGCCCCTGTCCCCTCAGGGTGGCCATCCCTGGTACAAACCCTGTGCCCCTGTCCCCTCAGGGTGGCCATCCCTGGTACAAACCCTGTGCCCCTGTCCCCTCAGGGTGGCGGAGCGCACGGGTGCCACGGGCGGCCTGCGGGGCTGCGTGCGGGCCCTGGCCATCAACAACCGCGGGCACGAGCTGCACCAGGGCTCCAGTGACGTCCTGTACGCCACGGCCGTGGGCCAGTGTGGCACCGACCCGTGCCAGCCCAGCCCCTGCCACCACGGCGGCACCTGCCACGCCAGGGAGGCCGACATGTTCCACTGCCAGTGCCCCGAGGCCTACACGGGTACGGCGCGGGCACCGAGGGGGTTTGGGGTGGGGACTGTGGGGTCTGAGGGGGTTTTGGGGTGTGGGGTGGGCATTGTGGGGTTTTTGGGGTACGGGGTGGGCACCAAGGGATGCTGAGGGGGTTTTTGGGGTATAGGGTGGGCATTGTGGGGTGCTGAGGGGGGTTTTGGGGTATAGAGATGGGCACTGTGAGGTTTTCATCCCTCTGGGCAGTTCTGAGGGGGTTTTTGGGGTATGGGATGGGCACTGAGGGTTTCTGAGGGGTTTTGAGGTATGGGATGGGAATTGTGGGGTTCTGAGGGGGTTTGGGGTGTGGGGTGGGCATTGTTGGGGTTCTGAGGAAGTTTTTAGGATACAGGGATGGGCACTGTGGGGATTTCACCATTTCTGAGGAGTTCTGAGGGAGTTTTTGGGGTCGTCATGCCAGTGCCTCAATGGCTACATGTCCATAGGGGCCATGGGGGACACTGTGGCCATGGGGGACACTGGGGACCTGTGTCAGGGGGTTGGTGACAATCTCCCTGTCCCGCAGGCCCCACGTGTGCCTTCGAGAGGAACCCGTGCGAGCCGTCTCCGTGCCACGCCTCTGCCACCTGCCTGGTGCTGCCCGCCGGGGGGGCCCTGTGCGCCTGTCCCATGGGCCGTGAGGGGGACCTGTGCGAGCGAGGTGGGGCAGCAGGGCTGTCCCCAGCCCGGTGGGAGCCCTGGTTCCCCGGCCGTGCCCCTGTCCCTCATGCTGCCCGCTTTGTGCCCAGTGACAGAGCAGGACCAGTCCGTGCCCTTCCTGCCCGAGTTCAACGGCTTCTCCTACCTGGAGCTCAACGGGCTGCAGAGCTTCGTGCCCGACCTGCAGTGAGTGCCAGGGACAGGCAGGGACCAAACCCTGCCCACAGCAGCCTGGGCAGGGCTGGCATGGCTGCCACACCCACGGCCTTGGGGTTATCCTGGGAGTGGCTGGATGGGAGGGAATCCATAATACACAGTCAATAACCCACAATCTATAATCCATAACCCACAATCTATAATCCATAATCCATAACCTATGATCTATAACCCACAATCCATAATCAATAACCCACAATCCATAATCAATAACCCACAATCCATAACCCACAGTCCACAATCCATAACGCACAATCAATAATCCGTAACCCATAATCAATAATCCATAACCCATAATGCGTAACCCACAGTCCACAATCTATAACCCACGATCCAAAATCAGCAATCCATAACCCACGATCCGTAATCAATAACCCACAGTCCCTAACCCACAATCCACAATCCATAACCAATAACCCATAACCCACAACCCGTAATCCATACTCAATAACCCACAGTCCATAACCCACAGTCCACAATCCCTAACCCACAATCAATAACCCATAACCCACAATCCATAACCCACAATCAATAACCCATAACCCACAATCAATAACCCACAATCAATAATCAATTCCCCCCTGCTGTCCCAGGGACAGGATGTCCATGGAGCTGGTGTTCCTGGCCAGGAAGCCCAGCGGGATGATCTTCTACAACGGCCAGAAGACCGATGGCAAAGGGGACTTTGTGTCCCTGGCCCTGCACGAGGGCCACCTGGAGTACAGATACGACCTGGGCAAAGGGCCAGCCCTGCTCAGGTGAGGGCACTGGGGGCACTGCCCAGCTGAGGGCACTGGGGGCACTGCCCAGCTGAGGGTGCTGGGGGCACTGGGGGCACTGCCCATCTGAGGGCACTGGGGGCACTCTGCCCTGCTCAGGTGAGGGCACTGGGGGCACTGCCCAGCTGGGGGCACTGGGGGCACTGGGGGCACTCTGCCCTGCCCCGGAGGTGTTTGTGTGCGTACACGCTGAGACTCTTTACACAGACAGATATATTTTTGATACTATCTTTATATTTTTAATTATTTTTATATTTTTAATATGATTTTTATGTGTTTTTAATATTTTCTTCACGGATTCTCCCAGACTTTTTTATTTGCCACAGTAGCAGGCCTGTTCCTCTCACCAGAACAGATTGTTCTGCAAACTGATTTTCATTCCTGCGACTCGTTCTCGTGGGAACTTTGTGTGTTCACACATTCAGCTGAGCGAGGCCTGGTTTTAGAAGGTTTTTAAAGCTTTTTTTCCCTTTTCCCCCAGGAGCAAGGAGGCCGTGCCCCTGGACACGTGGGTCAGTGTCCTGCTGGAGAGGAGCGGCCGCAAGGGCGTCCTGAGGGTCAACAACGGCCAGAGGGTGACAGGGGAGTCCCCGGTGAGTGGGGGACCCCAGCCCTGCCCTGCTCACCTGGGCAGGAGCCTCTGAGGCTCCTGGGCTGAAATCGTGGGTTTGAGTAGAGTTTCTCAGGTCCCTGGGCTTTAAATCGTGGATTTGAGTGGAAATTCTCAGGCTCCTGGGCTTTAAATTGTGAATTTGAACTCCTCTCTGGGCAGGGCAGAGCCCTGGGTGGCACTGACCCTCCTGCCACCCCCAGAGCCCCCAGCCCTGGTGGCACGGGGCTGTGCCAGCCCTGCCCGTTGCAATGGTGCCCCACTGATGGCCCTTTTCTCTCTTTTTGTTTTGTTTTTCTCTCTCCCTTTGATTTTCCTTTGTATTTCCCCTCCCCTGCTGTCTGGACCCCAGAAATCCCGTAAGGTACAGATAAGTATGACCCCCCACGCCTCCATCTCATCTGCCATTGGCACCTCCTCCCTCCTTCCTTTTCCTTCCTATTTTTGTGGTTTTCATCTTCCCCATCTGGGTTAGGATCCCTGTAGTTTAGTCCTTCATTCCCAGCCAGTTGTCACCGTTTTGTTTTTGGGACCATTTCAATTAATCAGTCTGGTCATTTCTGTGTTAATCCCACAAGGCATTAGTTAGTGCTCCATGTCACCCCGTCCTTGCTGTGGCCCTGCTCCATCCCAGGGAATTCCCAGCAATCCCGGGGCTGGTGACAGCAAGGAGGGAATCCAGAACCACCACGGGGGGGGCAGGAGAACCTCCTCAAGCCATGGGGGCAGGAGAAATCCTGAGCTGCTCCTCAAACCTTGGGGCAGCCAGGCTGGAGCCCTCGGGAAGGGGCTGGGGCTGAGCAGGGGCTCTGAGTGGTGTCTGGGGACCCCAATGTTGGGGGGCACACGAGAGCAGAGCCCCCTCCCCAAAACATTCAATCCAGGGGAAGCCTTTGCCAGGCGCCTGCTGGGGGTGGGACCTGGCAGTCCTTGGCATGAGGAGGTTTCCTGGAGGCTCCACCCGTGGAATCATGAATAAAATATCATCAAATAAATTACCATCAAATAAATTACCATCAAATAAATTACCATCCAATCTCCCAAAGGGAGAGAGCCACGAGGACCATCAAGGCCAGCTCCTGGCCCTGCATGGGACAGCAGGGACGAGCTGACACCTTGTCCTTGCTGTCCCTGTCCCCAGGTGCCTCACATGGTGCTGAACCTGAAGGAGCCCTTGTACGTGGGGGGAGCCCCCGACTTCTCCAAGCTGGCCCGAGCAGCTGCCATCTCCAGTGGCTTCGAGGGAGCTGTGCAGAGGGTGAGGTCCTGCTGGGACAGACCAGTGTCCTGCTGGGACAGACCAGTGTCCTGTGTCCTGCTGGGACAGCCCTGTGTCCTGCTGGGACAGACCAGTGTCCTGTGTCCTGCTGGGACAGCCCCATGCCCTGCTGGGACAGAGCCCCATGTCCTGTGTCCTGCTGGGACAGCCCCGTGTCCTGCTGGGACAGCCCCATGCCCTGCTGGGACAGCCCCATGTCCTGTGTCCTGCTGGGACAGCCCAGTGTCCTGTGTCCTGCTGGGACAGCCCCGTGTCCTGCTGGGACAGCCCCATGTCCTGTGTCCTGCTGGGACAGCCCCATGTCCTGCTGGGACAGCCCCGTGTCCTGCTGGGACAGCCCCTTGTCCTGCTGGGACAGCCCCGTGTCCCTCCTGTCCTGGTGGTGGAAAAGTGGCACCAGTGGGGGACAGAAGGGGAGTTTGGGGACACTTGGACTGGATTCCCATCACCTCAGGGATGGGTTCCCACCTCAGGGATGGGTTCCCATCACCTCAGGGATGGATTCCCATCACCTCAGGGATGGGTTCCCACCTCAGGGATGGGTTCCCATCACCTCAGGGATGGGTTCCCACCTCAGGGATGGGTTCTCATCACCTCAGGGATGGGTTCCCATCACCTCAGGGATGGGTTCCCACCTCAGGGATGGGTTCCCACCTCCTCTGTCCCCACGGACACTGCCTGGTGTCCCCAGATGACCAGAGGTGGGTGGGGAAGCACCTTCAGGAGATCCCAGCCTGGTTTGGGCTGGAGGAGCCTTCGAGCTCCCCCTGTGCCATGGGCAGGGCCAGCTTCCACCATCCAGCCCGGCCTGGGACACTGGCAGGGGTGGGAGTTCCCTGGGTTTGGGGTTTGGCCCTGAGCAGTCCTGGCTGACCCCTCTGGCCCTGCAGATCTCCGTGGGCGGCGTGCCCGTGCTGAAGGAGGAGAACATCCGCAGTGCCAGGGAGGTGGCCCCGTTCCGGGGGCACCCCTGCACCCAGAAACCCAACCCGTGCCAGCACGGGGGCACCTGCAGCCCCAGCCTGGGCAGCTACCAGTGCTCCTGCCACAGGGGCTTCTCGGGGGCACACTGCGAGAAGGGTGAGTGCCAGGGGGCACCACGGGGGCCGGGGGGGGCACAGGGGGGCTTCTCGGGGGCACAGGGGGGCACAGGGGCTTCTCGAGGGCACAGGGGGGCACGGGGGCTTCTCGGGGGTACACTGCGAGAAGGGTGAGTGCCACCAGGGCTGGGGGTGGCACAGGGGCTGGGGATGGTCATGGAGGGCTGGGGGTGGCCATGGGGAGGGTGGAGGTGGCACAGGGCCTTGGAGGTGCCCATGGGGAGCCTTTTCTGGCCATTCCTTTCCCATTTCCCAGGAATTCCCTTGGTTTCCTGGTCGTTCCTTTCCCATCTCCAGGAATTCCCTGCCCTTTCCTGGCTGTTATTTTCCCATCTCCAGGAATTCCCTGCCCTTTCCTGGCTGTTATTTTCCCATTTCCCAGGAATTCCCTGGGTTTCCTGGCCGTTCCTTTCCCATCTCCAGGAATTCCCTTGGTTTCCTGGCTGTTATTTTCCCATTTCCCAGGAATTCCCTGGGTTTCCTGGCTGTTATTTTCCCACCTCTAGGAATTCCCTGGGTTTCCTGGCAGTTATTTTCCCATTTCCCAGGAATTCCCTGGGTTTCCTGGCTGTTATTTTCCCATTTCCCAGGAATTCCCTGGGTTTCCTGGCTGTTATTTTCCCACCTCTAGGAATTCCCTGGGTTTCCTGGCAGTTATTTTCCCATCTCCAGGAATTCCCTGGGTTTCCTGGCTGTTCCTTTCCCATCTCCAGGAATTCCCTGGGTTTCCTGGCTGTTATTTTCCCATTTCCCAGGAATTCCCTGGGTTTCCCAGCCATTCCTTTCCCTGTCTCTCCCCAGTGATCATCGAGAAGGCAGCAGGGGACGCCGAGGCCGTGGCCTTCGATGGCCACACGTACCTGGAGTACCACAACAGCATCACCAAGAGGTACCTGCCCCCCCAGGGCTGCTCTGGGAGGAAATGCTGGGACCCAGGAGCTGCAAACGGGGCTGGGTGTTCCTGGCTCTCCCCTCCTGGCTCCCCCAGATTCCCAGCTCCAGGCCTGGCTGTGCTGCTGGAATGGGGTGGAGGTGGGTCCTGAGTGTCCCTCGGGGATGGGACACGTGGGACTGTCCCAACCCCTGCTGGGGAGGGCCCTGGGGTGGCCATGGATGTGCTGCTCCTTGGGAATTCCCTCTGGGAATGAGCAGAGCTCCCCCTGGGCTGGATATGCCTCCTTGTCCTTGGAATTCCCTCTGGAATTCTGGAATTCCCTCTGGGGATGAGCAGAGCTCCCCCTGGGCTGGAAGTGCCTCCTTGTCCTTGGGAATTCCCTCTGGAATTCTGGAATTCCCTCTGGGAATGAGCAGAGCTCTCCCTGAGCTGGAAATTCCTCCTTCAGGAGCCTCCTGTGTCCTCCTGCCTGTCCCAGTCCTGGTGTCCCAGCCCTGCTGGGGGGTGTCCGTGTGGAGCTGCTGTCTGTCCCTCCCTGGGTGTCTGTCTGTCCCTCTCTGTCTGTCTGTCCCTTCTCAATGTCACTGTTTCTCTGTTTCCAAGCCACCTGAGCAATGAGATCCCAGCGTAAGTACAGCCCTGCCACCCTCACCCCACGTCCCCATTGTCACCCCAAACCCCAGGGCAGCTCAGGGCCGGGCTGGGGGGAGGAATCTGGGGCCTCTCCGGGGTTTTTGGGGGAAAACTCTTCCCAGTCCAGGGGGAGGAGGGCCCAGGTGCTGCCAGCAGCTCGTGGGGCTGAGCAGGAGCTGCTTCACCTGTGCCACATCCAGGTGCTGTCCCCACCCTGCCACAGCAGCTGCTGTCCCCCCCAGCATGCCTCAAGGGAATTTTTAAGCATGATTTTCATAAGGATGAGCACAGGGAAGGAAAATCCCTGTGGTTTCCTGCTCCTGCAGCAGCCTGAGGTGTTGCAGATGGAAACTGGGGGTGCTGATCCTTGATTTTTCCAGTGTGGATGTGGAACCCCTCAGAACATCTCCAGTGTGGATGAGGGGTCAGAAAAAGGGTCAGGGCAGGGGGATGGGGACAAATCCCAATCCCTGGACAGCTGAGATTTGCTGTGGGTCTGTCCTGCAGGGAAGGGAAGCCCTAAAAGGAATCCTAAAATTCCCTGCTCTGTGCAGAGCATTCCCTGCTGTGGGAAGGGGGAATTTGGGGGATTTGGGAGATCCCTGCCTGTCCCATCCCATCCCATCCCATCCCACCTCATTGTGTGCCCTCAGGGCTGTGGGGGCTGAGCTGTGCCTGTGCATGGGGGGCTGCAGAGCCACCAGCATGTCCACACCATTGGGAGGGGCTGCAAAGGGATTTTCAGGAATTTCAGGATTATCCTGAGCATCCTCCTAAACTGGGCAGTGCCCTCCAGCAATGTGAGCTCAGAATTATCCCTGTGTCCCCTCCCTGAGCCACATCCCTGCTGCCTTGTGTCCCCCAGAGGGAATGTCACCATTCCCAGCCAGTTTGGGCTGTGCTTCTCCCACATCCCTTGCTGGGTTTGGCTGTCCATAAAGGGGGATTTTTCCTCCTGGGAAGCTCTAGGGGAAGGAAAGGGAGAAAAGGGAAGGAAAGGGAAAGGAAAGGCAGGAAGGGTCTCCTGGCTGCCCCTCGCTTATGGCTCGCTCCCCTTTTCTCCCATCCGAGTCCCGAGGCGCTGGATTCCCCCTCGGAGCCCAGGTGAGTGCCCAGCTGTGCCTGTCCCCTGCTCTGCCCGTGCCTCAGCATGTCCCTGTGTCCCTGTGTGTGTCCTCTGTGTCCCTGTCCTGGCTTTTTATCCGTGAGGGATGAGCTCTGCACAGGGGGACGGCAAAGAGCCACCAGGCTGAGGGACCCTGCAGGGACAGCAAAGAGCCACCAAGGCTGAGGGACCCTGCAGGGACAGCAAAGAGCCACCAGGCTGAGGGACCCTGCAGTGACAGCAAAGAGCCACCAGGCTGAGGGACCCTGCAGTGACAGCAAAGAGCCACCAGGCTGAGGGACCCTGCAGGGACAGCAGGGCTGTGTCCCACCCCCAGCATCCCTCAGGAATAAGAAGCTCTCTGTGCTGTCTCTGTGTGTCCCACTCCAGCTGTTGCCAGGAGCCTCGTGCCTGTTCCAGAGGCAAAAATCAGGATTCCAACCTGGGGAAAATCCCATCTTTCCTTCCCTGCTCCCTTGGGAAAAGGTTTTGTTGCCTCCATGCCCTTCCTGTGACAGTCCCCAGGGTGCCATGGCTCCTATGTCACAGCTGGCAGGGACTGATCCTTGTGCTCCATGAGGATAAAAGCAAGGAACCTCCAAAGAATCTCCTTCCTGTGTATCCCAGGAACGGGATGGAGATTATCCCAAAATCTGGCACCTTTAGGGCAGCAGGTGGGCACAGACCCCATGGGCGAATCCCAGGAATGGGATGGAGATTATCCCATCTCCAAGCTGCTTGGTGGGATGGAGATGATCCCAGAATCTGGCACCTTTAGGGCAGCAGGCGGGCACAGACCCTTCCTGTGTATCCCAGGAGTGGGATGGAGGTTATCCCAAGATGTGGCACCTTTGGGGCACCAGGTGGGCACAGACCCTTCCTGTGTATCCCAGGAGTGGGATGGAGGTTATCCCAAGATGTGGCACCTTTGGGGCACCAGGTGGGCACAGACCCTTCCTGTGTATCCCAGGAGTGGGATGGAGGTTATCCCAAGATGTGGCACCTTTGGGACAGCAGGTGGGCACAGACCCCATGGGTGAATCCCAGGAGTGGGATGGAGGTTATCCCAGCTCCGAGCTCCTTGGTGGGATGGAGGTTATCCCAAGATGTGGCACCTTTAGGGCAGCAGGTGGGGGCAGGTGGGGAGCTCATCTCCCGGGGAGGAGGATGAGGATGATGAGGATGAGGAGGATGGGGAGGCTGCAGGAGGAGCTGCCACGGCCCTTCCCCACAGTGAGAAGGCCCTGCAGTCCAACCACTTCGAGCTGAGCATCAAGACGGAGGCGACGCAGGGGCTGCTGCTGTGGAGCGGGAAGGGGCTGGAGCGCTCGGATTACATCGCCCTGGCCATCGTGGACGGCCGCGTGCAGCTCAGCTACGACCTGGGCTCCAAGGCCGTCACCCTGCGCTCCAGCGTGCCCGTCAACACCAACCAGTGGGTGCACATCAGGGCCTCCAGGTCAGCCACCGCGGGGCGGCAACGGGAGCGGGGCAGGATTGGGATCGGGATTGGGATTGGGATTGGGATCGGGATCTGGATCAGGATTGGGATCAGGATCTGGATTGGGATTGGGATTGGGATGAGGATCTGGATTGGGATCAGGATCTGGATTGGGATCGGGATCAGGATTGGGATCAGGATCTGGATTGGGATTGGGATCAGGATCGGGATTGGGATCAGGATCTGGATTGGGATCTGGATTGGGATTGGGATCGGGATTGGGATTGGGATCTGGATAGGATTGGGATTGGGATCGGGATCAGGATCTGGATTGGGATCAGGATCTGGATTGGGATTGGGATCGGGATTGGGATTGGGATCAGGATCTGGATTGGGATTGGGATCAGGATCTTGGATCTGGACTGCAGTCACAATCAGAATTGGGATTGGGATCTAGATTGGGATCAGGATTCGGATTAGGCTCTAGATTGGGATTGGGATCAGGCTCTGGATAGGATTGGGATCGGGATGCAGATCAATATCTGGATCAGGGTTGGGATCAGGATCCAGATCAATATCTGGATCAGGGTTGGGATCGGGATCAGGATCTAGATCAGAATCTGGACTGGGATCTGGATTGGGATCAGGCTCTGGATCAGGGTTTAGAGTTTAAAGCAGAGACACGTTAAGTAAAGGAAAGTTTAGAGTTTTAGAGTTTAAGATCCAGAAAACATAAAGTAACTCCAGCCCTACTGGTGGGGATATCTGGGCTGGCTCTGGGGCCGTTGTTGCTGAGCTCCTGCCGTTCCCCCCTCGGGAGCAGGGTGCAGAGGGAAGGCTCCCTGCAGGTTGGGAACGAGGCCCCCATCGCCGGCTCCTCTCCCCTCGGGGCCACTCAGCTGGACACGGACGGGGCGCTGTGGCTGGGTGAGTCTGGGGAGGGGCGTCCCAGTGCCCCTGGGGGGCTGCATGGGGTGGGGATGGTGGGGATGTCCCTCCCTCCCTCCCTTCAACCCTCTCAGGTGGCTGAAAAATGCCCTGTCCCCTATCCCCTGCCATTTCAGGGGGGCTGTCCCCTGTGCTGTCCCCTGTCCCCTATCCCCTGCCCTGGGTTGATGCTGTGCCATTTCAGTGGGGGCTGTCCCACATCCCTGTACTGTCCCCTGTCCCCTGTGCCATCCCCTGCTCTGTTCCCTGTGCTGTCCCTTGTCCCCTGTCCCCTGTCCCTGTCCCAGCTGACCCCTGCTCCTTTCCCAGGGGGTCTGGACAAGCTGAGCGTGCCCCAGCGCCTGCCCAAGGCGTTCAGCACGGGTTTCGTGGGACGTGCCCCTGTCCCCTGTCCCTGTCCCAGCTGACCCCTGCTCCTTTCCCAGGGGGTCTGGACAAGCTGAGCGTGCCCCAGCGCCTGCCCAAGGCATTCAGCACGGGTTCTGTGGGATGTGCCCCTGTCCCCTGTGCTGTTCCCTGTCCCCTGTCCCTGTCCCAGCTGACCCCCTGCCCTGTCCCCTGTCCCAGCTGACCCCTGCTCCTTTCCCAGGGGGTCTGGACAAGCTGAGCGTGCCCCAGCGCCTGCCCAAGGCGTTCAGCACGGGTTTCGTGGGCTGCATGCGGGACGTGCTCGTGGACCGGCGGGAGCTGCACCTGCTGGAGGACGCCCTGAACCAGCCCCGGATATTGCACTGCTCGGCCAAATAGAGCCCAGGGACCTCCCTCCCGCCTCCCTCCTCCCTCCCTCCTGCCTATTGCTGTAATTATTTTCTATTTTTGTAAACTTATTGCTTTTTATATTTTTGGGGGGACAGGGAGGGCAGGAAACCCTTTTTGCTTTCGGGCTCTGGGCCCGAGCAGCGGAACAAAGCTCGACAAGTGACACCAGAACTCTCCCACTGCAGCGTCGATCTTCTTCATACTTGAAGCTTCTTTTGTTTTGGGGTTGTTTTCCCCCTTTTTTCCTGGTGTTTTTGGGGGGTTTGTTCCCAAAAACAACCCTGTTTTCCTGTGGGGGAAACGCTGCTGGTGCTGGCGAGGCCTTCACGGATCGGCGGGGTGGGAATTCCCGCCCTGCTCCGGGCTCTGGCTCTTCCAAACCTTCTCCTGGCCCCGTGTTCACCTGATTCCTGCTGCCCCCGTTCCTCTCACTGTAATTTATGTGTGTAAGGATCTCAAGTGCTTTTCTCCTCCGAGCTCTGCTCGAATCAGGGATGCCACGCACTGGAAGGGAGAGAGCCGGGCCCAAGCTTCGCTCTGCGCTCGCCTCGGGACTCTTTGCTGGACTCAGAGGTGCTGGGGAGGCAAAAATGTGGATTTTTCCAGTGGTTCTCCTCCTCCTCTTCCTCTTGGACACGTGCAGGAGCAGCTGTGAAACCTCATTCCCACATTTTGTGTTCATCCAGACGTGTCCTGACCCCTCCCCGGCCACCGAGCCTTGGCCTCCCTCATGCCGGGGATCACTTGGAGCTCCTCTCCAAGAGTTGGGAATTCTCTCCCAGGAGGACCAGGAGGTTCCCTGTTTCCTCCTCAGAGGTCTCCTGGATGTGTCCTTCCAGGCCCCACAGCGTCCTCCAGCCTCTGGCTCCCAGCCTGGCAATGCAGAGCTGCCACTGGAGCCTCTCCCACCAAGGGAATTGGGAATTTTTCACCTTGGACTTGGAGTTTTTGGGTCTTCCACGTCCTCTGGATGCTGCCAGCCCAGCAGGAACGGCTCCAACAGGAGCAGGGGTTGGGCTGGGGAGTATTTGGGGGGAATTTGAAGCATTTTCTTCCAGGAAAGGAAAATTTTGGGGCCAGTTGTGAAGTTTCTGGGGTGTGGCTGCACCTCTGGCTGCAGCTCGGGGTCTCCTGGATGTGGAGAAGAACAGATGGATCCCAGCCCTGGAAGAATTCCCATCTTCCACTGGGATTCCTTCTCCATGGAAGGCTTTCCTGCTGGTTTGTGGCCTCTGTGTCCCTTCCCCACCCTCAGCTGGGATTTCTCTATGGAAAAACAACTTTGGGGATTGACCTGCAGGATCCCACCAGGTTCTGGGTGGGAGTTCCTGCCCAAGGTGCCAGAATTTGGCTTTTTTTCCCCTAAATTTCTACCCCACCTTGCAGGGCACCCTTTGAAATGGGAGTTTTGGCACCAACTTTTGAGCCAGGAAAGGTCAAATTTCTTCTCTCAGGGTGAGCTCTGAACAAAGGTGGAACCAAGAGGGAAAACCAATGAAAAAACCACTTGGATCTGCTTTGATTTCGTTTATTTGATTTTTTAAAAAAATAAATATTCCCAACCTGTGACATTCCTGTGGAAGATGCAGGGTTAAACATTCCATGGGGGGCTGTGCCCTGTGTGGGATGAGGGCTCTGCTGTGCCTGGGGCGTTCTCTGAGTGCCAAAATTCCCATTTTTTGGGGCTGCTGGGTCCAAATTGGGATTCCTGGTGGAAAATGCTGGGCTGGGGTGGGCTGGGATGGGAGGGAGGGGTCTGGGAGTCCCCCAGTCCCAGTTTTGGGAATTTGGAATGGCATTCCCAGCTGGGCTGGTGTTCCAGCTCCAGAGGGATGGGGAAGCTGCTGATTTTCAGGAATGAAGTCAAAGAGCAAAAAAAACCCCAAGAATTGAACAAAAATAAATATAAAAAAACTCATTCTCTTTTCGCTGGGGCTTGGAAATGCCTTAAACCAGGATTTGTGTCCTCAGGGGGAGCATTTGGAATTTCCAGCAGCGCATTCACCTGGGCTTTATTTTTAACAACATTTCTACCACAGAACGTGCAAAAAAAAAAAAACCAAAAAAAAAAAAAAAAAAAGAACATAAGGTTGGGGTTTTTTTCTGGATTTGGTTTTTTTTTTTGGCTTTTTTTTAATTTAAACCCCTGAGGTGTCCATGGAGAGGGTGAGTTCCTGACCTGGGGAGCTGCTGGCTGAGTTGTGGCGGGCAGCAGGAGAGGAGCAGCATGATGTAACCATTACTAACTCGTGTCTTTCGTCAAATCACCCAGAAATAAAGTTTGGAAACGATTAAAGAGGTTTTTAAGGGGCCTGCTGCTTCTTTTTTTATTCCCTAGGATAAAGGAGAATCCTGCTTTTCTTGGTGCTGCTTGCCGGGCATAGAAGGATGAAGCTCCGGCGTCTCCTAAATTCAGTTTTTGCAGGAATTGCAACCCCAGTCCCAGGGGTTTGCAGGATTTTTGTGTCTTTCCTTCCCCTCCTCTGTGGTGTCAGCTCGTGGGAGTCTCCACTTTTCCTTCTTTGTCTCTTTTATCCCCCTGAGCACCAGGGAACCCTCGCAGCCTCTAGAATTCTGCTATTTCACCTTCCCAACCTCTGGAATTTTACCCTCCCAACCTCTGCAGTTCTGGTATTTCACCTTCCCAACCTCTGGAATTCAGGTGTTTTACCCTCCCAACCTCTGCAGTTCTGGTATTTCACCTTCCCAACCTCTGGAATTCGGGTTTCACCTTCCCAGCCTCTGGAATTCAGGTGTTTCACCCTCCCAGCCTCTGGAGTTCAGGTGTTTCACCCTCCTGGCCTCTGGAATTCTGGTGTTTCCCATCTGTTTATCCAGTCCTCCCCATCCCAGCTCCTCATGGGAATAATCACGGAGTTGCTCCAGAAAAAAAAATCCCTTTATTCCCTCAGGAGCTGGAGGAAGGGGGAGCCTGGGGAGCTCTGGGTGCATTCCCAGCCCTGGACTCCGTGGAGAGCAGAATGGATCCCCCTGGCAGCGGGATGGATGCGCGGGGACATTCCAGAGGCACGGGAAGGACATTCCAGTGGCACAAGGACATTCCAGAGGCACAGGAAGGACATTCCAGAGGCACGGGAGCGCGGTGAGCGGGATGTGGGATCTGCCGGCAATCCCAGGAATGCAGCAGGTCCTGCTGGGCACCGGATGGAGCCGAGCACATCCAGGAAAGGCTTTGTCCTGTCCCTTGTCCCTGAGCAGATCCAGGAAAGGCTTTGTCCTGTCCCTCATCCCTGAGCAGATCCAGGAGAGGCTTTGTCCTGTCCTTGTCCCCATGGAGCTGAGCAGATCCAGGGACTCTGGCTCTACTGGAATGGGGATTTTGCCCCAGATTCTGTGAGGACAGCAGGTCCTGTTCCTGTTCCTCATCCCTGAGCAGATCCAGGGGCTCTGGCACTACTGGAAGGGCTGCCCCGTGTGACAGGCCCTGTCAGGGCGGCAGGTCCTGTTCCTGTCCCCATGGAGCCAAGCAGATCCAGGGACTCTGGCACAACTGGAATGGGGATTTTGTCCCAGATCCTGTCAGGACAACAGGTCCCATCCCTGTTCTTAATCCCTGAGCAGATCCAGAAGCTCCTGGTGCTGCTGGAGAGGGTTTTGTCCCAGATCCTGTCAGGACAGCAAGTCCTGTCACTGCTCCCATCCCTGAGCAGATCCAGAGGCTCTGGCACTACGGAATGGGGATTCGGTCCCAGATTCTGTGAGGACAACAGGTTCTGTCCCTGTCCCCATCCCTGAGCAGCCCCAGGGCCCTGTCCCTACTGGAACAGCAGCCATGTGACAGATTGTGTCAGGACAGCAGGTCCTGTTCCTGAGCAGCCCCTGGGCCCTGTTGCTACTGGAACGGAGATTCTGTCCCAAATCCTGTCAGGACAGCAGGTCCTGTCCCTAAGCAGCCCTTGGGCCCTGTCCCTACTGGAACGGCGGCCATGTGACAGATTGTGTCAGGAGAGCGGGTCCCATCCCTGAGCAGGCCCGGGGCCCTGTCCCTACTGGAACGGCGGCCGTGTGACAGATTCTGCCATGACAGAAGGTCCCATTCCTGTGCCCGACCCTGAGCAGGCCCGGGGCCCTGTCCCTACTGGAACGGCAGCCGTGTGACAGATTGTGTCGGGACAGCAGGTCCTGTTCCTGAGCAGGCCCGGGGCCCTGTCCCTACTGGAATGGAGATTCTGTCCCAAATCCTGTCAGGAGAGCAGGTCCCATCCCTGAGCAGGCCCGGGGCCCTGTCCCTACTGGAATGGCGGCCGTGTCACCGCCGCGGCGGCCGCGGTGGCCTTGGGGGGCAGCAGCTCGGGCCGGCTGACGGCCGCAGTCCGCGTGAAGCAGCGCAGGTTGCCGGTCTTGAGCGCGCACTGCACGGGCCACAGGATGATGCAGAAGAGGATGATGAGGAGCGCCGAGAGCAGCACGATGCGCTTCCAGTCGTCGCAGAGCTCGCAGCGCGACAGCCGCCCCGCCAGCCCGCCCGGGGCCGCCTCGTTGCTCTCGGCCTTGCTCAGGGCCACGTCGATGGACACGCACGAGTCGGGGTTCTCGGCGTCGCCGTCGGAGGCGCGGCGGCAGCAGAGCTTGGTGCCGTCCATCCAGAGCTCGCGCTCGCGCTGCAGCTCGGGCGGCAGCGTGGCCAGCAGCTCGCGGCTGGTGGCGAGGCCGGGCGCGCCCCGGCTGGGCAGGCTCGTGGGCTGGCGGCAGAACGGGCACGGCAGCAGCTCCTGGCCCGCGCCCAGCGCCGCGCTCAGCCGCGCCACGCACTCCAGGCAGAACACGTGCGAGCACTGCAGCAGCTTGGGCGTCTTGAACGTGTTGTCGTAGGCGTTGAAGCAGATGGAGCACTCGACGGGCGAGGCCGGCTTGGGCGAGCCGGGGCTGGCGCAGCTCGGGGAGCCCGCGGGGGAGCGGCCCTTCCTGCGGCCCTCGCCCGGCGGCGGCACCGCGATGGGGCTGAGCGGCACCGGCACCGCGCCCGGCGAGGCAGCCCCGGGGCTGGACGGGGACTCCGGCGTGCTCGAGTGCCACAGCTGCGGGAAGCACGACATGATGGAGCGGCCCGGGGCGAGCGGAGCCCGCGGAGACTCTGCAGGAGAACAGAACGGGATTATTGCATTTCATTGCAGCGACACAGCGGGACTCATTGCATTTCATTATTTTATCTCAATGGGATTCATTGCATTTCATTGCAACGACACAACGGGATCCAGTGCATTTCATTGCAACAACACAACGGGATTCATTGCATTTCATTATAACGACAGAACGGGATCCAGTGCATTTCATTGCAGCGACACAACGGGATCCATTGCATTTCATTGCAGCGACACAACGGGATCCAGTGCATTTCATTATTTTATCTCAATGGGATCCAGTGCATTTCATTATAACGACACAACGGGATCCAGTGCATTTCATTATTTTATCTCAATGGGATCCAGTGCATTTCATTGCAGCGACACAACGGGATCCATTGCATTTCATTATTTTATCTCAATGGGATTCATTGCATTTCATTATTTTATCTCATTATTCTCTTTCATTATTTTATTCTGTTTTATTTTATTCTATTTTATTTTCATTTATTTTATTTTATTCTATTCTATTTCATTTTATTCTATTCTATTTTAATTTTTTTATTTTGTTCTATTCCATTCTATTATTTTATTTTATTTAATGCTTTTATTTTATTATTTTGTTTTATTTTATTTTATTATTTTATTTATTTATTTATTCAGAATCACCTGCTTTTAATTTTGTTATATTTATTTTCTTTTATTATTTATTCAGAATTACCCACTTTTTATTTATCTATTTATTTATTCAGAATAACCTGCTTTTTATTTCGTTTCATTTATTTCATTCTCTTTCTTTTGTTCTATTTATCTATTCAGAATCACCCGGGTTTTATTTCATTTTATTTATTTTATTCTATTTTATTCTACTCTACTCATCTATTCAGAATCACCCACTTTCCATTTTCTTTATTCTACGCTATGTTATTTAATTTAATTTATTATCTTATTTATTCAGCATCACCCAGTTTTTATTTTATTTATTCTGTGTTATTTTATTTATTTTATTCTCTTATTTTATTTATTCGGAATCACCCACTTTTCATTTTATTTTATTTATTTATTTATTTATTTATTTTATTCTCCTAATTTTATCTGGCCTTACTCTTAGGTAGCCCCAAAAAACCCATCAAGAAAAGCCAAGAAGCCTCAGAGATCCCCCCAGAGCTTTCCCAGCAGGAAATCTGCTGGAGCTGCAGGGACAGGAGCGAAATTCCCACCGAGTTCCTCCTTTTGGGGCAGAAAAAGCAGAACTGGACCTACCCCGGGCGCTGGGAGCTGGGAGGAGAGCAGAGGATTCCATGGGGGAATCTCTTAATCCTGGGCTTATGGAGCTGAGCCCGGCCTAAGAGACAGACAACAGTTCAGTGGGGAGTAATGGGGAAAAAGCTTTTTTGGGGAGATTTGGGCTGTGATCCTGGCTCCTGGAATTCCAGAAAAAACCAGGGCAGGGAGGAAATTCAGGATTTTCCTGTTAAAAGTGTGGAATCCTCAGCCTTGGCTGGGACAGAGGAGGAAACGGCTCCTGTCCCTTCATCCCCCTGAAAATCCCCAAAGTTTGGGGTGTCTTGGGCAACGTCAGCATCCAGAGCCAAATTTCAGCTCCTTCCCTTTATCCCCCTTGGAATCACCCAGAATTCAGATTATTTTAGGGATCACCGGTGTCCAGACCCAACTTTTGAGCTTTATCCTTCTTAAAATCCCCCAAATTTGGGTTATTTTAGCTCCACCTGCACCCTGACCCAGAATTTCAGCTCCTGTCCCTTCATCTTTCCTGGAACCCCCCAAAATTTGGGGTATTTTAGGGATCACCTGCACCCAGCCCCAAATTCCATCTCTTGTCACTTCATCCCTCCTGGAACCCCCAAAATTCGGATTATTTCAGGGACCACGTGCACCCAGCCCCATCTCCTGTCCCCGAAAGCTGCAGGAAATCCTGTGGCAGCTCCGGGCTGGACTCCCCAGGACATTTCTCTGGGATGTGTCACCAAGGCTCAGCTGGTTCCTGTAATCACAGCTCGCCCCGGCAATTAAATCTGAATTTCAATTAGGAAACACCAAATATTCCTGACATTCCACAAGGAAAAACCCCAAAAAATCTCCATTATTTATAGTGTATTATTTATAATTATTACAATTTATAATTTTTAATTTTTATTAATTATATTATTTCCCCATTATTTCTATTATCTCAATATCTATTCATTAATCTAAATTATTTATACATTTATATAGTGTGTGTATTTATTTATATATTTATATTAAAGATATTTATTTGTAAATATATTTAATGCTATATATAGATTTATATTTAATATATTTAAATGCCTATTTATATATTCATGATTGTATGTTTATATATTTACATATTTATTTATTATATAATTCCCTTCAGAACTTCTCTCTTTTTGTGCTTCTCTTCATTTAAATATGGATTTATTTTTTTTTAGGGTGCAGCTTCTCCTGGGCTTAAATTTTGTGCATTTCCAGCTAATTTTAATGATTTTTAATTTATTTTTAAAATTTTTTCCTGTTTATAGGTAAATCACAAATCCAAGCCCAAACTGGCCTGAAGACGAGGAAAACCTCAGGGATTTTTTTCCTTTCAATCTTTATTTTTTTTTCTAAATATTCCATTTTTTCCCATCCTCTAAATGCAGATTTTTGCAGTTCCTGGGTGCTTTTCAGGGATTTTCAGGAACTCTGAGCAGCTGAGAAAGGGAGAAGCCTTGGCTTGCCCAGGTTCTTATTGCACAATTAGGAATTATGAAATTATTAATTATTAATGATGAATTATGAAATTTCAGCTGCTCTCAGGAGCTTTTTATTGGTCTGGCCCACGTCAGCTCCAGCCCAGCAAAGCCCTGATTTAAACTCTACATTTACTCCAAAATTTGCTTTTAAATAAAAATTCAAACTTTGCCATTTGCTAAATGCAACTGTGGCGTTATAGAATCTTCTTGGTTTGATTACATTGAGATTTTGCTTATTTTTCTCCTTTCATTCTGCTTATTTTTTGTTTGATATTTTGATTTTTGGGGTTTGTGGATCAGTTGGAACACAGGGGTTTGGATCAAGCTGAGGATGAGACATTTTAAATTCCTTAACTTTCCCCTCCTGCATATTTTTAACAGAATTATTTGATTTTTAGGGGCTTTTTATTTGATTTTCTGATTTTTTTTTAAATTCAGAGCCTCTCCTTTTCCCAGGTATTCACTGGGATTTTCCAGAAGCTTTGGGAAATAACGGAACCATCCAGGAGAGGGACACAAAGGGAGGAATTCCATGATTTTTGTAAATTCCAGGAATCTTTTTGCACCATAAAAGCAGAGAGAGGGGTCAGGTTTAGGATGGGGTTTGAGGTTTAGGATTAGGATTTGTCCTGTCCCAGTGATCCCAGTTCCAACAATCCCAGTTCCAGTGATCCCAGTTCAATTCCAACAATCCCAGTGATCCCTGTCCCAGTGATCCCAATTCCAACAATCCCAGTTCCAACAATCCTGCTTCAGTGATTCCAGTTCCAACAATCCCAGTTCCACTGATCCCAGTTCCAACAATCCCAGTCCTACAATCTCACTCCCAGTGATCTCTATTCCAGTTCCCCAGTTCCACCAATCCCAGTTCCACTGATCCCTATTCCAGCGATCCCAGTCCCAGTGATCCCAACCCCAGTGATTCCAGTTCAGCTCCAACAATCCTGATATTCCAGCGATCCCCGTCCCAGTGATCCCAGTTCCAAAAATCCCTATTCCAGTTCCCCAGCTCCAACAAACCCAGTTCCAGTGATCCCAGTCCCAACACTCCCAGTTCCAGCGATCCCAGCTCCAACAGTCCTTGTTCCAGTGATCCCAGTCCCAACAATCCTTGTTCCAGTGATCCCAGTTCCAGCAATCCCAGTTCCAGCGATCCCAGTTCCAGCGATCCCAGTTCCAGCGATCCCAGTCCCAACATTCCCAGTTCCAGTGATCCCAGTCCCAGCGATGGCCCAGTGGGATTCCACCCCCAGCCCCACAAATACCTGTCCAGGTGCCGTCAGAGCATCCAAAGCATCTCCTGCTCCCCCAATGCCCCGGAACCCCCGGGAGCGCGGGATGGGATCCTGGAGCCGAGCCGAGCCGAGCCGAGCCGAGCCGAGCCGGGTTGTGCCGAGCCGGGCCGGGCTGCGCCGCGGATCTCCCGAGCAGGAAATCGCGGAGCTGCCGCCCAGGTGAGTTTTATGCCGTCCTGCCCAGGTGAGTTTTATCCCGTCCTGCCCAGGGCAGTTTTATCCCGTCCTGCCCAGGTGACTTTTCCTGCTCCGCCTGCCCGGCCCCATCCGCTGAATCACGGCCGGGACCGCGGCCGGAGCCACCCCCGGCAGCCCCGAGCGCTGCGGGGCCGCGGGGAAGCAGCGGCGAGCCCGGGAGCACCGGGACACAGCCGAGCTTGGGGTCTGAAACATTTCCCCTCCTTTCCCAGCCATTCCCGCCTGCGCTCCCTCTTCTCCAGCCTGGGAAATTCGAGTTTTGAGGGGTTTTAACATTTTCCCTGATTTGTTCCCTCTTTTCCAGCCTGGGAAATTCTGATTTCCAGGGATTTTTTAAAATTTTCCATCAGTGATCCCTCTTTCCCAGGCAGGGATATTCAATTTTAAAGCAGGGTTTATTTTATTATTATTATTTTCTGTTGTATTTCCCATAATCTATCCTGCTTTTCCAGGCTGGGAATTCTGGTTTCCAGGCATTTTTAAAACTTTCTGCCAATTTCCATCATTGATCCCTCTTTTCCAGGTTGGGAAATTCTATTTTTGAGGGGTTTTTAAAATTTTCCATAATTTATCCCTTTTTTTCTAGGGTCCCTGGAAGTGTCCAATGCTGGGTTATTATATAAATTATATAATTTCCAGGAGTGTTCAAAATTTTCAGCTGTTTTCCAACAAGTTCCATCATTGATCCCTCTTGGGATTGTCTGGCAGGAACAGAGCAGGGGAAAATAAAATAAAATACGCAATACTATATAATATACAATACAATAAAGATTAAAAATATGTAGAATATAATACAAAATCTAAAATAAAGTAAAATAGAAAATAATATAAAATAAATTTTTAAGTAAATTTAAAAATAAAATTTAAAATGAAATAAAATATAAGATTAAAATAGAATAGAATAAAATAAAATGAAATAAAATAAAATAATATAATATAAAATAAAATCCATGCCAGGGTCAGCTCCAGGCTGATCTGTGACTCACCAGCTCCTTCCTGCCAGGAGCCAGCGCAGCCTCTGGAATTCCCATTGGAATTTGGCGTCCTGGGAACTGCAGAGCCAACCCCGGCCAGGAGGGGAAAGCCTGGGAACCGGGGAATTCCGGGAATGCTGCAGGGAAAAGAGCCGGGAATTGTTTATTTGGGGCAGGAGGAGAAAAGTTTGGGAACCGTTCCTGGATCGGGAATTCCCGGCCGAGGATTGCAGAGCTGGAGCTCCGGGAATTCCGAGCTGGAGCCCGGAGCCGTTCCCTGCTGGAGCTGTGAGCGGGGGCTGGAGCTCCAGGAAAGCTGGGAATTGTTGGTCTGGGCCGGGAGGAGAAAGTTCGGGAACCGTTCCCTGGTTCCACTCCTGGAGCGGGAATTCCCGGCCGAGGATTGCTGGGAGCGCGGCAGGGACAGAGCTGGGAATTGTTTATCTGGAGCTGGGAGGAGAACAAGGCCAGGACCATTCCCTGATGGAGCACCGGGAATTCCCTGTCCCAGGCTGGAGCAGGAATTCCCAGGAATGCTGCAAGGACAGACTGGAGCTCAGGGAGTTTTTCTCTGCAGGCAGGAGGAGAAAGGTTTGGGAACCGTTCCTTGTTTCCAGCCTGAAGCAGGAATTCCCAGGAATGACGCAGGGATGAAGAGCTGAGCTCAGGGAATTGTTTCTCTGGAAATTCCCTGCAGATGGAATTCCTGGGAATGCTGCAGGGACAGAGCTGGGAATTGTTTATCTGGGTCCAGGAGCAGAGCAAGGCTGGGAACCATTCCCTGATGGAGCACCAGGAATTCCCAGGAATGCTGCAGGGACAGAGCTGGAATTGTGTCTCGGGAAAAGCTGCCAAGAGGGAGGAGGAGAACTCAGAGTGTTTTCCCTGGATATCTCCTGTGTTTTCCCTGGATATTTTCTGTGTTTTCCCTGGATATTTCCTGTGTTTTCCCAGGATATTTCCTGTGTGGTCTCCCAGGATATCTCCTGTGTTTTCCCTGGATATTTTCTGTGTTTTCCCTGGATATTTCCTGTGTGGTCTCCCAGGATATCTCCTGTGTTTTCCCTGGATATTTCCTGTGTTTTCCCTGGATTCCAGGAGCTGAGGAGCGTGGATGCAGGAGCTGCTGGAAAATGAGACACATATCAGAAATAAATAAGAAATATTAACTATAGAATTAATACGAAATACTTATGATGTTCTTGTTTATTAATAGGATATGGTGATGACATTTTAACTCCTCCTAAATCCTGCATCTCCCGCTTTTCCCAGCAGGTGCTGGGAGCTCTCTCATTGTCCCGTGCCTGTCCCATGCCTGTCCCGGCGCGGTGCCGCGGCCCTGAGTCACTTCCCTCGGCCGGGGATGGCTCGGGAATGGCTCGGGAATGACTCTGGGATGGCTCGGGAATGACTCTGGGATGGCTCGGGAATGACTCCGGGGCCGGGAATGACTCCGGGGCCGGGAATGTGCCCGGCAGAGCCTCCAGGGCCCTCCCGCTGCTCCTCTCCCGCTTTTCCAACCAAACCCTCCGGCCCTCTGCTGGCAGAATTCCTGCTTTTCCTGGATCCATGGGATCCTCAGAGCCGGGGACTCCCCATTCCTGCTTTTCCTGGATCCATGGGATCCTCAGAGCCCGGACTCCCCATTCCTGCTTTTCCTGGATCCATGGGATCCTCAGAGCCGGGGACTCCCCATTCCTGCTTTTCCTGGATCCATGGGATCCTCAGAGCCAGGGACTCCTCATTCCTGTTTTTTCCACAGCCCAGGGACTCCCCATTCCTGTTTTTTCCACAGCCAGGGACTCCCCATTCCTGCTTTTCCACAGCCAGGGATTCCCCATTCCTGCTTTTCCACAGCCAGGGATTCCCCATTCCTGCTTTTCCAGCCTGGATCCATGGGATCCTCAGAGCCAGGTACTCCCCATTCCTGCTTTTCCTGGATCCATGGGATCCTCACAGCCAGGGATTCCAGGAGGGTTTGCACTGCCCAGAGCACATCCAGGTAGGAAGGAGGAGTTGGGATTCCAAGGAATCAGGAATTCAGGAATTTCCCATTCCCTTTCCCACATTCCCATTTCCATTCCCAATCCCATACCCACGTTCCCAATTTCGCATATTCCCATTCCCAATCCCTTTCCCTTTCCCATTCCCATATTCCCATTTCCACTCCTGTCCATTCCCAATCCCATTCCCACATTCCCAGTTTCCCATATCCCCATTCCCAATCCCTTTCCCATTCCCATATTCCCATTCCCATGGGAATTTCCAACACAGAAATCCATCCAGGAATTCCTGGCCAGCCCCAAACCCCTGGAATTTCGAAGCTCTCCCACTTCCAGGAATTTTTCTCTCCTTTATTCAGGGAAATAATTTGGAAAATCCTTCATGGATTTTTTTTTTAATCTTTATAATTTTTTTAGATTTAATTTTGGAGCTTCAGGAGTGATTCCCCATCTCCTTTTCTCCCTCCTTACCTTTTATTTTAAAAAATAATATTTACAAAGCCATGGAAATGAAGCAAGATTACCTCGTTAGCTGTAATTGGGATAATTATCATATTTTATGAATATTCATGGAATTTTTCACCTCCTACCTTTACAAATATTTGCATTTCGAGACAGTCTTGATTTGAAATAAAGAAAAATCTGACAAAGCCAATCCATATTTTGTGTATAATTTGCAATTTCCAGAACTAAAAAAGTTTAGGGAAGACATCCAAAACCTCCAGGAATGTTTTCCATGATAATTTAAATGGAAAAACAGATTTTCCTCAAAATAAAGGTGAGGAGCAGCTCCAGATTTGTCTAAATGAGGCCTTTGAGGTTTATTTATGCTTTCGTCAGAAAAATAACCCTGAGGGAATTCAGGAGCTGGCTTGGAAATGCCAAATTTAAATGGATTCGTGCTCCAAGGAATGAGGAAAATTCTGGGATTGCGGAAGGAGCTGCTCCTCATCCGCATGCAAAATAACAAGGGGTTAAAAGGGGAAATAAACCACATGAAAGGAGATTTTTAGAGGAAATAAACCACATTAAAAGGAGATTTTGAGAGGAAATGAACCACATTAAAGGAGATTTGTAGGGGGAAATGAACCATAGAAGGAGGAGAGTTTTAGGGGAAACAAACCCCACGGTTTCCTTTATGGAATTATGGAATGGTTTGGGTGGGATCTTAAATCGCATCCAGTCCCACCCCTTTCCCAGGGCAGGGACACCTCCCCCTGTCCCAGGCTGCTCCAGGCTGGGCTCGGGCACTGCCAGGGATGGGGCAGCCACATCCAGCACAGCTGTTTTTCCCGATTTTCCCGATTTTCCCGAATTCCCGGGATTTTGGGGCGCACAGGCCTCGACCCCGCCGCCTCCTCCCTCCCGCCGCGTCAGCGTTGCCAGGCAACGCCCAAAATGGCGGCGCGCGCGGGGCACGCCGGGAGTTGTAGTGCGGCCTCCCCGCCGCCCCCGCGGCCCGCGGCAGCGCGGGACTCGCTTTCCCAGCGGGCATCGCGGGCCGCGCGGAACGGCCGAGAGCGCGGATTCACCTGCGGGGAGCGGGGGACAGGTGGGGCGGCCGCGGGTGCTCTTGGGATTTGTAGTTTCCAGCGGAGCGGCCGCGAGGCGCAGCGCCGGGGCGGGCGTGGCCGCGGGACTACAACTCCCAGGGTGGCGCGGGGCGCAGCGGGCTGGGCGCCGGTGGAGGGCGGGGGGTACGAACGGGAACCTCGGCGGTGGCGGGGGGATGCTCGGGGGAGCCTCAGGTGAGGAGGAGGAGGAGGAGGAGGAAGCGGGAGGGGGAACGGGCGGCGCGCCCCGGGGCGAGCGGCGGGCCCTGGGTGGGGCCCCATTGTTCCGGTGGGCAGCGGCTCCTCATGGAGTCACCGAGTTCTGCGGGGAATCAGCGCCAGGGGGTCGGAGGGGTTTGGCTTTGGGGTTAAAAAGCTTTAGGATTAAAAGGCTCTAGGGTTTAAAATGCCCCCCTGTTCCTGCTCCTTGCCCAGCGCTTTTGGGACCAGCTGCGTTTGGAAAGGAATCCTCTCCTTGTCCCCCCCGTGAAACTTTTATTTCCGAATATTTTCACTCGGCTGAAGAGGATTTTTTGGCGGTCTGAGCTTGCTGGGGTGGTGGGTGTTTGGTGATATTGTTTCGGTGTGTTTTTCCTGGCTGAGCTTCCCCCAGATGCACATCCCAATAATATGGATTTTGGTGCACCGTTTAGGGGTGAAAACCCCCAAATTTATCACAGAAACATTGGGATTGCTGAGCCTGGACAGGGGAAGCTTTGGGGCGACCTCGCTGTGGCCTTCCCGAGCTGCAGGAAGGGAATTTCCAAGGATGGAGTGACACGACGAGGGGGGATTCATTCCAAGCGACAAGGAGTGGGGTCAGGTTGGATTTTGGGGAGAATTCCCTCCCTGTGAGGGATCCTGGCACTGGTTATCCCAAGGATATCCCATCCCTGGGATGCCCCAGGCCGGGCTGGGCAGGGCTTGGAGCCACCTGGGGCACAGCAAGGTGACACTGAAAACCCTTTAAATCCCTCCCAACCCATTCCTTTATGCCATTCCTAAAACACTTTTCCCTGTGGAATATTCACTTCTCCTTCCCAAACCACTTTTCCCTGTGGAATATTCACTTCTCCTTCCCAAACCACTTTTCCCTGTATAATATGAATTTCTCCTTCCCCAAACCACTTTTCCCTGTGGAACATTCACCTCTCCTCCTGATTTTTCATGCTGCAGCAAGTGCTGTAAGAGCAGAAGGTGTCCCAGCAGTAAATATGAATGAATGTTTGCTCAAGGCAGGTGTGGAGCAGCTTTTGCAGCAAAGCCTGGCTTAAGGTGGTTCTGATTAAACCGAGCTTTAATTGCTGAGCGCTGTTACAAAACCCCAGCCGGGGAAAGGGCAGGACTGGGCTCAGCCCCGAGCAGGAAAAACGAGTCCTGCTGCAGCTGGGACTGATAAAAGATTGTTCTGTTAAACCTTTGCAGGTTCCTGGTGAAATGAGCAGCGAAGCAGGAGCCTCAGGTGTGTGCTGGCAGCTGGGCAAGGTGCACGGGGCTCCGGGGAGCCTGCAGGTGAGAGCACTGCAGCTCTTCAACCTTCCAGTCCCTTCTGGATTGTCATTTCAGTGTTTATAAACCTTCCAATCCCTTCTGGATTGTCACTTCAATGTTTATAAACCTTCCAATCCCTTCTGGATTGTCATTTCAGTGTTTATAACCCTTCCAGTCCCTTCTGGATTGTCATTTCAATGTTCATAACCCTTCCAATCCCTTCTGGTTTGTCATTTCAATGTTCATAACCCTTCCAATCCCTTCTGGTTTATCATTGCAGTGTTCATAACCCTTCCATTCTTCTCTGGTTTATCATTTCAATGTTCATAAACCTTCCAATCCCTTCTGGTTTATCATTTCAATGTTCATAAACCTTCCAATCCCTTCTAGTTTATCATTTCAATGCTTATAACCCTTCCATTCTTCTCTGGTTTATCATTTCAATGCTTATAACCCTTCCATTCTTTTCAGTTTTATCATTTCAGTGTTTAAACCCTTCTGTTCTTCTCTCAGTTTTATCATTTCATTGGCATTTTATCATGGCCAACTTTTCTCCTCAGTTTTATCATTCCAGCTTTTAAAACCTCTCTGATTCTGCTCTATTTCACCTGAATTCCAGGCACAGTTTCTCTCCACTTCCATCCTTTCCCAGCTACTGAAATAGTTCCCAAGCTACAGCAAGAAAAATGCTGATAATGCAGCAGGAAAAAATGGAAACTGTGGAGATAATGAAAACGTTTTGCTTGCAGCAGTGGGAGGAAAGCCCTCGGTGTCCCTGAGTTGTTTGTGTTGCCTTTGGGGCACAACAAGAGGCAGAATTCCCTCTGGGATTCATTCCCCTGGGATTCATTCCCCTCTGGGATTCATTCCCCTCTGGGATTCATTCCCCTGGGATTCATTCCCTCTGGGATTCATTCCCCTGGGATTCATTCCCCTCTGGGATTCATTCCCCCCTGGGATTCATTCCCCTGGGATTCATTCCCTCTGGGATTCATTCCCCCCTGGGATTCATTCCCCTCTGGGATTCATTCCCCCCTGGGATTTATTCCCTTTGGGATTCATTCCCCTGGGATTCATTCCCTCTGGGATTCATTCCCCTGGGATTCATTCCCCTCTGGGATTCATTCCCCCCTGGGATTCATTCCCCTGGGATTCATTCCCTCTGGGATTTATTCCCCATGGGATTCATTCCCTCTGGGATTCATTCCCCTCTGGGATTCATTCCCATGGGATTCATTCCCTCTGGGATTCATTCCCCCATGGGATTCATTCCCCTCTGGGATTCATTCCCCTCTGGGATTCATTCCCTCTGGGATTCATTCCCTCTGGGATTCATTCCCCTCTGGGATTCATTCCCCCATGGGATTCATTCCCCCATGGGATTCATTCCCCTCTGGGATTCATTCCCCTCTGGGATTCATTCCCTCTGGGATTCATTCCCTCTGGGATTCATTCCCCGCTGGGATTCATTCCCCTCTGGGATTCATTCCCCTGGGATTCATTCCCCCCTGGGATTCATTCCCCCCTGGGATTCATTCCCCTCTGGGATTCATTCCCCTCTGGGATTCATTCCCCTGGGATTCATTCCCCCCTGGGATTCATTCCCCCCTGGGATTCATTCCCTCTGGGATTTATTCCCCCTGGGATTCATTCCCTCTGGGATTCATTCCCCCCTGGGATTCATTCCCCTCTGGGATTCATTCTCCCATGGGATTCATTCCCTCTGGGATTTATTCCCCCTGGGATTCATTCCCTCTGGGATTCATTCCCCCATGGGATTCATTCTCTCTGGGATTTATTCCCCCTGGGATTCATTCCCTCTGGGATTCATTCCCCTCTGGGATTCATTCCCTCTGGGATTCATTCCCTCTGGGATTCATTCCCCTCTGGGATTCATTCCCCATGGGATTAATTCCCTCTGGGATTCATTCCCTCTGGGATTCATTCCCCCCTGGGATTTATTCCCATGGGATTTATTCCCTCTGGGATTCATCCCCCTGGGGCCTGAGCTGGCAGAGATTTGGGATTTGTTCCAGACCTGACACCCAGGCTGTGAAATCCTTGTTGGAATTCTGAAATCGGAGCTGGCAGGAAAATCCTGGGGGAAAATATCTTCTCCTTCAGGCACAGGCTATATATACATACATACATATATATATATATATATATATATATATATATATATATATATATATATATATATATATATAATTATTTTTTTTCCAAATCCACATAAAAAATGCTGCCAAACATGGAACAGATTTTTGGGCAAATTTATTTTGCTGTGGGTGTTTGATCCTGAGGAAATCTGTGGGAAATTTGTCAATTTTGGGATGCCTTGGAAGGAATTAAGTAGGAATAAAGTAATTTTAAAAGTTAAGTGGAAATTAAGTCAAAAAAAATCCGAATATTTTAAGTGTTTAGAAGCTTTAGAGCAGATTTTGAGCTCAGCTTTGCTTTCAAAGTGGTTCAATAAAAAAGCCCAACAGCCCCAGATCCATCAAATGTTCCAGATTCTCTCTGGCTGATGGAAATCAAAAAGATATTGGCTGGTGGAAATCAAAAAGATTGGCTGGTGGAAATAAAAAAGATTGGCTGGTGGAAATAAAAAAGATTGGCTGGTGGAAATAAAAAAGATTGGCTGATGGAAATCCAAGTGATTGCTCAGGGCTGGGCTGAGCTGGGCTGGGCTGAGCTGAGCTGGGTTCAGCTGAGCTGGGTTCAGCTGGGCTGGGCTGAGCTGAGCTGGGGCTGGCTCCAGGACCATCCAGCACTTCCAGGTGGATTTTCCACCCACATTTCCCCTTTTAGTATGCCCTGTTCCCCAGGGGTGTTCTGAAAGGTAAGAACCATCGATTTTAAATGATAATTTAATTTTGGGATGTTTTTAAAATCAATAATCCTTCCTCATCTGTATTGTCTTACTCTTTGAATATTCAGATATTGACAAAAGTCTAAATAATTTAATTTTATTATATTTTATCATCAGTTATCCTTTTTCCATCTGTGTTTCCCTACTCTTCCCACCCCCTTTTTTTCTCCCCTTTTTCCCTAAACTTCTTTAAAGGGAAGCAGACTTCCAGTGTCATTAAGAAATAATTTGAATTTCTCCCCGAATTTTCCCCAGATCTGTGTTTTTCCTGGGAATGGAGGTGCCCTTCGTGCTTCTCCTGACCAGGCTCGTGGCAGAAGTTGCAGGAAAATCCACGGAAAACTCAGTGGGTGCTCCAGGAATTTAATTTATTTTTTATTATTATTAATTTTTTAAATTTTATTTTATTTTTTTATCTCAAATTTTCGATATTTTTATTTAGAAACTAAAAATCAAATGCATTTAGAGAAGAAAAATAAAATTGATTTCTAACAGCAAAATAGAATAGATTTTTAAAAATAAAATTTATATTTAAATAAAAATAAAATGCATTTAGAAAAATAAAATTGATTTATAAAATTAAAAATAAACCAAGTTTTCTCCTTCTTGCTGGAAAAAAAATTCCAGTGGGTTTTAAGTGTATTATCCCTTAATTTCTGTGGAGATTTGAAATTTATTTTTTAGATTTATTTTCATTTCCTCGATGGAAAGGTGGGAATTCCTTGGGAATTTCTCTCCGCAGGTGGCAGACCCAGAATGTTGTGTGGAAATGTTGGATTCCAACAGCTCCTGCCCAGTCACCCAGCAGTGCAGCCCAGGTAGGGAATTCTTTGGGATCAGTCCCTGGAATTGGGCTTGGAAAGGCCCTTGAGGATCATTTATTCAGTAAATTATTCAATAAATAAATGGAACATTTAATCATGGGCACAGAGCAGGCTGGCCCTGGGGAATTCCAGGGAACACAAACTCCCAGACTTTTGTTATTCCCTTTTCATTTTTGCCCCTATTTTTCCCTTGGAAATTTAATTTTTCTGGGATAATCCCTGGAGCCTTGGAGAATTCCAGGGATAAAACTTTTCCAGATTTTCTGGTCTTGAACACCCAAATCCAGCAGCTGGGGAGTGCTAATTAATTCATTCATTAAGCAATATTATGTCCTCATCATTCCTTCTCCTTTTTCCCTTTGGGAAATTTTTGTTTTTCCTGGGATAAAAATTGGGAATAAAATTTGAGAATAAAACCTCTTTATTCAAACCTCTCTGGTTCTGCTTTTCCAACCCTTGGAAAAGGGTTGGAAATCCCTTGGGCAAAGGGGGATCAGGGGCTGTTTGTAACCCAGAAAAAAGGGAATTTCTGCTTTTTTCCCCTCTAAAAGCTGGGAACTGGCAGACAGTTGGGAATTTGGTGTTTTACCCATTGCATGTCTGCAGGATGCTACAGGAGGTGGAGACAGTTGGGAATTTGGTGTTTTACCCATTGCATGTCTGCAGGATGCTACAGGAGGTGGAGACAGTTGGGAATTTGGTGTTTTACCCATTGCATGTCTGCAGGATGCTACAGGAGGTGGAGACCATTGGAATTAATTTGGTGTTTTACCCATTGCATGTCTGCAGGATGCTACAGGAGGTGGAGAGCATTGGGAATTAATTTGGTGTTTTACCCATTGCATGTCTGCAGGATGCTACAGGAGGTGGAGACAGTTGGGAATTTGGTGTTTTACCCATTCCATGTCTGCAGGATGCTATAGGAGGTGGAGACAGTTGGGAATTAATTTGGTGTTTTACCCATTGCATGTCTGCAGGATGCTACAGGAGGTGGAGAGCATTGGGAATTAATTTGGTGTTTTACCCATTGCATGTCTGCAGGATGCTACAGGAGGTGGAGTGAGGACGGCAGCAGCAGCTGCGTGCGCTGCAGGAACGGGAGCCTGGGCAGCCCCACGGGGCACAACCTCAGCGAGTGCAGGAGCTGTGAGTGATCAACTGATTTATTCAATTCATTGGGATTAATTGTAATGGCTTTTGTGATCAGCTTTGTCACCAATGGGAGCCTGGGCAGCCCCACGGGGCACAACCTCAGCGAGTGCAGGAGCTGTGAGTGTGGCACCCAGTTTATCAATTTATTTCATTCAATTCGTGATCAGCTGCTATCAGTGACTGCAGAAACCCCTCCACAACCTCAGCGAGTGCAGGAGCCATGAGTGTGGCACCCAGTTTATCAATTTATTTATTAAATTCATTGCAATGAACTGGAACAGCTTTTGTGATCAGCTTTGTCACCAATGGGAGCCTGGGCAGCCCCACAGGGCACAACCTCAGCAAGTGCAGGAGCTGTGAGTGATCAATAGATCTCATCAAATTCATTGCAATTAATTGTAATGGCTTTTGTGATCAGCTGGTATCAGTGACTGCAAAAACCCTCCACAACCTCAGCGAGTGCAGGAGCCATGAGTGTGGGACCCAGTTTATCAATTTATTTATTAAATTCATTGGAATTAATTGTAATGGCTTTTGTGATCAGCTGGTACCAGTGATTGCAGAAACCCCAGCACAACCTCAGCGAGTGCAGGAGCTGTGAGTGTGGGACCAGTTCTATCAATTTATTTATTAAATTCATTGCAATGAACTGGAACAGCTTTTGTGATCAGCTGGTACCAGTGACTGCAAAAACCCCTCCACAACCTCAGCGAGTGCAGGAGCCGTGAGTGTGGCACCCAGTTTATCAATTTATTTATTAAATTCATTGAGATTAATTGTAATGGCTTTTGTGATCAGCTGCTATCAGTGACTGCAAAAACCCCACCACAGCCTCAGCGAGTGCAGGAGCTGTGAGTGACCCACAGATCCCATCCCATTCATTGCAATGAACTGGAACAGCTTTTAGTGTGCAACCCAGTTCTATCAATTTATCTCATTAAATTCATTGCAATGAACTGGAACAGCTTTGTAATCACTTGGTATCAGTGGCTGCAGAAACCCCAGCACAACCTCAGTGAGAGCCGGAGCCGTGAGTGTGGCACCCAGTTTATCAATTTATTTATTAAATTCATTGGAATTAATTGTAATGGCTTTTGTGATCACTTGGTATCAGTGGCTGCAGAAACCCCAGCACAACCTCAATGAGAGCCAGAGCTGTGAGTGACCCACAGATCCCATCCCATTCATTGCAATGAACTGTAATGGCTTTTGTGATCAGTGACTGCAAAAACGCCACCAAAAGGCAGCAAAAAATGCAGATTTTTATTCCACATCCTGGAACGAATTGGAATTTCATTGAATTCATTTTCATTTTTGGTGTCAATTTTTGGTTTTTCCCCAGCTGGGAGCAGAGCAATGAATTCCCACGTGAACATGAGCTCTCCTTTCATCCAGAACTTTGGTGAGAACCTGGAATCTGGGGGCATCTGGGGCCTGAAAGAAGGGATTTGATGAGTTCAGTGTTAAAATTAGGTTAAAAAGGGACTTAATGAGTCTAAAAGGGAATTTAATGAGTCTAAAGCAACTGAATTTATTAAAATTATTTTAAAAAGTGATTTATTGAGTTTAAAAAGGATTAAATTTGTTAAAATGACTTTATAAAGGGATTTTATGAGTTAAAAGCATTTGAATTTGTTAAAATGAGCTTTAATAGAGATTTAATGACTTCAAAAAGAGTTTAACCAATGAAAGTGGTTTTGTTTGTTAAAATGAGTTTTTAAAAAGGGATTTAATGAGTTTAAAAAGTGATTGAATTTGTCAAACCTGATTTAATGATTAAAATTGGTTCAAACTGATTTCATCCCTGGCAGCTGCCCTTGCAGCTGAAACTCAATTTCAGGCCCTGGGAATGATCCAACAGCACCTGAAAATCAGGAATTTGCTCTTCACTTGGATTTAATCCTTTAATAAAAAGAGATTTTTGGTCCAAACCAGATTTTCTCTCTTTTTGATCATTTCTTCATTTCCAGGGGGCCCTGAAGTCGCCGTTTCTCTGATTCTGGGGACGTTTTTCCTCAGTTTATTCCTGATCCTTTCTGTGGCTTCTTTTTTCTACCTCAAACGAGCCAACAAACTCCCAAAGATTTTCTACAGAAGGAACAAAGGTAAAAAACCTTTAATTGTCCATTAATTCATGAATTTCGCTCTGTTAATTGACTGAAATGGGGATTTTTTCCTTGAAAATTCCCCATTTTGTGCCAATAAATTCTCCAGTCTTGAGAGTCCTCCACCAAATAAATTCTCCAAATGGGATTTTTGAGTATTTTGGTTGGATTTTGAGACAAAATTCCTTTTTTAACAAGAAAATATTCCCTTCATGGCTGTATTTTTGGAAAATGAACAATTCCAGCCCTCAAATTAATTAAAATAATGTTAATTAATCTTTTATTTCCTTCTTTTTTAGCATCTGTTCTCCAGCCCAGTGAAACAGTGAGTGAATTCTGCTTTTATAGGAACATTAAATAAACAAGAATTTCCATTTTAATTAACAGTAATTTCCATTTTAATTAACTAAATTGGGACTTTATTAAACAACTCCTTAATTGGTGAATGAGGCTGAAATAAAATTGAAGATATTTTGGGGTTCTTTGGATCCAAACTGGGAAAAAATGGAAAATAGTGAAAATTATAGGAATCCTAAAAAATTCCTAGATTTTTTAAAGAAAAACTGTTCAAATTTGGGTTTTTTTGACATTGTCCTTCTGTTCCATAGGCCTCCATGATCTCTCCTCCAACTTCTTCAGGTGAGGAAATTTCCCCTGGAATGTGCTAAAAATGAATGGAAAATCCCAACAATTCCTGGGAAAAGGAGCAGAAATCAGTGGGGTTTGATTTTTCCAATGGGATTTGTTGCTTTAATTCATGCAGGGCAGAATATTGATGGGGTTTCTGGTGGGAAATCCATTTTTGGGGTTCTGGTTGAGGTTTTTTGGGGTTGGGACTGGGTTTTGTGGGTTCAGTTTGGGGTTTGTGGTTGGGTTTTGTGGGTTCAGTTTGGGGTTTGTGGTTGGGTTTTGTGGGTTTAGTTTTGGGTTTTTGGTTGAGTTTTGTGGGTTTCGTTTGGGGGTTGGTTTTGGGATTTACTCTCAGTTTTGTGGTTGGGTTTTGTGGGTTTTAGTTTGGGTTTTGTGGGGTTAAAAACCACAGAACACAACCCCAACCCCAAACCCTCCCGCAGCTCAATCCCCACATCCCGCCCCCTCCTCCCTTTGGGATTTCCCTCCCCAATCCCATTCCCAGGGATTCTTTTGGGATGTTTTGTCCTGGCAGTGCGGAAGCCGCGCTCAAACCCGAAACCCAACCGCAATCCCAAATCCCAACCCTGAACGCCCAAAACCCAACCCCAAATCCCAAACCAAAACCCAACCCCAACCCTGCTGTGCCTCAACCCCCACATCCCACCTCTCTCCCCTTTGGGATTTCCCTGTGGGACCCCATCCCAGGGGTGTTTTTGGGGTATTTTGTCCCGGCAGTGCGGAAGCCGCGCTACGTCCGCCGCGAGCGCGCCCCGGCCCCGCCCGGCGCCGCCGACAGCCGGGTCAGCAACGTGTGAGCCCAGCTGGAGGGACCCCGAACTGCTGATCCCACAGACACCCCAAAGGGTTTGTGTCAGATCCAGGAGCTGCTGATCCCACAGACACCCCAAAGGGTTTGTGTCAGATCTGGGAGCTGCTGATCCCACAGACACCCCAAAGGGTTTGAGCTCATCCCACCGGAACCCCGAGGGTTTGTGTCAGCCCCAGGAGCTGCTGATCCCACAGGAACCCCGAGGGTTTGTGTCAGCCCCAGGAGCTGCTGATCCCACAGGAACCCCGAGGGTTTGAGCTCATCCCACAGGCACCCCAAAGGGTTTGTGTCAGATCTCACCCCCAGAGCTGCCGATCCCACAGGAACCCCAAAGGGTTTGTGTCAGATCCAGGAGCTGCTGATCCCACAGGAACCCCAAGGGTTTGTGTCAGCCCCAGGAGCTGCTGATCCCACAGACACCCCAAAGGGTTTGTGTCAGATCTGGGAGCTGCTGATCCCACACACACCCCAAAGGGTTTGTGTCAGATCTCACCCCAGGAGCTGCTGATCCCACAGACACCCCGAGGGTTTGTGTCAGATCCCAGAGCTGCTGATCCCACAGACACCCCAAAGGGTTTGTGTCAGATCCCAGAGCTGCTGATCCCACAGGAACCCCGAGGGTTTGTGTCAGATCCAGGAGCTGCTGATCCCACAGACACCCCAAAGGGTTTGTGTCAGACCCCTAGCTGCTGATCCCACAGACACCCCAAAGGGTTTGTGTCAGATCCCAGAGCTGCTGATCCCACAGGAACCCCGAGGGTTTGTGTCAGCCCCAGGAGCTGCTGATCCCACAGGAACCCCGAGGGTTTGAGCTCATCCCACAGGCACCCCAAAGGGTTTGTGTCAGATCTCACCCCCAGAGCTGCCGATCCCACAGGAACCCCAAAGGGTTTGTGTCAGATCCAGGAGCTGCTGATCCCACAGGAACCCCAAGGGTTTGTGTCAGCCCCAGGAGCTGCTGATCCCACAGACACCCCAAAGGGTTTGTGTCAGATCTGGGAGCTGCTGATCCCACACACACCCCAAAGGGTTTGTGTCAGATCTCACCCCAGGAGCTGCTGATCCCACAGACACCCCGAGGGTTTGTGTCAGACCCAGAGCTGCTGATCCCACAGGAACCCCGAGGGTTTGTGTCAGATCCAGGAGCTGCTGATCCCACAGGAACCCCAAAGGGTTTGTGTCAGATCCCAGAGCTGCTGATCCCACAGGAACCCCGAGGGTTTGTGTCAGATCCAGGAGCTGCTGATCCCACAGGAACCCCAAAGGGTTTGTGTCAGATCCCAGAGCTGCTGATCCCACAGGAACCCCGAGGGTTTGTGTCAGCCCCAGGAGCTGCTGATCCCACAGACACCCCAAAGGGTTTGTGTCAGATCTCACCCCAGGGACGTCCAGGGGCTTTGGAGGCTCCTGGTGCTGCTCTGGGGGTTCCTGCCCGAGGATGGGGGAGTTCCTGAGGGATCTGGGGGATTTTTGGTGTTTGGGGAGAATTCCTGAAGGATTTGGGGACTTGTGGAGAGAATCCTTCAGGAATTTGGGGACTTTCCTTGGGATGTGACCCCAAAACTGGAGCTGGGATTTGGGATGTGGATCCATCCTGGGCTGGACACTTGGCAAAGGGATCCTCTCAAGTGCCACTGCTTTAACCTGGGACAGCAGTTAATTATGCTAATTAATTATGCTAACTAACCATGCTAATTAATTATGACAATAATTAAGACGCAAAATCCTTTGGAAGCAAATCCCAGATCCCACTGGGAGCTCTCCTGGTGCTCAATCCAGGCCTGATCCCAAATCTTGGGGTTTTTTGGGAATTTTTCCAGCTCAGTCCTTGGATTAAATGTTCTCTGAGGGAAAATCCATTCCTGGAATTGGGAATTCCTGTTTTAGGGCACTCAGGGATTTTTGGGATGAGCCACAGGGATGGGGACAACTCCTGCCAGTGGAAAAATGGGATTTTTGGTGTGGGAAATCCCTGGGATTTGAGCTCCAGAGGCGTTCCCCAGTTCCAGGCAGCCTCAGCTTCTCCCATGGATCTCATTCCTGCCTGAGCAATTGTGGGAAGTTCAAAGAGCTGGAAAAGGATTTTTTTCCTGGCTGGGTCCCTCTCCTGCAGCTTCTCCATCCAAGCCTGAGGGTCCTGAATCGATGGAGAAGTCCTGAATCCATGGAGAAGTCCTGAATCCATCCTAAATCCATGGAGAAGTCCTAAATCCATGGAAAAGTCCTAAATCCATCCTAAATCCATGGAGAAGTCCTGAATCCGTCCCAAATCCATGGAGAAGTCCTAAATCCATCCTAAATCCATGGAAAAAGTCCTAAATCCATCCTAAATCCATGGAGAAGTCCCAAATCCATGGAACAGCCACTGTCACCCCCTGGAATTCCAGCTGTTTTCCCCTGGCTGGGCTGTTCTGGGCTCCATCCCAAATCCATCCCAAATCCCTGGGATTCCTGTGCCCCCCTGAGTTCCCAAAGGATCCTTGGGCTCCTCAGCCTCCCCTGCCAGGGCTGGGATGGGAACTTTGGTTTCTCCCTTTTCCCCAAAGTTTTCATGGGAAAATGAGAACAGAACTCTTGGATCTGCCTCCCAGAACCCACATTTCCCTGGGGCTCAAACCTTCCAAGAGGAGAAATGGGATGGGAAGAAATCCACTGATCCCATGGAATAATCCCATTTTTTTCTGGGAATTTTGGGGCAGCTGGATTTGTTCTTATCTCCTTAAAAAAAATGAGATTTTGGTGGAATTTTTAGGGATAAAACCCAAATCATGGAGAGGCTCCTGTGCCAAAAAATTCCAAATTTTTCCTCTTTATTATGAGAAATAAAATTCTTTTCCTCCTGGCCAAGGAATTCCAGTTGAAATTCCCTTTTTTTTTGAGGATTTGGGAAATTCCAACTTGGAATTTTGATCATTTCCATTTTTTTTTGTGCTGCTGAGATTTTTTTTCCCTTCCCAAGAAGGAAGGTTTTATCCTGGAATTCAGAATTGCTGAGGATTTTCCAAATTCATGAGGATTTTCTGAATTCCAAAGGGGGAAAAAAAAAGGAGGAACTATGCAAATAATTCCAAGGAATTGCACCTCTGGAGCTGGGAATTCCTGTGTGTTAATTCCTGTCCTGCTTAATTGCTGAATTTTAATTTATTGAAGGATCAGCTCCTTTTTCTGTCTCTTCTTGTGTGGGATTTGCTTTAATTGTTGTCTAAGAATGGGATTTTTGTCATTAAAAATGGGATTTGTGACATTAAAAGTGGGGTTTGTGTAAACATCTAAAACTCTAATTCTGTGTGTGATTAAAATCGAGTTTTTCTCAGTGATTTTTACCCAGAAAACGAAAATCCCAAGATTTTTACCCAAATTCCTGACATCTTTACCCAGAAAATGTTAAAATCCCCAAATTGTTACTCATTTTTGGGGTGTGGTTCAGCTTGGTCAGCGCTGTGAGCTCCTGGTTGGGTTTTGGGGGTTTAGGTTTGGTTTTATGGGTTGAGCTTTGGGTTTGGGTTTAAGTTTGGGTTTTGTGGGTTTCATTTTGGGTTTTGGGGTTTGATTTTTTGAGTTTAGGTTTGGTTGGGGGTTGAATCTTGTGGGGTTTGGAGTTGGGGTTTGTGTTTGTGCTCGGGTTTAGATTTGGATTTGGGGTAAAGGTTTGGGTTTCATTTGGGGCTTTGTGCTTGAATTTTGTGGATTTTGGTTTTGGTTTTGGGGTTGAGCTTTGTGGGGTTCGTTTGGGTTTGGGTTTCAGCTTTGGTTCTGTGGGTTTAATTTTGAGTTTTCTGGGTTTCTCCTTCCTTTCCACCATCAAATTCCCTTTCCAAAATGCTGCTTTGGTTGACAACAATAAAATTGTGCTTTAAAACTCGATTTTAACCCCCCAATATTTCCTGCATTTGTATCTTTGTAAACAGTGCCAAAATAAAGAGATTTAAACTTTTCCTTTTTGGCTTTTCAGCTTTTTTGGGGCTTGATCAGAAAATCAAACAGGGAAAAAATGCTGGGAAAAATCAAATTCCAAGCCTGTGCTGGCCCTCAGGGAGAGCTGAGCAGGGAAATTCCCTTGTGGAAAATCCCAGAATTCCAGGAGCTGCAATTCCAGAGGCTCTGGAACTGGGAGAGCTTTAATTAGGAGCAAGCAATTAGCATGGGCTTAATTAAGATGTTTACATCAAGCAGGTAAAGCTGGGCTTTAATTCCCTTTTTCCCTCCCAATTCCCCACTGGGATCAGATTTAGGGTTTTGGGGTTGGATTGGGGAAATTCCCACTGCAATTCCCAATTCTCTTTCCCAATGATGTCATGTCCACTGCTGATTTTTGGCTGATTTCTTTTGAATTTTTTGGATTTCCTTTGAATTCCATGGATTTCTTTTGGACTTCCTTTAATTCCACAGATTTCCTTTAATTCCACGGATTTCCTTTTAATTTTATGGATTTCTTTTTAATTTCACTGATTTCTTTAGGATTTCTTTTTATTTCTACAGATTTCCTTTTAATTTCCTTTTAATTTCATTGATTCCCTTTTTATTTCTTTCCAATTCCTTTCCAAATGTTCCAAAACATTTTCCCTTTCATTCCATGGATTTATTTTTCATTTTAATTTCGTGGATTTGTTGTTAATTTCATCATTTTCCTTTAATTCCATCCCTGGAAATCCCCGGAGCTGCAGCCACTGGGGGGAGCAGAAGGCAAAGAGTCCGGAGAAGCTGAACTGGGAGCTCAATTTTCCAGTAATTCCCAGGAACAGGTGAATCTTTCTGGAGCTGCTCATCCTGTGGGATTCCTGGGAAAAACCAACTCGTTCATTGCTTTTGGATCAGAAAACCCCGGGATTTTGGCCCAGGTAAATTGAGTTGGAACCAAGATTTTCCAATAATTTTTGGGAAATCCTTGTGGAGCTGCTCATCCCATAGAGTCCCTGGGAAAAACCAATTTGTTTATTGGCTTTGGCTCAGCAAATCCTGGGATTTTCATCCAGGGAAGTTGAGCTGGGAGCACAATTTTCCAATAATTCCCAGGAAATCCTCTGGAGCTGCTCATCCTGGGAATCACTTGGAAAAAATGAGTTCATTGATGGCCTCTGGCTCAGCAAATCCCGGATTTTGCCTCTGGCTCAGCAAATCCTGGATTTTGCCTCTGGCTCAGCAAATCCCAGATTTTGCCTCTGGCTCAGCAAATCCCGGGGTTTTGTCTCTGGCTCAGCAAATCCCGGGTTTTGTCTCTGGCTCAGCAATCCCGGATTTTGTCTCTGGCTCAGCAAATCCCGGGTTTTGCCTCTGGCTCAGCAATCCCGGGTTTTGTCTCTGACTCAGCAATTCCGGGATTTTGTCTCTGGCTCAGCAATCCCGGGATTTTGTCTCTGGCTCAGCAAATCCCGGGTTTTGCCTCTGGCTCAGCAATCCCGGGTTTTGTCTCTGGCTCAGCAATCCCGGGATTTTGTCTCTGGCTCAGCAATCCCGGGGTTTTTTCCCAGGGCTTGGAGCGTTTCCCGCGCTTTTCCCGGGCATCCTCTGGAGCTGCTCATCCCTGGAAAAAACCAGTTCGTTAATTGCCGCTGCCAGGCCGGGCTTTAATGAGCCGAGCCCAAGCTCCGCTATCTTATCTGGGCCTGATAAGCACCAAACGTTCCCGGGCGTTGCCAGAAATCCAATAAAAAATATTCCATTTTATGGGTCCTGATGAAAAGCTGCGCTCTGCTGGGGCTGTTTGCTCGGCCAGGACAAATCCAGCTCCAAAAAAATTCCTGGCAGAAGAAAAAAGTTTCCCCAAGGCTTAAAAAACCTTTAAAAATATCTCTAATTTATCACCAAACTCTGAATAAATGTTAAGAGTGGTGATAATTTGTATTTTGAGGGGATAGTTCCCTTTTTCTCTGGAATATCCTGATTATTATTACTATTATTATTATTAATTTTTTATTACTCCATTAGCATTATCAATATTCCATTTTTCTCTGAAATATCCTATTAAATTCTATTTATTTCCTATTATTATTATTGTTATTATTATTATATTTATTATTATTCCTTATTTATTAGTAGTATTCTTCCCTTTTTCTCTGGAATATCCTGATGATGATGATGACAATTATTATTATTACTATTATTACTGAATTTTATTTATTATTATTCCTTACTTATTATTCTTCCCTTTTTCTCTGGAATATTCTTATTTATTCTCTACTTCCAGTTCATCATTGAGGATGGACACTCTCAACTTGGTGAATTCCACACTCACCACAGCGAGTATATAAAATAAAAATAACAAAACAGTAAAACTGGTGGGAAAACATGGAATTTTTGCTGCTTCCTCACCATGTCCAAGGCTTTTTTCCAGCTGTTTTTCCTGCTCCAACGACCCAGAGGCAATTAAAACAGTCGGTTTTAATGAAGCTTTAATTGTGCAGGTGCTCGGCAGCTCCCAGGGTGGAAAAGGGCAGGTGCTGAGAGGGAAAAAAAAGGGCTAAATTTGACTTTAACAAGGACAAACACCATAAAAACATCGGGATATTTGTGGTGGGGCTCAGCTGGCAGTGCCAGCAAAAAAAAAAGGAGTTTTTCTACTGGGATTTGGGGTGGGAATAAACAAAATAAATCAATTTCTCATCTGGGAGGGAGCGTGAGGGTAAAAAACGAGGATGGGGCAGGAATTCTTTGTTTTGGATGGGATATTTGGATTTTTGGGGGAATTTGCTGAGAGTTCCTCACCCTGGAGGAAAACATCCCTTAGAAATCCAATTTTTTCATGGAATTCCTCATGGAATCCTGGAAAATCCCCACAAAAATCACCCAGTTCCATTTTCCTGCTGTGCTTTGTTCCAGCTCCTTCCTCAGCTTCCTGTTCCCAGGTGGGAAAATACTGGAAAAATTCACTTTACACTGAGTAATTTCCACCTCCGTTGGTTTAAAAGTTATTTTTTGAGGTGTCTGTGTGCAGTTTGAGGTCTAATCCCAATTATCCCACTTCTTTTTGCCTTTGTCAGGGAGCTGAGGGGATTTGGGCCTTTTTCCTTGGCCTGGAGTTTTTAAAATTTCCTTTGTGTTTTAAGGTGAATTCTCCCCATTTGTGAGGGGAATGTGCCTGAATTTAGACCCTCAAAGAGGTAAAAAGAATAAAAATAACAATAAATTGGTGTTTTTACCAATTTCAGTGTTCAGAATTGATTAATCAGTTTCGTTTCAGGGCTTCTGAGGCGATTGGCTTTTTTCCTTTGTGTTTTAAGGTGAATTCTCCCCGTTTGTGAAGGAAATGTGCCTGAATTTCAACCCTTGAAGAGGTAAAAATAGTGAAAATAGCAATAAATTGTAGTTTTTACCAATTTCAGTGATCAGAATTGTTAATGAGTTTCATTTCAACACCTCTGAGGCGATTTGGGCCCTTTTTCTTGGCCTTCAGTTTTTAGAACTTCCTTTTTGTTTTAAGGTGAATTCTCTCTGTTTGTGAGGGGAATATGTCTGAATTTCAGCCCTCAAAGAGGTAAGAATAACAGTAAATTGTTGTTTTTACCAATTTCAATGATCACAATTGTTTAATTAGTTTCATTTCAGCACCTCTGAGGTGATTTCGGCCTTTGTTCTTGGCCTGGAGTTCTAAAATTTCCTTTGTGTTTTAAGGTTTTATTCTTCCCGTTTGTGAGGGGAATGTGCCCGAATTGCAACCCTTGAAGAGATAAAAATTATAAAAATAACAATAAATTGGTGTTTTTACCAATTTCCGTATCACAATTGTGAATTAGTTTTGTTTCAGCCTGTCTGAGGGGATTGCGCTGCTTCAGCCACAGGCCAGGAAAATTATTTATATTTTAAAACAAGGCAGAAAACAAACGGAGCTCAGAGGATTAAAGTTCCTGAAGATCTTCTCTCCCAGCTCTGTTATCTCCTCATTTTTCCAGGAAAATTGTTCCGATCCTTTCCCCTCATCCCTTCCACCCCTGGAAGCTGGGAAACGATGGGAAAAAAGGAGAATTTCTCCCATTTCCTCCCTCAATAAAAAATCCTCTCCCATGAAATAAATAACAAACCCAACCAAGCAGAGCCTTGGAGCATTTTCCTCGCCGGGAGCCGAAGTTAAAAATTATTCAAAGTAAAAATTCCTGGCCTGTGAAGCAGAGGCTCCGACTGTACCAGGCAAAGATTTCCACCAGCGTTCCCTGGAGATAACAGAGCAGGAAGAAATCCCAAATTCCAGCGGCAGCTCCCATTCCCACCTCGTTTTCCCTCCTTTTTCTCCTTCTGGGATCAGGATTTGGCCTCTTCTCCTGGGTTTTGTTGGAGTTTCAAGGACAAAGAGATCTGGGCGCCACAAGTAAGTGTTGGACTTTATCCTCTCCTAAGGAAGGATATTTTTTTCCCCTGAGGTATTCTTGGATTGGGATTTTTTTTTTTTTAGGGCATTTAGGAGCAAAATGGATGAAAAATCCTAGATTTTGAGGTGCTCGGGGTGAATTATAACAGGGAAACTTCTTGAGGGACAAAATGAATAAAAGAGGTATTTCCCAGTTTTCTGGTGATTCCTGGATATTCCCAGCCATGGATGCAGCTATTTGAGAGGGAATTCCCATTGGAAAATATAAGGATAAAGCAGTTATTTCCCAATTTTCTGGAATCCCGGGGATGTGTTGTGGTTGGTGTTGTCTGGGATCACATCTTGGGTGGTTTGTAGGGAACTTGGAATGTTGGAATATTCCTTGATTTTAGCGCTCTGAGGGATGTGGAGCTGGTGGAAAATCAGGGATTTCCACCTTGGTGGGAACCTGGAACAATCCCAAATCCCTGCTCTTCCAGCAGAGCCAAAAAAAAAGTGGGAATCTTTCTCAAAATGTGGCTGGAGAGAGGGAATTTTATTGAAATATTGGATTTTTGGGATTTGCTGAAAGGGCTGAAAGCCCAGGGATGAAAAACAATAACAATTATTATTGTGAGGTCTGGCACCACTGAATATCCCTCAATTCATCCAAAAGTTCCTAAGGCAATCCAGAGGTCCCTAAAACAATCCAGAGGTCCCTAAAATCATCTGAAAGTCCCTAAAATCTTCCAAAGGTTCCTAAAATCATCCAGAGGTCCCTAAAATCCTCTAAAAATCCTTAAAATGATTTTTAAAATCCTTTAAATCATCCAAAAAAACCCGAAAATACTCCAAAAAATCACTAAAATCCTCCAAAGATCCCTAAAATAAATTTTTAAAATCCCTCAAATCATCCAGACGTTCCCTAAAATCATCCAAAAAAATCCCTCAAATCCTCCTCAAATCATCCAGAGGCTCCCTTAAATCCTCCAAAAATCCTTAAAATCCTAAAAAAATCCCTGACATCATCCTGAGGTTCCCTGAAATCATCCAGAGGTTCCCTCAACTCCCCCCGGACCCCTGAACTGGCAGTCGGGGTGCAGCCCCGTGGCCGCCCTGGTTACTCCCCACGCAGGCCGGGATTCTCTGGGCTCTGCAGGACAAATTAGGATGAATTATTTGATAAATAAGGGTTCAAGGCTCTTTGGGGTTTTTCCCCTCAGTCCCAGCCCCAAGGCCTTCGGAGCCGCTCCCGAAGCTCCGGAGCTCCTGAGGGAGCCGGAAAAGGCCGCGGGCTCCGCTCCGGGAGCGGCGCCGGGCGCGGTGTCCATGGGAGGGATCCCTGAGGGAAGGGGAGCCCCGAGGGAAGGGGATCCCTGAGGGAAGGGGAGCCCCGAGGGAAGGGGATCTCTGAGGGAAGGGGATCTCTGAGGGAAGGGGATCCCTGAGGGAAGGGGAGCCCCGAGGGAAGGGGAGCCCCGAGGGAAGGGGAGCCCTGAGGGAAGGGGAGCCCTGAGGAAGGGGGAACCCGCGCTTTCATCGCCTTTCTGCGCTCTTGCAGGGGGAAAAGGGCGAAAAAATCCGGATTTTTCTCTGGTTTTCTGCTCTGTTTCAGAGGGAAAAGTCCGTATTTTCTGCTCTTTTTCAGGAGGAAAAGAGAGAAGAAAAAAAAAAAAAATCCGGATTTCTTTCTATTTTTCCGCTCTCTTTCAGGGGGAAAAGTCCGAACTTTTCTCTATTTTTCTGCTCTGTTTTAGGGGGGAAAATCCAGATTTTTCTCGGTTTTCTTCTCTGTTTCAGGGGGGAAAGGGCAAAAAAATCCGCATTTTTCTCTGGTTTTCTGATCTCTTTCAGAGGAAAAATGGGGGGGGAAATCCGATTTTTCTCTATTTTTCTGCTTGCTTCGGGGGGAAAATCCAGTGTTCCCTCTATTTTTCCGCCCTGTTTCAGGGGAAAAAATTCCGAACTTTTCTCTACTTTTCTGCTCTGTGTCATGGGGAGAAGAACAAAGAAATCCAGATTTTTCTCTTGTTTTCTGCTCTATTTCATGGGGAAAAGGGAAAAAAATCCGGATTTTTCTCTGTTTTTCTCTCTGTTTCCACCCCACATTCCTGACGTTCCTTTGGGAGCCAGATCCTATAAGAACCCCGCTCCCACCTCCAGCACTTCCATGGAGCTGCTGAAAATCCAGAATTTTGCCATCATTTATTAATTGCAGCCCCTGAAAACTGGGGTTATTTAATGCTCTGAACACATCCTGAGGGGTTTTTTAGGATAAAACAAAGATGTGCCCTCGTTATTCCCCAAATTCTCCTTTCCCAGGGATATTTGGGATGTGAAACACAAAGGGTTGGGGTTTTTTGTTGTTTTTTTTCCTTTTGTTTGAACTCCGTGACTCAAACTTGGGGCAAATCCAAGGCAAATAAAAGGTGCAGGCACAGAGTTAACTCCTGAATTTCTGGAATTTCGGGATGGGGAAGGAGCCAAAAATCCCTCCCAGTTTTTGGGATCCAGCCTTTTCCTATTTTTTGGGGTTGGATCCCTGTCCAGGCTGATGGGAGCTGAAAATTCCCAATTTTTGTCCTTTAAATCCTGCTGGGGCTGGGCAGCGCCTGCTCCCGAGCTTTCCTGGGATGTTTGACTGGGATGGGGCCGGAGGGTTGGGGGGTTTGGGATCCACCCCAAAGCCTTGGGCCGGGCCAGGAGCTGTGGGATGGCTGTGGGGGGAGAATTCCTGGAAATTCCTGATCATTCCTGGAAATTAGTGATTATTCCTGATCATTCCTGATAATTCCTGGTCATTCCTGGAAATTCCTGGTAATTCCTGCTAGGGGATGGAGTTGGAAAGGATGGAAGAGGAAATCTGGGAATGGTTTTGGGGCCTGTGAAGGGGCAGCTCAGCCCAGATCCAGGCTGGAAAATTTTTGGGAATATTTGGGAGGGGGAGATGCCCATTTCAAGGCTGAGATCTCAAATTCAGGGATTTTTCCCAGCTCCATTTTCACTGAATTTTGCTTCCTCTGCTCTGTTTTCTGCTTATCCCAAAGATAAATTCCCAAAATGCCAAATTCCAGCAGGAAAAATTCCCAAACCCCACCCTAACTCCATGATTTGAAATTTAATAATGAATTTTAGCTGCCTTAAAACTCCCATGGCAGAAAAATTCCATTTTATTTTCACTTTTTCTTCCTTTTCCTGGAATTTTTGAACTCACCTTTGGGAAGCAGCAGAAGCAATCATCGGCTCCTCTAATTAACATCAGATTTTGCATAATTAAATATTAATTAGGGCAGCACGTGGCAGAAAGAAAGTGTGGCAGGTGCCAGGGCTGAGCATTTTGGCAGGGAAAAATGTGGATTTGAATAATTTTGCCTGGAATTCCATCTTCCTGCTGGGATTTAAAGCTTCCCTGATTTCCTTTGCAAGGGAAACGAAAATTATTTGGGATATTGAAATGATCCCAGGAAATTAATGGGATAAATCCTTGAGGAGTTTAAGGAAAAAGAGATTTTTTAAAAAGAGGGGAATGAAAAACGCTCTGGAATTCTGGTGGGTGCCACAGTGACATCATATCGGTGCCCCAGTGATGTCACAGCAGTGTCCCAGTGACGTCACAGCGGTGTCACGACCTGGGGACTCTGGGGACCTACTGGCCAGTGTCACCCTGGTGTCCCAGCAGTGTCAGAGCCGTGGCTCTCTGTGCAGGCCTGCTGGCCCGTGTCCCCGCGCTGTCCCCCCGCTGTCCCCCCGCTGTCCCCCGCTGTCCCCGCCCTGGCACTCCCGCCCCGATACCCCGGGTTTGAGGAGTGCCAGCGCCACCGGGAGGGGACATCGCGGCCAGGGGAGGGGACAGCACCGCCCGCGGCCCCTCGGTCACCGATCAGTGCGGGGACATCCTGCCCACCGAGCCAAACCCCAGCAAGGGACCTGGGGACATTTTCCGGGGCCGTGACCTCCCTGGTGTTGTTCTTGGGCGGGTTTTGAGCAGCTGAGTCACCGAAGTGTCACCAGATTGTCACCGGATACTTCCTCCTGCAAAGGGCCCCGCCTGCAATGGGGCCGGGCCACCCCAAAACCGGCAGGTTTCGGGGGAAATTGGGGTGTCAGCCTCTCCCACCCCAAATCTGAAAGGATTCACGGATAAATTGGGGTTTCAGCCTCTCCCACCCCAAATCTGAGAGAATTCAGGGATAAATTTGGTGTCTGAGTTTTTCCACCCAAATCCAGGAGGATTCAGGGATAAATCAGGATCAAAATCCCAAAAAACCCCAACCCAGAGCTCAGAGCTGCAGCTGGAATTGGCTGCCCTGAGGAAATCTGGGAATTTGCATCAATTCTGAATTTCATGGGGTGAGACGTGGCCCAGGCCCCTCTTTTCCCTGCAATCCCAAATCCCATCCCTTGGGATTTGCATGGATCATTCCCATATTTGTTTCCAGGCAGGTGGTTCTGAGCCCCTTTAATCCCATATTTAAATAGGGATGGAAATTCAGGGGAAGGAGCTTAATCCCTCAGGAAAATTCCCTGTTCTAGCAGGATTATGGGATCTGTGCAGCTGGGGAGGGATTGATAAGGAAGGAGAATTCATCCCAGATTTTTGGGGTTTAGTTAAAGGGAAATTCAGATCAAACTCCCTGGAAAAATTTTTGGGAGTTTTTCGCTCTTGCCCCAAAAATATCCCTGAGAATTCCCAGTGTAAACCCTCCTGGATGGGGAAGGAATTGGGATTGAAAGGATGATTTTAGGATTAAAAGGATGACTGGCTTTAGGATTTAAATGGTGGGTTTATGATTAAAATAATGACTTTATGATCAAAATAATGAATTTAGGATGAAAAATACCCCATGATTTTATGATTAAAATGATGGGTTTATGACTAAAAATTACGATTTCAGGATTAAAATTACAGTTTTAGGATCAAAACCATCCCGTGGTTTTAGGAATAAAAGGATGATTTTAGGATTAAAAGGATGATTTTAGGATTAACACCATCCCATAACTTTAGGATTAAAGTGATGGATTTATGGTTAAAATGATGATTTTAGGATCAAAACTACCACGTGATTTTATGTCTACAATGATGATTTTAGGATTAAAAGCATTGATTTTATGACTAAAATCCCAACTGTATGACTGAAGCCATACCTGTCCCTCCCCACTAATGCAATTTCCCATTTTTGGGATGGGTCCCGTTGTGCACCTGCCCTGCACCTGCTGTAACCCAACCCCAGCCCCGGCCATTGTTGGGCTTTGGGGCCGTTCCCGGATTCCCGATGGGGAGAGCGACCCCAGGGCGAGGCCTGGCCCCAACAAAGAGCTCCGGGCCTTGATCTCCCTTTTATTGACTGCAGCTGCAATCGCTGGGAAATCGAGCTTTTAACCATTGCCAGTCTCTTCTGGGGTTTTCCAGAGGCTTTGGGTTGGATTTGGGATGATTTCACTGTGGGGTTGTGGATTTTTTACCCTTGGGGATCAACAAGAGAAGGTGCTCAGTGTGGATTTTATGTTCCTTTCATTGTCTTAATCCAGAACCGCCCACACTGGGCTGCAAGAAATTGAGTTTTTAACTATTTCCTTCCTGATTCGGGGTTTCCCAGGGTACATTTGGGATTTCGGCTGTGGGGCTCCAGCCGTGCCGGGCTGGGCTTGGGGCAGGAAGGGCCGGAGCTGTCGGGGCACGCCGGGGGGCAGGGCAGGTGCCGGGAGCCCTCCCTGTGCAGGTGACTCAGAGCTGGCACACCTGGCACACCCGAGCGCCCTGCGCTTCCTGCTCCTGGGGCACCGCGCCCGGCCCGGCCTGGCCCGGCCCCGCGGATCTGGCACACCGGGCCCGGCCCGGCCCCGCGGATCTGGCACACCGGGCCCGGCCCGGCCCCGCGGATCTGGCACACCGGGCCCGGCCCGGCCCCGCGGATCTGGCACACCGGGCCCGGCCCGGCCCTGCGGATCTGGCACACCGGGCCCGGCCCGGCCCCGCGGATCTGGCACACCGGGCCCGGCCCGGCCCCGCGGATCTGGCACACCGGGCCCGGCCCCGCGGATCTGGCACACCGGGCCCGGCCTGGCCCCGCGGATCCGGCACACCGGGCCAGGGCAGGGCCGGGGCAGGCCGGGATGGGTCCCACCCTGGGATGGGATCCCACAGGAACCGTGGCTGTCCCTGCCCTCGTGCCTGTCTGGGTCAGGAATCTGGGAGAAATCCTTCCCTGGGTCAGGAATTCGGGATAAATCCTTCCCTGGGTCAGGAATTCAGGACAAATCCTTCTCTGGGATCAGAAATTCAGGATAAATCCTTCTCTGGGATGGGATTCCTAAAGAAGCCATGGCTATACCTGCCCTTTTGCCTGTCTGGGTCAGAAATTCAGGATAAATCCTTCTCTGGGATGGGATTCCGAAAGAGGCGATGGCTGCCCCATGCCTGGGTGCCTGGGATCAGAAATTTGGGATAAATCCTTCCCTGGGATCAGAAATTCGGGATAAATCCTTCCCTGGGATGGAATTCCCAGAGAATCCATGGCTGCCCCAGCCCTGGATGCCTCGGATCAAAAATTCCAGAGAAATCTTTCCTTGGGACACTAAGAAATCCCTGGGATGGATTTCCCAGAGAAACCATGGGAGGCCCTGAGGTTTAATTTGGATTTTTGTTCCACTCAGCTGCTCCAGGAGGAAACAAAGGCAGGGAAAGGATGGCCTGGAAAATCCAGGATGGTCTGAAAACAAATCTGGGATTAAATTGAGTTTTTTGCTCCACTTAACTGCTCCAGGAGGAAACAAAGGCAGGGAAAGGATGGGCTGAAAACCAATCTGGGATTAAATTTGGATTTTTGCTCCCCTCAGCTGCTCCAGGACAAACAAAAGCAGGGAAAGGATGGCCCAAAACCCCCGGGATGGGCTGAAAACCAATCTGGAAAACCAATCCCTAAGCTCAGCCTGGCTCTTGGCAGCCCCAAGCTTTAGATGTGAAATCTTCCTGCTCTGCAGATGAAAGCCTTTGTTCCTTTTATTTTTTTTTTCTTTTTTCCTCTTTCTTTTCAGTCCCCTTTGTCCTGCCGGGATCAGCGATCAGGCAGGGAGGAGTGGCAGGAGGAAAGGGCAGGAACGGCTGGAATTCCTGGGAAGGAGGGGATGTGGAGCTTTCAGCCATTCTCTGCTCAGCCCAGGGTGCCAAGGACAGTTTTAAATCAGTTGATCAAAATTCTGTGCTGAATCCAAGGGTCTAAACCTGATTATCAAAATTCTGTGTTGTTGATTCCAAGGGTTTTTAAACTGGGTTCTCAAAATTCTGTGCTGAGCCCAAGGGTTTAACTTAAATTCTCAAAATCCTGAACCCAAGGTCCCCAGGAAGATTTTTAAACTGGGTTCTCAAAATTCTGTGTGCTTGATCCCAAGGATTTTTAAGCTGGGTTCTCAAAATTCTGTGTGCTTGATCCCAAGGATTTTTAAGCTGGGTTCTCAAAATTCTGTGTGCTTGATCCCAAGGATTTTTAAGCTGGGTTCTCAAAATTCTGAGGCCAAGAACTCAAGGAAGGGTTTTTGAATTGGATTCTCAAAATTCTGAGTCTGAGGTCTCGAGGAATGGTTTTTAAACTGAGTCTGAGGTCTCCTGGACAGTTTTGAAGCTGGATTCTCCAAATCCTGTGCTGAGCCCAAGCTGATTTAAATGCTGAGTGAAAGGCCCTGAACAATCATTATTTGACTGGTCTGGGTTTCATTCAGAACCAGGAATTGAGCTCAGCTTAAGGGCTCTGATTTCCCCGTGTTTGCTTTGGTTGGAACAGGGAACAGATCCCCTGGGGCTGGTGAATGGATCCTGATTCCCCCCTCGGTGCTTCCCCAGGTTTGGGATCCGTCTCCCCTTTCACCTGTGCCCGTGCAAACACAGCTGAGGGCCTGCAGAGAGAGACCAGGGCTGAAACTGAGATATATCTGGAATATTTAGGGTTGTTTCAAAGATTTTGAGGTTTTTCCCCAAGCTTTTGAGGGTTTTTTTCCAACGATTTTAAGGTTTTTCCAAAGGTCTTGAGGTTTCCTTAAAAGATTTTAAGGTTTGTTTTTTAAATGATTTTAAGGTTCTTTCAAAGCTTTTGTGGTTTTTTCCCAGTGTCCTCTAGGGCTGATGGGGTAGGGAATATTTAGGATGATTGTCCAATGGGAATGTTCTGTGGAGATGTTCTTCAGGACTGATGGGGTAGACAATATTTAGGATTATCACCAAATGGGAATGTTCTGTGGGAATGTTCTGTGGGGTTGATGGGGTAGAGAATATTTAGGATTATCCTCCAATGGGAATGTTTTCTGGGAATGTTTTGTGGGAAGGTTCTCTGAGATTGATGGGGTAGAGAATATTTGGGATTATTCTCCAATGGGGACCTTCTGTTCTGTGGGGTTGATGAGGTAGGGAATATTTAGGATTATCACCAAATGGGAATGTTCTTCAGGATTAATGGAGTAGGGAATATTTGGGATTATCCTCCAATGGGAATGTTCTGTGGGGATGTTATCTGGGACTGATGTAGCAGGGAATATTTGGGATTATCACCCAATGGGAACGCTCTGTGGGGATGTTATCTGGGACTGATGGAGCAGGGAATATTTGGGATTATCCTCCAATGGGAATGTTCTGTGGGGATGTTATCTGGGATTGATGGAGCAGGGAATATTTGGGATTATCACCCAATGGAACGCTCTGTGGGGATGTGATCTGGGACTGATGGAGCAGGGAATATTTGGGATTATCACCCAATGGAACGCTCTGTGGGGATGTGATCTGGGATTGATGGAGCAGGGAATATTTGGGATTATCACCAATAGAACGCTCTGTGGGGATGTTATCTGGGATTGATGGAGCAGGGAATATTTGGGATTATCACCCAATGGGAAGGTTCTGTGGGGATGTTATCTGGGACTGATGGAGCAGGGAATATTTGGGATTATCACCCAATGGGAAGGTTCTGTGGGGATGTTATCTGGGACTGATGGAGCAGGGAATATTTGGGATTATCACCAATGGAATGCTCTCTGGGAACGTGCTGTGGCCATGTCCTGCCCGTGGCACCCCAGGCCCAGCCCAAGCCCGGGCTCAGGCCCCGTTCCCCATCCCACACACCCAGCCCGCCCCAGGTTTGTGTCGGGGAGCGGAGCTGGGGAAGGAGCAGCTCAGGGGCTCAGCTGGGGCTGCTCAAACCCCCTGACCCACCCCGAGCTTCCCCAGGGATCTGGGGAGGAGAACTTGGCTCCCGTGGGGGTTTGGGGCCAATTAAGGGATAATTGGAGTCGGGAGCGCAGCTTCCCTGGGAAATCCGAGCTGCTGCCTTCATAACAAGCAGAAAACATTTGGTGTTTTTGTTTGATTTTCAGGCACCGAGGGGAATTCTCCGACACCGTCTTTGAAAGGGGATGATTCTCCATTTTTAAAGGATATTTAGAAGGCCACACTTCTCATTTTTAACAATTCTTTTCTTTTAAATGCTTTTGTTTAAAATGTTTTTCTTTTAAATGCTCCTGGTTTTAATGTTTTTATTTTAAATGGGGAGAGCTCTGAGCCCTTCAGGGCCTAAAGGAGCTCCAGGAGAGGGATTTGGGATAAGGGATGGAGGGACAGGACACGGGCAATGGCTTTGGGTTGGATAAGGTCAGGTTTAGGTGGGAAATTGGGAGGATATTGTTCCTTGTGAGGGTGGATTTGGCAAAGTTTAAGGGAGAGGGAGAGCTCAGAGCCCTTCCAGGGCCTAAAGGGGCTCCAGGAGGGGGATTTGGGACAAGGAATAAGACAGTGGGAATGGTTTGGTGTGGAACGAGAGCAGGTTTAGGTGGGAAATTGGGAGGAAATTGAGGGCAGCGAGGCCTCAGCCTGAGGCACCATGGCTGCCCCATCCCTGGAAGTGTCCAAGGCCAGCTTGGGGCACCCTGGGATGGTGGAAGGTCCCTGCCCACAGCCCGGGGTGACCCTGGATCTCCAGCGTCCCTTCCAGGGCACAGCTTTGTGTGGAATGAGGCCAGATTTAGGCGGGAAATTGGGAGGAAATTGAGGGCAGCGAGGCCTCGGCCTGAGAATCCGTCCCTGGAAGTGTCCAAGGCCAGCCTGGAGCACTCCAGGGTCAGGGAAGGTCCCTGCCCACAGCCCGGGGTGACCCTGGATCTCCAATGTCCCTTCTGAGGAATGGCTTTGTGTGGAATGAGGGCAGGACTGAGCAGGAAATTGGGAGGAAATTGTTCCTGTGAGGGCAGCGAGGCCTCGGCCTGAGAATCCGAGAATCTGGAAGTGTCCAGGTCCAGTCTGGGGGATGGTGGAAGGTCCCTGCCCACGGCCCAGTGTGACCCTGGATCTCCAACGTCCCTTCCAGCACACAGCACCCCCAGAGCTCCAGGAATAAGCCAGCCTTTGTTAGGCCGGGCCCAGCCCCAGCGGCTCCGAGGCGGCTCCGCGGCCGCTCCCCAAGGCCAGGACACACCTGTTGGCCACGGGGCCGCGGGATTGGCTGGGCCGGGCGTGCACCTGCGCAGGGAGGGGTGAGGGCTCCATGTAAGACGAGCCTTGGCCTCGCTCCCCAACCATCCTCCTCAATTCCAGCTCCAACACGCAGCTCCTCGAGCCGCCGCGCTCGGCCCGGCCCTTCCCGGCCTGCTTTTTGCCCCTTTTAAGCTGGGTTTTGTTTTTTTAAGCTCGGTTTCAGCAGCCTAACGAGGTGTAGAGGTGTTGTTTTTCCAGGTCTGGCTGTGGTTTTGCCACCGTTCGCTCCGGCGCCGATTTCCCCGCGAAATCCAAGGTCGCCTTTTCCGGGACGCGGAAGAGGAAAACTCTCCTGGCTCCTCATCCTCCCAAAATTCCTTCCCCACCTGGAGGCTGACCTGGCGTTGGGAGAAGCTCCCAGCACTGAAGTTGTTCCCTGGATTTTGTGCTGGTCCTGGTAAGATCCAAAATATCCAGGTAGAGCAGGGAGGGAAAAAATGGGATTTACGGAGTGCGAGAACGACTTCTTGGAGGGCTTTTCCTGCTTTTCCATGGATCTTCCCTCTCCCCACTTCACTTTCTCCAGGATTCCGCCCTCTTTTCTCTTCCTCCTTCTCCCCCCAGGTGGATTCGAGAGGGTTTTTGTTGGACAGATCAGGTTTTGTGTGCGCTGGGGGAGGGGAGGGCAGCGCATGAATCCAAACGTTCATTTTACAACCAGTCCAACCAGTCAGGGCAGCTCCCAGCAGAGCCAGGGCTGCGAGGAGGAGGGAGGCGAGGGGGAAGGCTGCTCGCAGCCAGGTGTCACGGAAAGGTGGGCAGAGAAGGGAACGTTTGGGAAATCCCAGCGAAATCCCAAAAAAAACCAAGAACATCCATAGGAACGAGCATGGAATGGAAAAGGGCTCTTCCAGTATTCCTGGATTTTGGAATATTTGGATTTAAGGGAGGATTTCCCAGTTTTCGGAGTAAAAGTCACGATTCGAGTTTACTGCTGGCTTTGAAAAAAAAGGAGTATTGGGAAAATCTGATGAAATTCCATTAAAATCCCAATAAAATCCATAGGAACGAGCATGGAATGGAAGGGGGTTCTTCCAATATTCCTGGATTTTGGACTCTTTGGATTTAAGGGAGGATTTCCCAGTTTTCGACAAAGAGCGAGGATTCCAAATCCAGGTTTGCTGCTGGCTCTGAAAGAAAAAAGAAATAGTGGGGAAATCTGATCAAATTCCACTAAAATCCCAATAAAATTGATATATAATGAGCATGGAATGGAAAAGGGCTCTTCCAATATTCCTGGATTTTGGAATATTTGGATTTAAGGGAGGATCTTCCAGTTTTCGACTAAAAGTGAGGATTCGAAACCCAAGCTCAGTGCTGGGACTGGTTAAAAAAAAAGGAATATTTGGAAAATCTGATTAAAATCCCAATAATATCTATATTAAATGAGCATACATTGAAGGGGGTTCTTCCAATATTTTTGGATTTTGCAATATTTGGATTTAAGGGAGGATTTCCCAGTTTTCGACCAAGAGTCAGGATTCCAAATCCGGGTTTGCTGCTGGCTCTGAAAGAAAAAAGGAATAGTGGGGAAATCTGATTAAAATCCCAATAAAATCCATAGGAAACCAGCATGGAATTGAAGGGGGCTCTTCCAATATTCCTGGATTTCGGAATATTTGGATTTAAGAGACAATTTCCCAGTTTTGGACTAAAAGTGAGGATTCGAAACCCAAGCTTAGTGCTGGGTCTGAAAAAAAAAAGAATATTTGGAAAATCTGATTAAAATCCCAAAAACATCGTTAGGAAACCAGCATGGGATTGAAAAGGGCTCTTCCAATATTCCTGGATTTTGGAATATTTGGATTTAAGGGAGGATTTCCCAGTTTTGGGAGTAAGTCACGATACGAGTTTGCTGCTGCCTCTGAAATAATAAAGAATATTGGGAAAGTCTGATCAAATTCAATGAAAATCCCAATGAAATGGATCTAAAATGAGCATGAAATTGGAGGGGGTTCTTCCACCATTTGGAATATTTTGGAATATTTGGATTTAAGGGAGGATTTCTGAGTTTTTGATGAAAGTGAGGATTCCAGTCCGAGTTTGCTGCTGGCTCTGAGTAAGCATTGCCACGTTTTAATGAATTCTTTGATTACCCTGCATTTTAACGAGTCCTCCTCACCCTGCACAACTCCCCATCCCCAAAGGTTCCCTTTTCCTCCTCCCCGACCCACATTCCCGGGATCAGAGCAGGGAGGGGATGGGTTGGGAATTTTCCAGGCAGAAGAGGAAATTTGGGGATCGGGTTGGGCCGGAGCGGCCGCGGGGGGAAATCGCGGCCGGAGCTGCGGAGCCATCTTGGGCCGGCCTGGGGCTCCCCTCAGCCCGGCCTGGGGCTCCCCTCACCCGGCCGGGGGCTCCCCTCACCCGGCCTGGGGCTCCCCTCACCCCGGCCGGGGGCTCCCCTCAGCCCGGCCTGGGGCTCCCCTCAGCCCGGCCTGGGGCTCCTCTGACCCCGGCCTGGCCTGGGCTCCCCTCAGCCCGGCCTGGCCTGGGCTCCCCTCACCCGGCCTGGGGCTCCCCTCAGCCCGGCCTGGGGCTCCCCTCAGCCCGGCCTGGCCTGGGGCTCCCCTCACCCGGCCTGGGGCTCCCCTCACCCGGCCTGGGGCTCCTCTCACCCCGGCCGGGGGCTCCCCTCAGCCCGGCCTGGCCTGGGGCTCCTCTCACCCCGGCCGGGGGCTCCCCTCAGCCCGGCCTGGGGCTCCCCTCAGCCCGGCCTGGGGCTCCCCTCACCCGGCCTGGGGCTCCCCTCACCCGGCCTGGCCTGGGCTCCCTGGGAACCCCAAGCACCCCAAGCTCGGCTCCATCCAGAGCCAGACCCAGCCGGGACCGGCTGCTCCCGGCTCCCCCTGAGTGGGGAGAGCTGGGCTCCGAGGGGAGGAAGCAGAAGTTCAATAAAGTGATTTTATTCCATTTTCAGAGGGTGCAGCCAGGCCCTGGCGTCTTCCTCTAAATCCCATTTTTGGGCGTAGAATCCCATTTCAAAATTCTCTTTTTTGGGGGTAGAATTCCGTTTCAGAATCCCAATTTTTGGATTTCAAAATCTCTTTTTTGGGGCGGTTACAATTCCATTTCAAAGTTCCATCTTTTGGGTTAGAACCCATTTCAAAATCACAACTTTTAGGTTTCAAAATTCCATTTTTTGGTTAGAATCCCACCTCAAAATCCCAGTTTTTTATTTCAAACTCCCATTTTTTGGGTTACAATTCCTTTTCAAAATTGCATTTATTTGAGTTAGAATTCCATTTTGAAATCCCATTTTTTGGATTTCAAAATCCCATTTTGGGGTTAGAATTCCGTTGTAAATGTGATTGAAAATCTGGGAGAGGGGTTTTGGTATCCAGGAGGAATCTTGGGAATCCTGCTGAATTTGGAGCTGGGGATTTGTGGGATTTTTGTTGCTTTTGTTGAGTTTTTTTGTCAATTTTTTGTTTTTATTTCAGGGATTTTGGTGTTTTTTGGTTGCTGTTGAATTTTTAGGAATTTTTTGGTGTTTTTTGAGTTTTTGGTGGGGTTTGCTCCAAGTTCAGATTTAAGCTTGGCTTTACTCCATACAGGACAAGGCCTCAGTGGAACACTGGGATGCAGTTCTGGGAAACTCAGCTTAAACTGGGATCAAACTGGTTTTGAACTGGGTTTAAACTGGTTTTGGTGGGGTTTAACTGGGTTTAAACTGGTTTTTAACTGGTTTTTAACCAGTTTTGGTTCTGGATTATTTTTAACTGCTTTCAAACTGGTTTCAACTGGGTTTTTGCTTGGTTTTGAACTGGGTTCTTACTGTGTTTTTAACAGGTTTTTACTGGGATTTTACTGGTTTTGAACTGGTTTTAACTGGGTTTTTACTGGTTTTAACTGGTTTTGGTGGGTTTGAACTGGTTTTGAACTGGTTTTGAACTAGTTTTTACTGGTTTTGATGGTTTTTGATGCTCTCTTCCAACCTGTCCTGGTGTAATACTCCACTTTTTTTCCTGGGATCAGACTTTTTCCCATTCTTGTTTGACCTCCCAATTAAAACATCCATTTTCCCAAAAAAAAAATCACCTTTTTTTTTATTATTCCCTTGAAAATCCCAATTTTAAAACCTTAACCCAACAAATCCATTTGGGAATGGGAAAATGGGATTTGCTTGGAATGAGGGATGTGGGAGGAGGGTTTGAAAGTGGATTTTGCTGGAAATAAACAAAAGTGAGAAGTTGATTTTTCATCCCAACCCTGAGCTCCAGATCCTACCAAGAACTTGGATTTTCAGGATACTTTAAGGGATATTTTTGACCCAAGGCCTTGCAGGAGCTCCAGGAATTTTTGGGAATGCTTTTGCTCATGGAGTAACTCCGAGTCCTGTTCTGGGAGGCAGAATTTTGGATTTTCCCAAAGTTTTTACAGTTGGATAATATTTCCTGACTTATTAAGAATTGGATCATTTTGCTCTAATTGCAGTTAAATACTTCGGTATTTTTGGAATAGTTTATTATTATTATTATTATTATTATTATTATTATTATTATTATTAAGTATTATAATTACTATAATACATTATCATTATTATTATTTTCATTGTCAGTTATTCATTACTATCACTATTAAATTTATTCTTATTTTATTTTTCATCACATTATTTCTATTCCATTATTTTTTATTCTGTTCTTTTTTATTCTTTTAACTCAGAATCAATAAATGACAGAGCTGGGCTTTATTATTAAACCACATCTAGCAAAGCCAGGTTTTAATCTTTAGAAAACCTCCAGTTAATTTACAGGCAGGGCTGGCTATGAACACAGAATTTTGGGCTGATTTTCTCCGATTTCTCACTGAAAAATCCCAAAAAAAGCCAAAACCCCAACAGAAAACCGTCCCCAGGTGATTTTTTTTTCCGAAATAATTTTGGGTTTTGCTCCAAAAAATTCGGATTTTGGAGCCCCGAGCCTGAGACATCCTCAGCATCTTACTGGGCAGCATTGGATGATCTCAGCCTTTCTAATACTGCCTGGTAATGATGATGAGGGCGTTTCCTGCGCCGCGAGGGAACCCAGCCCAGCCGGGCTCTGCCGCCTCGTCCCGGCCTAAAGCTCCCGTTCAGATCAAACCCGAGCTTTGAGCTTCAGCTGAGGGCGGGAAAATCTGAATTCTTCATGGAGGGAGGGAATTCCCTGGGGTGAGCCTGGCTCAGGAAAATCCCTGATCAGGTGCTGCAAAAATACCAAAATATTCCCAAAACCGTGGGAATGTCCGGGGGGAAGGAACAGGGGCAGGGTGGGAATTCTGTGCCAGAAACGTTCACCAGGACTGGAGTGGAACATTGGCAGTGCCTTGTTCTCTTGTGTAAAGTCAGGCTTAACCTCCTGTTCCTCTTCTCTGTACTGAATCAGGCTTAACTCCAGGATTTTATTTTGGATCTGTATTAAAGCAGGCCTAATTTCATTTTTCTCTTTTAGAGCTGTATTAAATTTAATCTCACCTCCCTCTTCTAGATTTTTATTAAGTGAAGTTTAACCTCCTTTTTCTGATTTAGATCTGTCTTAACCCCTTGTTCCCATTTCAAACCTGTACTAGACTAGACTTCACCTCGTATTTTTCTTTTAGAACTGTATTAAACCAGACTTAACTGGTTTAGAACTGTATTAAAGCAGGCTTAGCCTCCTCTTTCTCTTTTAGACCTGTACTAAAAAACTTGACCTGTATTAAGTCAGATTTAACCTCATTTTCTCTTTTAGCTCTCTTAAGTCACGCTCAACCTCCTGTTTCTCTTTTAGACCTATACTAAGAATTCTGACCTGTATTAAGTCAGATTTAGCCTCATCTTCTCTTTTAGCTCTGTCTTAAACCAGGCTTAACCTTCTGTTTCTCTTTTAAATCTGTATAAAACCAGATTTTAACCTCATCTTCTCTTTTAGCTCCATCTTAAACCAGGCTTAGCCTCCTGTTTCTCTTCTGGATCCCTCTTCAATCAGGTTTAGGCTCCCATTTCTCTTTCTCTCCTGCCTTACGCCAGTCTCAGCCCCATTTCCCTTTCCAGCTCTTGTCCCCGATCTCCGCCCTCCTCCCGCCCTCTCCTGCCCCAGGGCCGCTTCCCGCGGAGCCGCAGCCGTTCCTCGGCTCCCCCTGGAGCTCTGAGCCCGAAGATCCCGGAGCTGCCGTGGGCTCGCTGGTCCTCTGTGGGCATCTTACTAGACAGTGCTGGATGCTCTGCCTCTACTCTAACACTGTCTGGTAACGATGTTTAAAGGGAGATCCAAAGCACTCCAGGCCCAAAATTCCAGCCAGGAACTTTTCCACAGGGTAAGGATGGATTCGGGGAGAATGGGGAGGGCTCAGCCAGGGAAAATGGGAATTAAAACAAAATATTCATGGAAAAATGATGGAAGTGCTGCTGGGTGTTAGGTCAGGCCTAACATCCCAAATCTGGGGTTTATAATTCAAAGTATTCAAAATTAAAATTATAATGACAATAAATTTTAAATTGTACTCAAAATTAAAATAATTACAATAAATTTTAAATTCTATTCCAAACTAAAATGATCATTCCAATAAAATGACTGCAGTGTGGAGAGCTCGGGAGGAGCTGCCCTAAACCCAGGATTGTCCTTGGAGGTTGGAATTCCCAGGGCAAGCAGGACAGGAGGAAGCAGGGCTGGTTAATTAAGGCTGGGTGTTAATGAGTAACTGCTCAGGAGGCCGCAGGAAATGGGGAGGAATTCTGGGAATTGGATTTTAACGAGCCCATCAACCCCGGGATGGGGCCCATGCCCCCCAAACCTGGAACTGGGAAAGAAATCCCAGAAAAACCAGGGGAACATTCCAGAGGGAAATCCACAGGGATGCAAGGAAATCCCACTGCCCTGGTGGGGAAAAACCAGGAAAAACCCTGGAAAATTCTTATTTTGAGGCATTTTAGGCACTTTTGCCTTGGTGGGAATGTGGGAAAATTCCCTTGAGCAGAATTCCTGGCAAGATTCCGTTCTCAGGGATTGCAGGAACAGATCTGGGCTGTTCCAGGGGCCTTGGGTGGTAAAAGGGAAACAATTCCCAAATTTCCATAAGAGCAGCGCTGCCTTTGAGCTGGGGCTCAAACTCTGGGAATTCTCCAGGGATTTTTCCAGGGAATGTCGGTCAGCCTTGGATCCCCTCTGGAATTTCCTTTGCAGCCCCTCCAGAGCTCCCTCTGCTGCCAGAGGCTTGGGAAAGGGGGAAGTGAAGCCGGGTTTGGAATTCCGGGGTTTTTTGGGATCTCATTCCCATTCCCTGATCCGGATCTCTGCTCCTGGGGGAGGAATTTTGATTCCCCAAAAATGGGAAATTTTTTTCCCCTTTTTTTCTTTTCCTGAGAGGTTTTTCTGTGAGCCCAAGGATGGTTCTGCTCTCTCCAGGTTTGGGATGAAATTCCAAAGGGGAGAAGGAGGCTGGGATTCCTCAGGATCATGTTGGGAATGAGGCTGGAAACCCCAATCAAATAAAAACCCCAAAAGCAAAAAGTTTGATTCAAATGAATTTTTCTTTGGAATTTCCCAATTTTTCCCAGGGAATCAGAAACTTCCCAGAGCAGCTTTTGGGGTCTCTGTTCCTGCAGGAATTCCCAGCTGTGACCCCGACCCCAAATCCAGGGAAAGCTGCAGGAATTCCCTGGGAGCCTCTGGAATGTTCCAGGGAGGGATTTTCCCAGATTTCTGATCCCACCCTGCCCTTTTCCATTCCCAGTGTCTGTCCCTCCATCCCTCACCCCAATCCTTCTCCAGGGAACATTCCCAGAGCTCCCAGCACAAAATCCAGGGATCCTCCGGCAGAGGTTTAAATCCATGAGCAATTCCTCTGAAATCCCAGGAATTTCCATGGATTTCCACTGAGAAACCAAGATTTCCACGAGAAACTCATCCCGGATTATCCCTAATTATCCATAATTATCAATAATTATCAATACAGATGCTGGCACTGGCATCTCCACAGGGAGCCAGCCCAAAACCTTCCAAACGTCAAAAATCTTGGAATATCCAAAGTGCGAAGGGCCCCACAGGGATCAGAAATCCCCAAATCCCACCTGAGAGTGTTTGCCAGGATTTTTTCCCATTCCCTCCATTTTTTCCAGAGCTCTGACCAGTCCCTGGATGAGCTTCACTCCCTTTTCCCTCTGATTTTCCTTGGAAATTTTCCAGGAAAATCCCTGGTGGCACAGGAGGAGCTTCCCAAGGGAATCTTAGGGTGGGAGCAGGAATGGGGTCGGGAGAGGCTGGAATGGGGCTGGGAATGACCCAGTGGAGCAGGGCTGGAAAACTGAGGGAAAAGTAGGAGATGGAGGAAAAGCAGATGTGGGAAGAGCTGGGAAGAGCTGGAGGTGATGTGGGAAGAGCTGGAGGTGATGTGGGAAGAGCTGGAGGTGATGTGGGAAGAGCTGGAGGTGATGCGGCCGCCATTCCCACCCCTGAAAATCAGGATAGCCTGTGAAATCCCTGCTCCTCTCCTCCTGAACCAGCCCCAGCAGGATTTATCCCTAAATTCCACTTTTTTTAGGGAAAACCAACCCCAAACTCCCCGGACCCGCTCCGTTTCCTGGGAGAAGCTCCTCGGTGCTGCCGGGGGGGTTTGGGAGTCCCGGCCCGGCATTCCCGGGCCCCGGGGCCGGATCCCTCCCTCCATCCCTTATCGGAGCTCGCTGTAGACCTTGAGGGACAGCACCGAGAGCTTCTCCTCGCTCTTGTCGCCGCGCTCCTCCTCCGGGAATTGGATGCTGGAGGATTCCTCCCCCTGCGCCGGCCGCGGGGGCAGCCGCGGGAAGGCCGGGCCCGAATCTGCGGCTGGGAGCGGGGAAAAGCCAAACTCAGCTCGGGAAAACCCAGCGGGAAAAACCAGCAGGAACCCCCCAGGAACCGCCCCAAATCCCAGAGGAAATCCGCATTTATCCCACTCATTCCATCCTTTTATCCCTTCAATCCCAGATTTTACCTATCCAACCATTCCCAGGTTTTATCCATCCATTCCCAGGTTTTATCCATCCATCCATTCCCAGGTTTTATCCATCCATTCCCAGGTTTTATCCATCCATTCCCAGGTTTTATCCATCCATCCATTCCCAGGTTTTATCCATCCATCCATTCCCAGGTTTTATCCATCCATCCATTCCCAGGTTTTATCCATCCATTCCCAGGTTTTATCCATCCATCCATTCCCAGGTTTTATCCCATCCATTCCCAGGTTTTATCCATCCATCCATTCCCAGGTTTTATCCATCCATTCCCAGGTTTTATCCCATTCATTCCCAGGTTTTATCCCATCCATTCCCAGGTTTTTTCCCCCATTCCCTCACCCCCGAGCAGGAGTTTGGGGTCCCTGTGGAGGCTCCAGATGCAGAAGTGCAGCAGGAACGTGAGCAGGACGAGCACGAACACGGCCACGGCCACCAGGATGGCCAGGATGGTGCTGGAGGGGAATTCCAGCGCAACCGGGGCTGCAATTAACGGCACTTAATTAACAATTAACACATTCTCGGGCTGGGGCTTGTTCTGGGGAGGGAGATCTTCCGAGGGAGTTTGGGGATTGATTTGGGGTTTTGTGGGAAAGGATCTGAGGTGAGGGAGTTGTGGGATGGGATGGAAATAGGGGGAAAGGGAAAAAGGAAAAGGGAAAAGAAAGAGAAAGGGACCAGGGAAGAAAATGAAAAAAGGAGAAAGGAGAAGGAGAGGAGGAAAAGAGAGGGAAAAGGGAAAGGGAGAAGGGAAAAGAAAAAGGGGAAAAGGAGAAGAAAGGGAGCAGGGAAGGAAATTTAAGAAGGAGAAAAGAGAAGGAGCAGGAGGAGGAAGAAAAGGAAAAGAGAGAGAAGAGGAAAAGGAAAGAAGAAATGGGATGAGGAAGAGGAAAGGGAAGATGGAAGGGAAAGAGGAGAAGGAAGGAAGAGGAAATAGGAAAGGAAGGGGAAGGGAAAGGGAAGAAGAAACAGAAACAGGAGAAGGCAAAGGAGAGGACAGCAGCGGGGTTTGTTTTCGGAGAGGGCAGCAGCAGCAGCAGCAGCGGGGCAGCAGCAGCAGCAGCAGCAGCGGGGGCAGCAGCAGCAGCAGCAGCAGCAGCAGCGGGGGCAGCAGCAGCAGCAGCAGCAGCGGGGCGGCAGCAGCAGCAGCAGCAGCAGCGGGGCAGCAGCAGCAGCAGCAGCAGCAGCAGCAGCGGGGCGGCAGCAGCAGCAGCAGCAGCAGCGGGGGCAGCAGCAGCAGCAGCAGCAGCAGCAGCGGCAGCAGCAGCAGCAGCAGCAGCAGCGGGGCAGCAGCGGGGGGCAGCAGCAGCAGCAGCAGCAGCAGCAGCAGCAGCGGGGGCGGCAGCAGCAGCAGCAGCGGGGGCAGCAGCAGCAGCAGCGGGGCAGCAGCAGCAGCAGCAGCAGCAGCGGGAGGGCAGCGCCCGCTCCGTACCTGGCTCCAGGGCAGGCTCGGCCGGGCCGCACTCGTTGTCGCGGGCGCTGCTCCCCGCCCGCAGCGTGACGGAGCCGCGGCTCTCGCAGCTGGGGAAGGACGAGTTCGGTGTCCCGGAAATTCCCAATTTCCTCCCTCCCTCCCTCCCTGCTCCTCCCCGGGCTCTGCCCCAGCCTCGGCTTTGTGCCCATTTGTTTCTCCGTGGATTTCCCTGTTGGGAATAATTTTTCTTGACTTGAAGCTGGGAGTTCGGCTTAAGCTCTGCCTTGAGACTAAGAAGAGAAATGCCAGGTCTTGCTTAATTAAAAAATTAATCAATTAATCGCATGATCACCATCTTCGACCCAATTTAATTTTCTAATGCCTATATTGAATATATTAATTGATATTTTAATATGAATTGATATTATATTATTATAACTATTACTATTATTATGATATTCCTCTTATTTTTATTCCCTAATTTCAAAAGGGGAAAAAACCCAGTCTATTTTTTTCCCAAATAAGGGGAATATCAATAAGCCCATACTCAGCCCATTAAAATTCTCATTATTATTAATAATATTAATATTATTTTTTCTATTTTCAAAGAAGGAAAACACATTCCTAGCACTAGTTATTGATTATTGGCTGCTCCTTACTTGGTCCAGTTGTGGCACCAGCTGTTCCCACCGCTGGAGAAGGTGCCGTTCTTGCAGGGTTTGCACTCAAAGCCGAAATTCTGATATCCTGCAGGGCAAGGGATGGGAATGGCTGAGATCCCAAATGTGGGACAGCCAGAGGAGCACAGCAGGCTGCTCCTGATCCCTGTCCCATTCCCATTCCCTGCTCCATTCCCTGTCCCATTCCCATCCCCATTCCCAGCCCCATTCCCAGCCCCATTACCGGTCCTGCCGAGCTCCGACCCCGCGGGGCACGGGGGCAGTTTCATGCAGTACTGGCAGGGGTTCCCGTTGCAGCCGTGCCCCGGGGGACATTTGCAGTCGAGGTCCGGATCCCCACAGGGCTTGGGGTTTCCTGCGGCAGGGAAGGGGTTAACGCTGCTATTCCCAACAAATTCCCGTCCCAAAGGAACTCCCAGACACGGGGAAGGGTCTGGAGCAACCTCCCATTGCAGGGAAAGAGACTTTTCCTGGGAAAAGGGATCCCAAAAATTGTCCCTCATATTCCCAGGGAAAGAGAGACACAATTACACGGATTTAACCCAATTTACACACATTACGTACAATTACACACAATTTACACACATTACATACAATTACACACAATTTACCCCCATTTACCCACAATTATCCCCACTTACACACAACTTACACACGACATCCCCACCATTCCCCCCATTCCCCCCTCACCTGCATTCCAGGTGCAATTGGAGCAGCACTTGGTGACACCTCCCCAGACCACCCTGAGCTCCCCGGCCTGGCACTGCCCAGCCTGGCCCGGCCCTGCCCAGTGCCCGGCCAGCAGCGCCAGCAGCAGCCACAGCGGGGCCCTGGCCATGTCCTGGCAGTGCCACCCGGCAGTGTCACCAGGTAGTGTCACCCAGCAGTGGCACCCCAGCAGTGGCACCGGGCAGTGGCACCGGGCAGTGTCACCCAGCAGTGTCACCCGGCAGTGTCACCAGGCAGTGTCACCCAGCAGTGCCACCCCAGCAGTGGCACCAGGCAGTGTCACCCAGCAGTGCCACCCAGCAGTGGCACCAGGCAGTGTCACCCTGCGGAGGAGGCGCCGGGGTTTTTGTGGCCGAGCTCTTCCTGTGCTGTTTCTGGGGGGGCGGGGAGAAGGTTTGGGTTCAGAGGGAGGTGGGGGCAGGGAAAGGGGTGCCCCCCCCCCGAAAAATTGGGGTTTGGGTTTATGGAGGGTTAAAGGGGGTGACATTGTGGGGTTGGGAATGGGTGGGATGGGAGGGAGGTGAGAAAGCAGCTCATGGCAGAGAGCCCCTCCTGGTCTGGGGCACTGCAGGGATGGGGCAGCAGGAAATGCTCCGGGAATTCCATCCATGGATCCATCCCTGCATTCATCCATCCATCCATCCATCCATGGATCCATCCATCATCCATCCATCCATCATCCATCATCCATCCATCATCCATCCATCATCCATCCATCCATCCATGGATCCATCCATCCATCCATCCATCCATCCATCATCCATCCATCATCCATCCATCCATCCATCATCCATCCATCATCCATCATCCATCCATCATCTATCCATCATCCATCCATCCATCCATCATCCATCCATCCATCATCCATCCATCCATCCATCCATCATCCATCCATCCATCATCCATCCATCCATCCATCATCCATCCATCCATCAATCATCCATCATCCATCCATCCATCATCCATCCATCCATCCATCATCCATTCATCAATCCATCCATCATCCATCCATCCATCCATCCATCCATCCATCCATCCATCCCTAAAATCCATCCCAACTTTCCCTAAAACCCATCCCAATCATCCTGTTTCCCTGAAATTCATGCCAGCCACCCTCTGGGGAGAACCTGCCCCTAAAATCCATCCCAACCTTTCCCTAAACCCATCCCACCCCTTCCCCTCCCAGCTGCCATTTCTCACACCAAACCCACCAATTTAATTCTTTACTTCTCCTTTTTTTAAACCCGTGGGGATTTTCTCTCTGTCTTTTGCCCTGTGAGGCACCTGGCCCCGTCAGGTGACGGAACTTTCCGCGCAGAGGCGCTCCCGGCGCCGGAGGCAGCGCTGACCTTTGGTGTTTATCGGGTTGATCGGTTGTGATCGGCTTTATCGCCCCAGCATCTCCTGCGGGCTTTTCTCGGCAGCTCCGCCTCTGCCTGCTGACATTTCCCCTGCTCGGGCCCCACACGCACAGCACAGCTCCCTTCCCTTCCCTTCCCTTCCCTTCCCTTCCCTTCCCTTCCCTTCCCTTCCCACTGAAGGGTTCCCCTCTTTGGGCTGCACACTTGGGGTCTCCACAGGGAAAATCCTAAAACATCCGACACTCCCAGAAAGCTGAAGTGACACTCCCAGAAATCCTCACCCCAAATCCATCAAAACCCCGGGATCCTTCCCAAAAACTCACTCAACACACACCATGAAAAGGTTCCCCCTCTTTGAGCTCCAAAAGTGGAGACTCCATGAGGAAAATTTAAAAAAATCAGAGCATTCCCAGAAAGCCGGAGTGAAATCCTCACCCCAAATCCATCAAAATCCCCAAAAATCCTCCCCAAAAACCCCACTGAAGCCCTGCCTTCTCCTAGGAAAAAAATCCCCTTTATTGCTTCCAAAGTTGGTGACTCCATGAGGAAAATCCCAAGAAATCTGACCTTCCCAGGAACCCCAAACCCATCAAAAGCCCAGAATCCTTCCCCAAACCCCACTGATCACAGCCCTGCCTTCTCCTGGGAAAAAATTCCCCTCTCTGAGGATCAGGGCAAATTCCAACCCTAAATTCCAAACTGGGATGGAAAAGAGAGAAAAATGTCCCAGATCCAATCCCTTTTCTGCACCCTGGGGTTCCCAAACCCCCGAGGATGGGATCTGGGGAAAAACCCAAGGATTCCTGGAGCTCTGTCCATGAGAACATGGGAATATCCTCATGAGTATTCCTCAAGGGATTTTTGAGGAATTTGGGGTTGGAGCCAGATGGGGGTCGGGTTTTGGGACAGGATGAGGGGAAATGACCTCAAATTGTGCCAGGGATTGGGATTTCCTCACAGAAAAGGAGGAATTCCCACCCCTGGAGGTTTCCAGGGAATTCCTGGATGTGGCACTCAGGGTGAGGATCCCAACCCCAAGAATTCCTGGGAATTCTGCTGTGCCCACATCACCCCCACTTCCCCCTTTCCCGGAGCCTCCTCTCGCTGAGCCGCCCAATTGACAGAACCTGGGAGGAAACAAAGGGAAATGACCCCAAAACCAAGAAACCACCCCGAAATAAAGGAAATGACCCCAAAATAAACCACCCCAAAACAAAGAAAACCGCCCCAAGAAAAGGAACAACCCCCAGAAAAGGAAAGCAGCGCTGGGGCCTCACTCAGCAGCCCCGGGCCGGTGTCAGCCGCGGTTTTGGTTTCCTGACGCTGAATTTTTGCTGATTTTCTGCTGATTGGGGGAGAAAAGGAACCCTGAGCTCGTCCTGCCATGAAAAAGTCGCTCCCAGGAGAATTTCAGAGCTGTTAGGCCCGGCCTAAGCCCAGCAAGGCCCAGCTTTGCAATGGCTTTCAGCCCTCACGGTGGAGTTCCACTCCCACCTTGGGGAGGATCCGCGGGTGCTCCCTGGAGTTCGGAGGGAGAATTCCCCCGAGCTCTGGGAATCCATGTCCCTTAGGCTGGGCTTAAAATGTCCCTTAGGCTGGGCTTCAAATGTCCCTTAGGCTGGGCTTAAAATGTCCCTTAGGCTGGGCTTAAAACGTCCTTTAGGCTGGGCTTAAAACCCCGTAGGCCTGGCCCAGACAGGATGTTACTCATGGATGGGGGCGTCGGGCACCCCAAGAACGGTCGGAGCTGAGGGAGATTTTTCTCCCTCAGGATTGTGATTATTATCCAAAGAAAAATGGGATCTTTTTCCCCCAGAAACACAATTCTTATCCAGGGAAAATGGGATTTTCCCCCCCTCAGAAATACAATTATTTTCCAGGGAAAAATGAGATTCTTTTTCCCTCAGAATAAATTGTCCAGGAGAAAACTGGACTTTTTTCCCCTCAGGATTGTGATTATTATCCAGGGAAAAATGGGATTTTTAATCCTCTGGACTATAATTATTATCCAGGGCGAACTGGAATTTCTCCCCTCAGGAATACAATTTTTATCCAATATACACCTGGAGGTAAATCCACCAAAATCCAGGTTCCTTTCCCAACACCCACCCTGCCTTCCCCTATGGAAAATTCCCATTTTTACTCCCAAATTTTTTGTCGCCATGAGGAAAATCCCAAAAAATCCAGAACATTCCCACAAGCACCAATGGAAAATTCCCTTTTTGTGCTTCCAAATTGGAAAAATTCCCCTTTTTTGGTTCAAGATTGGGTGTGTCCAAGAGGAAAATCCTAAAAAATTTGATATTCCCAGAGGGAAACCTGCAGAAAACTCTGAAAAAAAAAAAATGGGGAAAAAAATCCAGAAAAAATCTGGGAAAAAAAATCCTGTAAAAATCCTGGGGAAAATGGAAAAACCTGCAAAAGAAATGGGGGAAATGCAGGGAAAAAAATCCGGAAAAATGCAGAAAAAACCTGGAAAAACTCAGAAAAAAAAATCTGGAAAATCTCCAAAAAAACCCCTGGAAAAATCCCAAGTCCGGCCCCCAAGCATCACCTGTGAGGTTTTTTTTCCACCTCTGGTGGCAAAATTGAGTCAAAATTGAGTCAAAATTGAGTCAAAATTGAGTTCAGGAGATAAAAAATCTGGAGATAACGGCAACGGAAAATCGTCAGCGGGGAGAGCCAGAAAAGGCAAAAGCACAAAGCAGGAAGTGAAGATAAAAAACAATTATGATCTAAAGGAGGGTTTAAAAAAAATGAAATTATTGCTGCTGGTTAATTAAAAATGAATTAGGAATTATTTCCTTCTTGGAAAATGAAGGGAAATGTTCAATTTGTAGGTGGAAAGGTTTGGCAAGAAGGGGAAAATTGAATTTGTTTGGATTTTTTTAGGGTGGTTCAAATCTTGTTATGTTTGGTTCAGTTTTTATCCAAAATTGGAGAAATATGGGGGATTTATTTGGAAGGTGAAGAGTAAAATATCCAGGGGAAAATGGGATTTTTTTTCCTTCAGGAATGTGATTATTTGTCATTGTTTCCAAGGAAAAATGGGATTTTTTTACCACAGAAATACAATTATTTCCCAGGAAGAAAAGGAGATTTTTTTCCCCTCGGGAATGTGATGATTTTTCATTTTTCCAGGTGGATTTTCAAAGGACAAAGTTCAGCTCACCCAGCCCAGCCCTGCCCCGTTTCCTGATTTCCCCATTTTCCCCCAGCACACACCAGGATTTGTTTGTGCAGAGTTTTATTCCCCAAACCCCCTTTGTACACGATACAAACCTTCCTATACATGGTATAAACCCCTTTGGATATGTATAACATATAAAAAATCCCAAATCCTCCAAATCCATGGATTTAAACACCTCTGGGATCCCTGCACCCATTCCCTGCTGGATGTTTTGGGATATTTTGGGATATGGGTTTAAAATTCTCGTTTTTTTGAGGAGTTTTCTGCTGATAGTTGGAGGGAAAATCACTCCTAAATGATAAAAAATTCCATTTTTCTGGAATTTCCAGGGAAACATTTCACATTCAGCAAAAGGACACTTCAGGCTCCTCCCAGACATTCCAGAGTTTGGGATTTGCTCCCAAAAAATCTCCTTTCCAAATCTGTGAAAATGCAATTAGAGAGGGAAAACTAATTTCCTAAGTGTGGATTGAGTTTGACTTAATCCTGATTTTAGAGCTCAGCTTTGTCACTTGATCCTGTTTGGTTTTTTCTGGAGCTCAGATCTGACACTTGATCTTGATTTTAGAGCCCAGCTTTGCCATTTAATCCTGATTTTAGAGCTCAAGGATTTGCCCAAAGGGAAAAAGAAAATCCACACAAAATTCCCTCAGGAATTCTCCCAAATTCCAAAGGGAGATCTTGAGTTAATCAAATCGCTAAAGCAGCCTCAAGCTCAGTCCCAATTAAGCAAACCCTAATTGTCCCCAGTGCTCCCTCAGCTGGGGGCTCAGCAGAGCAGCCCAGCCCGGGGCAGTCCTGGGGCAGGTCTCAGGGTCTCAGGGTTTCAGGGTTTCAGGGTTTCAGGTTTCAGGGTTTCAGGGTTTCAGTTTTTGGTGAGGCTGGAGTTGGAGTCGATCTGCTCCTCCTGGATGGGAATCCTGCAGCTCCTCTCCTCTGGAAAACAGGGAGTGGGTCCAGGGTGAGAACACAGGGACTGAACAGGACTGGCCCTGAGTCTAGAGCTCACTTTTGCCCCTAAAGCCCAATTCTAAAACTCAATTTTGCCACTTAATCCCGATTTTAGAGCTCAGCTCTTCTCAGCCAGACCTTTCCCAAGTTTGCAGGAGAATTCAGGACATTTCAATTTCCATGGAGGCACAAAAAACTTCCCATTTTACTCTTGGAAGTTGCTTCTGGATCCTGCCAGGAAGAGAATTCCTGGCCTAAAATTAGGGAATTCCAGGATCAGGGGAAAATCGAGGAGAAGGAATGAAAATTTAGGATAATGAGCTCCTAATCAGCTCCTAATCCTAACCTGGATCGAGCTCAGGAATGCTCTGCATTCCTAATTAAGAATTCTTTTATTGATTCCCAAACGGGGGGCCCTGGCTAAGGTTTGTCCTGTTTTTTACCCCATAAAAAAGGGAACTCACTGCGCTGGCTGCTCCTCCCAGGCCCATTCCTGGCTTTCTTCTGGGCTGCCTGGATGATCAGCAGCAGGATGGAAATTCCACTCACCATCAGCAGGAGCAGGCACAGCAGGAGCAGGGATAAAGAGCCTGGAATTAGAATGGGAAAATCCCCTAAAAAACAAAGACTCCTGGTTCTGGATGGAGTTCCCAGATTCCAGAGGGAGAATCCAGAACTCTGGGAAGGGAGAGGTCCAGCTGCCAGGGAAGTGTGGGGTCCTGGAATATTTGGGAAACACAGGAATGGCTTTAGAGAAATTGGGATTTCACTTCCCAGGAAAGCAGCTTTACATGGAAACCAAGAAGCTGGAAATGTGGGATCCTGGAATGTTGTGTGAAATACAGAAAAGAATTCAGAGAAAGTGGGAATTCCCTTCCCAGGAAAGCAATCCCAGCTGGGACTGTGGGATCCTGGAATGTTCTGTGAAATTCAGGTCTGGCTTTTGAGGAAATGGGAATTCCCTTCCCAGGAAAGCAGACTCAGATTGAAATGTGGGACCTTGGAATGTTGTGTGAAATACAGAAAAGACCCCTGAGAAAATGGGAATTCCCTTTGCAGGAAAGCAGCTTTCCATGGGAACAGGGGATCCTGGAATGCTGTGTGAAATGCAGGATTGGGAATTCCCTTTGCAGGAAAGCAGCTTTCCATGGAAATAGGGATCCTGGAATGCTGTGTGAAATGCAGAACTGGGAGTTCCCTTCCCAGGAAAGAGCTCCTGTGCCTCCCCTGCCCGTCCTCACCCCATCCAGGCTCCGTGGGGTCGCCGGGGCCCCCACAAACCGCGGGGATGTCCCTGGGGCTGGATGTCCTGGAGCCATTCTCGGGGAGCTCCGTGGGAGAGGGGTCTCTGTGTTCTGGGAATTCCGTGGGAGAGGGGTCTCTGTGTTCTGGGAATTCCGTGGGAGAGGGGTCTCTGTGTTCTGGGAGTTCCGTGGGAGAGGGCCGTGGGCCAGGGCTGCTGGCACTGCCAGGGCTGCTGCTGCACTGGGCATCCTCCGTGGCCGTGCCAGCCTGGAGCGTGCTCTTCCCCAAACTGCTGCAGCTGGAAAAGAAATTCCAGAAATTGGGTTTGCCAACAGGGAATCGTTCCTAAATGCCATCCACACAATCCCCATCTGTGTTTGAGCCCTACAGATTTAGGATTTTATCCCTACATTCCACAGGAATGGCGGGAGCAATTAAATCATAAAAAATGATCTGGGATTTTTTTCCCAGCTGATTCTGGCACAGGAATTTTTTGTTCCCAAAAAAACATCTGAGAGGTTTTAAAAAAAGGTGGAAAATCCTAAAAATCCCTTCAGGATCCTAAAAATCCCAAAGGATGGGATTCAGAGCACTTAGATCCAGGTTTATTCCAATTTATTTCTCTGGATTTGGGCTTTTCTTGGAAAAATGAACCCCCCAGAGCTGCTCTGAGCACTTTGCCCCCAAAAAGAAATTTTTGCCACTACAAGAGATTTTCCCCCCCCCCAAAAACAACTTTCTTCCCCCCCAAAAAGGGAAAGGATTCCTACTTGGTCCAAGGCTGGCAGTTCTTGTTCCCTCCTCTGGAGAAAGTCCCTTCAGGACATCGGGAGCACTCTGGGGGAAAAAGGGATTATCCAGGGAAGTGGCAGAATTCCCAGGTTTATCCACTGGGTAATTCTGAATTATCCAAGAGTATTAATTCTGGGTATTATCCGGGAGGATCTCACAATTCCAGCCAGGAATTGCCACATGAGAGGCAGGATTTTGGGAAGGGTGGCACATCCCAAAATTCCAAAGGGAATTCCAGCTGGTACATGCCTGGACTCAGTGCTTCCCAAGGGAATTCCAGGCCCCAACTCGCCCCTTCCCAAAGGAATTCCAGACCCCAAACCGCCCCTTCCCAAGGGAATTCCAGATCCCAGCTCACCCTTTCCCAAGGGAATTCCAGATCCCAACTCACCCCTTGCCAAGGGAATTCCAGGCCCCAACTCACCCCTTCCCAAGGGAATTCCAGATCCCAACTCACCCCTTCCCAAGGGAATTCCAGGCCCCAACTCACCCTTTCCCAAGGGAATTCCAGACCCCAACTCACCCTTTCCCAAGGGAATTCCAGACCCCAACTCACCCCTTCCCAAGGGAATTCCAGGCCCCAACTCACCCCTTGCCAAGGGAATTCCAGATCCCAACTCACCCCTTGCCAAGGGAATTCCAGATCCCAACTCACCCTTTCCCAAGGGAATTCCAGGCCCCAACTCACCCCTGCCCACAGGAACGCCCCCCGCAGGCTGGAATCCCGCCTGGCACGCACAGACCCTGTCCGAGGTTTTCTCACACGGCTTCACCTCCACGCTGCCCCTCCCTGGCCAAGGCAGAAATTCATCAATTCCTTCATTAACACCAACAATTAACTCCTCGGGGGTTTGGGGGTTTGGGTTTAGGAGCTGCAGAATTCAGCAATTCAACAATTAATTAATGATTTGTAATTAATAATTAATTAACAACTGAATCGTTCAACGATTTTGTTTGGGGACAGTGATTTTCAGGTAGGCCCTCACAACTGAGAAGGAAGCAGCCAGAAAAGCACCCAAAAGGGGATTTTATTCCCCCAAAAAAGGATTCTATCTCCAAAAAGGGATTTTCTCCCCCTACCCCACAAAATGCCCCAAACTTGGGATTTTTTTCCCCCAAAAAGGCATTTCTTTTTCCCTCAAAAAAGCAGTTTTTCCCCCCAAAAAAGGGATATTTTTTTCTCCCAAAAATGGGATTTTTCCCCCAAATCCCAGCACTCACGGGCATTGCAGATGGTGCAGCTTTTGCAGAAGCCGTGGTGGTGCTGGGAGCTGAAATATCCATCCTGGCATGGCGAGCACACGGTGTCAGCCGAGGCCGTGCAGCGGCTCCTCATCCTTTCCCCTAAAAACACCCAAAAATCGACATTCAGCGGGGTCCTGAGGGGAAAAAATCCTAAATTTAATCCTTTGGGACCAAGGATTGGCTGGGGTCATGGGAGGAAAAATCCTAATTTTTATCCTTTGGGAACAAATCGGGATTGGCTGGGATTGTGAGGGGAAAAATCCTAAATTTCATCTTTTGGGATCAAATGGTGCCCCGAATTTGGCAGTTCTTGTTTTTTTAATAAGGAGAAAAAGCCCTGGAAGTTTAGCCAGGAAAAATCAACATTTAATGGAGCGGCCGAGAAGGGCTGGGGAGGGCTCAAATTGGGGAAAATGCCCCCAATTTTTGTCCCATTGGATCACAAATATCCATTCCAGAGTCAGGGGAAAAGGTTTAGGAAATGCCCCTGGACTGAGGCATTTAGGAAGCAAAAAAACATCCAAAGAAGTTAAAAACCACTGTCAGAAAGGAAGATTTTTCCAATTTTTGGGTCTAAAACTTATTTTTATCAGTCTAAAAAGTATTACACTAAAAATAGGTATTACACTAAGAAAATATTGGATATTCCCCTAAAGCCCGGCTCTCCCCAGCCCCCGCGGCGGGCACTCACCGGGGGCGCAGTCGCTGCAGCACCTGTCATGGAAGCTGTACTGGTGCTCCTGACATTCCAAGGCCAGGGAGCCGGAGATAGGCACGGCCAGGAGCCAGCAGAGAGCGGGAAAATTCCAGGGAATCCTTGGAAGCGCCGTTCCCGCCATCCCCCTCAGGGAGCTGTTCCCTCACGGCACCGGCACCGGCCCCTCACGGCGCTGTCCCCTCACGGTGCCTTTCCCCTCACGGCTCCGTTCCCCTCAGCTCCGCTCCCCTCACAGTTCCGCTCCCCTCACGGTGCCTTTCCTCTCACGGCTCCGCTCCCCTCACGAGCCTTTTTCCTCACAGCGCTTCTCCCCTCACGGCTCTGCTCCCCTGACGGCTCCGTTCCCCTCAGGGCGCTGTGAGGGCCCCGAGATCGAGACCGGCTCCGGGCGGGGACATTTGAGGGAAATTCCCGCTTTTCTCCACGCCCCTTCCCGCTCCCGGTTTGGGGTTTTTCGGCAGGAAAAGGAAATGCTGAGCTTGAGAAGGGTTTAAGGGGTAAAAGGAGCGCTCAAGGGAAGGAAATCCCGAAGGAATGGCTGGAAAAGCAGGGATGGAGGAGCGCTGGGGGGAGGCGGGGAAATAGCGGGAAGTCGGGAATTTCGTTTTCCAGACTGCTGGAGCTGGAGCCAGGGGCTCAGTTGAGTTCTAGGAGAGCTCCCTGGCATCACTGAAACCACTAAATAGTGGGAATTAAGGAATTTCATTTTCCAGCCTATTAGAACGGGATCCAGGATCTCACTTTTAGGTGTTCCAGCTGCCTGGAATTGCAGCTTTACCTTCACCGACTCCAGAAAATACTGGGAATTAGAGACTCCATGCTCACGTTGTCCCAAAATTAAATAAGAATGGTGTTGGCAAAATCTCTTCATAGATAAATTACAATTATCAGTAAAAATAAACTATGATTTTACTGGAATTTTTGTGTTTAAACTCATTTTATCAGAGATTATCCATGAAATTTATTCCTCTTATTTCCCACCCCACCCTGACAAACCTTAAAAGCAGCAGAATTTCCAAAGCATGGAGAGAAATATTTAATGGAAAATCAAAACAAAAAGGATATAAAATCTTTTATCCAAGGAATTTAATAAAAACATCAAATCAAGAGCAAGAAAAGGGAAAGAGGGACAGCAATTCCTGTATTTACATTATATTAAGAATAAATTTAATCAAATAAAACATCTCAGATTTTCAGGAATTCTTTCCCAAAGAGGGGCTTTTCCCAGGAAAGATGGAAGCAGAGGGAAAAAGTCAATTTTATTTGGGAAAGAGCTCACCCAAAGCCTGGAATTTCCCCAAAATCATCAGCAGCAGCTCATTAACAGCATTAATTAGCATAGAGCTCATTAATTTTAGCAGTGAATATTAATTAAGCAGCCATCAAACTCCATGGTAACTCCCACTGCTCTGTCCAATAGCTTAAATTCCAAAAAAAGAACTTCCCAATTGTTTGATTTCTGACTAAAATCTGGTATTCTAAAGCCATAATCTCCCATTCCCAGTGCAGATGTCAACAAAACAATGTCATTTTAATATTAATTTAATCTTAATTAATGTTATTTTTTAAAATTAATTCCGAAAAGGTTTTCTGTAACATTTTAAATAAATTCTTCCCCACAGCTCCCTGAAAAAATTCCATTAAATTCCCAACAACTCTTCAGGAAGTTGAGAAAAACACTGGAATTGAGCGTGGATATTCCCAGGAGGTCAAACATTCCTTGGAACCACCAAAATTCCCAAAATCCAACCTTTATTTGGGATTCCCTGGATCAGCAGCCGAGGGAAACAAACATTTCAGGAGCCTCCCAAATGGAATTGGGCGTGGAGGACAAACATTCCTTGGAATCACCGATTCCTTCCCAAAATCCAAGTTTTATTTGGGATCCCCTGCCTCAGCAGCTGAAGGAAACCAGGGAATATTCCAAGATCCTCCCACCCAGAGTTCCAGCTGGCTTCAACCCCCCAAACCAAGGAGGAAATCTACCTGAATCCAGGAATTCCCACCATTTCCTCCAGCAGGAAAACCCTCTCCAAGGAGCTGGGCCGGACGAGATCCGTGAATTCCCGCTGCTCGGCCGAATCCTTCTTCCCTGGGATTTTTGTTTTCTGGGAGGGGTTGGGAGCGGAACAGAAAGTTCTGGCCAGGGGGAGGAGGAAGCTCAGAACTCCTCGTGGACGTTGCGGGCGTAATCCATGAGCTTGCTGCCCGTGAAGTACTCGCTGTACTTGAGCACCTCGTCCAGCTCCAGGTGGTGGTTCTGGTTCTCGTCGGCCACGGCGATCATCTGCCGCGCCTCGTTCAGCGCGTTGTGCTCGTTCATGGGGTCCATGTACTCCTGCAGACGGACAGGTGGACGGACAGACGGATGGACAGACGGACAGACAGACAGACGGACGGACAGACAGACGGACAGGTTGAGCACGGCCCTGGGGGCGCCCAGAGCCCCACTGCCACTCCAGCCAAAGGGGAAAGGTCTGTCACAAGGGCTTCAGGGGGCTTTTCCTGGTTTCTAGGCTGCTACAAAAAAAAACTGGGATTGTTTTGGGTCATTCCATGAAATATTTCTGGATTTTGGGCTGAAAATTAACCTCAGGAAAAAATTCCTGTTAAAAATGAAGGATTATCAATTTGCAGGACCCAAATTCACTCATTTTTCCTGCTTTCTTGGCTGTTCCCACAGACTATTTTAAAAGGAAAATAACATGAAATGAAAATGCAATTAAATGAAATTAAAATTAAATGGAAATACTCAATTTTTTAATAATAAAAAGGACTGTAAGTGAATTTGTGATGTTTTTAAAGCCGTGTTTTGGAATAACTGGCTGGCAAAGGACGAGGACTCACCTCCAGCTCCTCCATGGTGACGATGCCGTCGTGGTTGGCGTCGATGACCTCCTGGAACTCCTTCCTCCTGTCCCTCACCCAGTCATCGTCGATGTCCTGGGCCTGCTGGTTCTCCACCGTGCCCACGGGCAGCGAGATGAACTCTGACAGGGTCAGCTTCTTATCCCCGTCCTGATCTGGGAAAAACACACACGTTACAACAGACTCGCTTCATTCCCGCTAAGAAACACCAAAAATTTAAATCTGTTCCTTTCATTCCCAGAAAAATGGGTATTTCCTACTGAACTGTGAAAAAACCAAACCCCTCCCAATACCCACAGGAAAATGGGAATCCATGGAACTCTACCAGACTATTCCATGCAAAACCCTCCCAAAATCCACAGAAAAAATGGGAATCTGTGGAATCCATGGACGGAATTCCCAGGAAACCCCAGTTTACCTAGATCACGGACGATCTCCTGCACCACGAAGTGCAGCATGCCCCAATTATCCACACTGGAATTCCCAGGAATTGCCATCTTACCGAGGTCCCGGACGATCTCCTGCACCATGAAGTGCAGCATGCCCCAATTATCCACATAAGAACCAGGAATCCATGGGTGGCACTGCCATCTTACCGAGGTCCCGGACGATCTCCTGCACCATGAAGTGCAGCATGCCCCAATTATCCACACTGGAATTCCCAGGAATTGCCATCTTACCGAGGTCCCGGACGATCTCCTGCACCATGAAGTGCAGCGTGCCCCAATTATCCACATAAGAACCAGGAATCCATGGGTGGCACTGCCATCTTACCGAGGTCCCGGACGATCTCCTGCACCATGAAGTGCAGCATGCCCCAATTATCCACACTGGAATTCCCAGGAATTGCCATCTTACCGAGGTCCCGGACGATCTCCTGCACCACGAAGTGCAGCATGCCCCAATTATCCACATAAGAACCAGGAATCCATGGGTGGCACTGCCATCTTACCGAGGTCCCGGACGATCTCCTGCACCATGAAGTGCAGCATGCCCCGGCTGTGCTCGGGGTGCAGGAAGGACAGGAACTCCTGCTCGCTCAGCAGCAGGTCCGGGGGGGGATTGTCGGCCTGGTACCAGCGATCCTTCAGGTTGTCCAGCACTTCCTGCGCTGCAACGGCACCGCGGGGCTGGCGTGGGTGCCAAAGGCTCCCCCGAACCCTGAACCCACCTGTTTGGGATCACAGCTCACCCCAAACCCTGAACCCACATGTTTGGGATCACAGCTCACCCCGAACCCTGAACCCACATGTTTGGGATCACAGCTCACCCGAAACCCTGAACCCACCCGCTTGGGATCACAGCTCACCCCAAACCCTGCACCCACCCGCTTGGGATCACAGCTCACCCCGAACCCTGCCTGGCTTTGGGATCACAGCTCACCCCAAACCCTGCCATTTTTAAGACCTGGGACAATCACTTTGTAGGATCTCAGCAGGCACAGTTCATCCCAAAGGCCGCATCCATTGCCCCCATCTGTTTCTGGCACAATCCCTTTGGAGGACTGCAGTTCATCCCAAATGCTGGAATTGCCCCCATCCGTTTTTAGGATTTGGCACAATTGCTTCCAACTGCTGGAACTGCCTCAATCCATTTTTAGAATTAAGGACAACCAATTTTTAGGATTTCAATTGTCCCAATCCACTTTTAGGTTTTCAATTGTAACCAATCCATTTTTAAGACTCCAATTACCACAATCCATTTTTAGGATTTAAATTGTCACAACTTTTAGGATTTCAGTTGTCCCAATCCATTTTTAGGATTTAATCTGTCACAACCCCATAATTTCAAGCTCTCAGTTGTTTAATCAATGATGTTTTTTAAACCTAAACCCTGCAGATTTTTATCACAATATTTCATATTTTTGCTGCAAGAAAAGTTGAATTAGGGGTGTATCAATAGGAAAATCAGCACCAAAATCCCATGGAATTCCTTCATTTCATCCCACAATCCAATTTTCTGCCAATGTCCATCAATTATTTAAAATAAAGTCTTAGCACGAAAACCAAACTTCTACAGAAAGTGCCTTAAACTCCACATCCTCAGGTGCTTTTGATTTAAAATAAAAAAAAACAAAAATCCCTTTTACGGGGCTTGGAGGAGGAGAAAAAACCCCTGAGGAAGTGGAGGATGAATAATGTGATTTTCCTGCAGCAGATCTGGGGCTCAGGTGCAGCCCGGGCTGACTCAGCAGCTCGGGGTTCCTGGAAGCAGCCCCAGGTGCTTTCCCTGCCCAGCTCAGCTCCTTCTCTGCAGCGCTGGAAAATGTCAGCGAGGCATCTGGAAATGACTCAGCCCTGCAGGGAAAGGGAGAGGGCCAGGGGCCTTCACAGGAAACTGAAATGCTGCTGGAAGGGGAAAAACAGGAAAACTCCTCCCAAAAACTGCCATTTTCATGGCAGATTCTGCTTGGGATTAATGAAGGATTTCTGTCTTTCGACTTCAATTTTTGTGAGGATTTTAGAATAAATTTAAATATTTCTGTAGGGGAAAACCAGGAAGATTACTCCAAAATTGTCATTTTCACACCAAATTTCAGGTGGAAAAAAGCAGATTTTTGTTTTTATTAAGGGGGAAACAGGAAGATTCCTCAAAAAAATAAAAATCTCATTTTCACAGCACATTTTCCATTAAAAAGTGCAGAATTTTTGGTTTATTATTTACCTCCTCCTCAAGCACAACAACCCAAACATTTCCCTCCCATTTCCATTTTCACCCCAGGTTTAATATCAAAACCCCAATCCTGCACTTACTTTCTTCATCAATTTTCAGCTCCTCGTTGTTTTTGATTTTCTCTGCAATTTCCTTCTCATTGAAGCCTTTGCTTGCCAGGAATTTAATTTTATATTCATCCCAAGAAACGTGCCCTGGAATTGAGAACATTTCAACCTGAAATGATCAACTTTGCATTTCATTCTTTCAAGACCAGCAAATTTCCAAATTCCCAAGTGTTTTAGTCCAACACCTCAGCCCCACACTGAATTTTAGGAATGACCACACAAAAGCTGCCACCTGATTCATTTTTGGGGTTTTTTAGCCATAAAATTGGGTGATAAATTCAATTTATTCTTTTTTTAAATTTATTTATGAAACAAAGAGCTGCCTGCAGCACATCCTTTCCCACAAAAATCCAAGTCTGGGATTCCAGACCCAAATTTGATCCCAAAAATAAATTCTAGATCCCAGAACTGACTTTAAAAGTGATTTTTTTGAGGGAAAGAAGTTGATTTTACCATCCCCATCAGGATCCACAGCTCTGAAGTGTATCTTGTTCTCCTCCACGGCCTCCTGGAAATGTTCATCTGTTTTTTCCATGATCCAACGCTGCATTTCCTTGGCACTGATTTTTTTATCATTATTTATATCCACCCTGGGGAGGGAAAATAAACAGGATTTCAGTTTAGAGTTCTGGGTGGGTTTCAGGGGTTTTTTTCAAGGGTTTTTTTTTTGAGCATGAAATAAATATTCAAAATATCACTAAAAAAATCAGATTTTATTTTGTTACTATTTCAAATTCTATTTAAAGCACCTCAAAACCATTTTGATCAAAACTCAAAGAAAAACCAGAGTTCAAAAGCCCCAGTTTGCCTCTGGCCTTTATCTGCTGCCATCACTGAGTTGTTTTGATTGAAACTTGAATTATTCAAGATATGATTTGCCTTCAAATGTCAACTCAATGTGAAAAAAGAGATAAACAACCCCAAAAAATGCAGATTTTGGGAGTTTCAATATCACAATTTCTACCAGTGAGATGCTTTTATCATTTATTTATTATTTATTCAATTATTACTTTAATGAAATTCTATTTATTCATGGCAAGTTGGCACCAAATAAAGCTTTGAAAGTTGATCCCCCTCGTGGTGTTAATTGGGGGTGCTTGCATTAAAAAATGCAAATAAAGCCAACTCTGCCACCTGGCGTCTGAGAGAGCTGAAACAAAGGCAAAAAAGGGAATTTTGAAATATTAACGAAAAATCCCAAGTTTGAAATATCCACATTCCCCATTTTGAAATATGAATTAAAATATTCAATTTTGAAAACATGAATTAAAATTCCCCATTTTGAAACATTAAAATTCTCAACTTAAAAATTTTAATTGAAATCTCCAATTATGAAATACTAATTAAAATTTCCATGCCATTGCTTTCTTTCTTCTCTTCTTTTCCTAGAAAATTGCCCAGGCAGTTTTTTGGTTTCTGTCCACCCTCACTTGCAGGTGCCAGAGGGTGTCAGGCTGTGTCCTGACCCTGGCAGTGTTGTTTCAGTTTCCTGCACTGTTTATTTCACCCTTTTATCTTCTTCCCAATAAAGAACTGTTATCTCCTGCTCCCATCATTTTTGTTGCCTGAGAGCCCCTCAATTTAAAATTGATAACAATTCAGAGTTGGGGGTGTGGGGTGTTCTCCGGGGCTCCAGGATGAGGGAAGAGATGAGAATCTTGACTCCATGTTTCAGAGGGCTGATTTCTTATTGTATTATATATATTCTATTAAAAGAAAATATATACTATGTAAAAATATAAAATATTTTTTATATTTTACTATATACACTATAGTAAAATACATACATTATTTTCTATACTATAGGTATTTTTATACATATTATAAATATCATTATTATATGTATTATATATATAAAATATATACTATATTAAAATATGCGATATAAAACTATATATAGTTTTACATTGTATATTAAAACTATACTAAAATAATAGAGGAAAGCATTTTATCAGAAGGCTCAAAAGGAATAGAAATAGGACAGGGTTTTTCATGTGACACAGGGGCTCATTCTGCCCATTTCAGGGGGGCTCCTGCCTCCCAAACCCGGACACGAACTCACAAAGGAGCCCTGCAGGACAGGGGGCAGACACAGCCGAGCACAGACACACAGACAGACAGACAGACAGACACACAGACAGACAGACAGACACCCGAGCACAGACACACACACACACACAGACACACAGAGCACACACAGACACACACACACACACAGACAGACAGACACACACGCACACAGAGCACACACAGACACAGCCGAGCACAGACACACAGACAGACAGACACACACACAGACACACACAGAGCACACACACAGACACACAGACAGACAGACAGACACCCGAGCACAGACACACACACACACACACAGACACACACACACACACACAGAGCACACACAGACACACACACACAGACACACACACACACAGCCGAGCACAGCACACTCACACACACAGACACACAGAGCACACACAGAGCACACACAGACACAGCCGAGCACAGCACACTCACACACACAGACACACAGAGCACACACAGAGCACACACAGACACAGCCGAGCACAGCACACTCACACACACACACACACACAGACACACAGAGCACACACACACACACAGAGCACACACAGACACACAGACACACACACACAGACACACAGACACAGACACACACACACACACACACACACAGACACACACACACACACACACACACAGACACACACACACACAGAGCACACAGACACACACACACACACACAGAGACACAGCCGAGCACAGCACACTCACACACACAGACACACAGAGCACACACACACACAGACACACACACAGACACACACACAGACACACACACACACACACACAGACACAGCCGAGCACAGCACACTCACACACACACACAGACACACAGAGCACACAGACACACACACACACACACACAGAGCACACAGACACACAGAGCACACACACAGACACACAGACACACAGAGCACACATACACACACACACACACACACACACACACACACATACACACACACACAGACACAGACACAGCCGAGCACAGCACACTCACACACACAGACACACACACACACAGAGCACACATACACACACAGAGCACACACACACACACACACACCCCCGAGCACAGCCCACCCAGCCCTGACTCACTTGGAGAAGATGGCCACGAGCTTCCTCCTGTTCCTGCGGGGCTGCGAGTCCTCCTCGAAGTCCTCGCGCTCCCGGCCCAGGAACACCTCCTGGTGGAACTCCCTGTTCAGGTGCCCGTCCAGCTCCATCTTGACGCCGTTCAGGTGGTCGGGGGGCAGGATCTCGTTCTCCTCCCGGGCCTCCCCTGCCCTCTCCTTCAGCACCGAGTGGTTGGCAGGCCTGGCGTAAACGTCCATCAGCAGGAAGACGAACAGGAGGGACAGGTAAAGAGAGCCCAAGCTGCACAGGAAAGCTTGTCTTGACATCATTTTTATGGGTTTTTTTTTTCCTTTTTTATTATTTATTGGCTGCTGAAATCACTGTGGGGTCTAAAAGAAAAAAAGGAGAAAACACAAATTAAAACGAAGAAAAAGGTCACTGTGGGTTAAATGAACTAAAAGGAAAAAAGGAGAAAAACCAAGTTAAACTCTGAAGAAAGAGGTCATTAATGAACATATAACAATTAAAATAACCTATGCAAAGTATTAATAACTTACATACATGTAATTATATGTGCATAACTTATTTATATACACATAAATATAAGCACATAAGTTATTTATATACACAAAAACATATGCACATAACATTCATATACATATAAATACAAGTACATAAGTTATTTATGCACATACAAACACATGCACATAACTTATTCATATACACACATATATATGTATACCTATACATATGTTTATATGTATACTTTAATCTATACATATATATATTAAACTACGTATATACAAATGTATATATATACTTGTATATATACACAAGTGTGTAAATAGATATTTGTATATATACACACAAGAATAAATTCAGAGGAACCTACACAAAAATAGAGGAGATTTTGATGCCAGACATTAAAAGGGCCTGTTAATTAATAAATATATGGAATTAATAGTGGCAGATGCAAGAGAAAGCGGAGCTGGAAACACCCAGGAAACAGCGGCGGGGAGGAGCTGTCACAGAGCCATAAAATCTCAGTGTCCTGCCCTGGAAGTGACCCACAGGGGCCATCCCGCCCAATTCCAGGGAAAAATAATCGCAAATCTAACAGAGAGCGCACCGAGGAACCCAAAGCCCTCAGAGCCCCCAGAACCTTCAAAACCCCCCAAAGCCCTCAGAGCCCCCAAAGCCCCTTAAAGCCCTCAGAGCCCCCAGAACTCCTCAGAGCCCCCAGAACCCCTCGGAGCCCTCAGGGCCCTCCACGATCCCCGCGGGGCTGCGGGAGGAGCCGCCCGCACTCACCGGGAGGCGCTGGGCAGGGAGCGGCCGCTGCCCCGAGCGCCGCGCCAGCCGCGGGGAGGCTCAGCTCGGGCCCGGCCGCCGCTGAGGCCCTCACGGCCCCTGACGGAGCCCGGCGTTGCCAGGGCGGAGGGAGGTGGGGAGGAGGCGGAAGTTTCCTCACTGCGCCGCGCGGCGGGAAGGCTCGGCGGCCATCTTAGGTGAGGGCAGCCGCCATTTCCGGCAGAGCGAGGGGTGAAGGGGCGTTTTCCGGGCGGTCCCGTCATTATCTCGGTTGTTAACATGTTGATTTCCTCCTGCTTCCTGGCTCTGTGTGTGTGGCTGTTTTCTTTGAATTATAAAATGGTTTGGGTTGGAAGGGACCTTAAATAGAATCTAATGCAAAACACTGCCCCAGCTGTGACTGCCCATCCCTGGAATTGCTCAATGCCAGGTTGGACACTGAGGCTTGGAGCAACCTGGGATAGTGGAAGGTGTCCCTGTCCATGGCGGGGGGTGGCACTGGATGGGCTTCGAGCCCATCCCAACCTTTTACTCTTCAGTGATTCCGTGTACGAGGCGCGGCCAAGGTGCACTGCCCAAACCCAAGATGGCTCCTCCTCGGCCTCACAAACCCTACTCAAAGATGGCGGCCACGGCGTCAGGGCTGCGGCCTCCGCCCTTCTTCCCGCCCCTTGCCCCGGTGGGAGAACCGCCGGAGCCGTGGCAGGAGCAGGGACGGAGCCGCCGCTTCCCCGAGGAGAAGGCGGAAAGCGCGAGAGAGCCATGAAACCACCGCAGCGCGGCAGCGGCGCTCGGTGAGCGCTCCCGCAGAAAGCTTGTTCCCTCCCGGCGGCCGTACCGCCGTTCCCGCCTAAACGGGGCGGGCGTGGCGGCGGCGCCGGCCGCGAGGGGCCCCGCGGCCATGAAGGCGCTGCGGCGGCTGAGCCGGCACCGCACCGCGCTGGGGCTTGGCGGGCTCTCGCTCTGCGCCGCCGTCCTGCTCTACCTCGCCAAGTGCACCTCCGAGGGGCTGCGCCCGCTGCCCGCGCCCCCCGCGCTCCCGCACAGCCAGCCCGGCCGGGGGGCCCGCGCCGCGCCCCCGGCCGGCCCCGAGGGCAGCGCCTTCGTGGCCGTGGTGGTGATGAGCGGCCCCAAGTACAGCGAGCGGCGCAGCATCATCCGCAGCACCTGGATGGCGGCGGCGCGGCAGGCGCCTCACGGCCACGTCTGGAGCCGCTTCGTGGTGGGCACGGCGGGGCTGAGCGCCGAGGAGCTGCGGAGCCTGGAGCTGGAGCAGAGCCGCCACCGCGACCTGCTGCTGCTGCCCGAGCTGCGCGACTCCTACGAGAACCTCACGGCCAAGGTGCTGGCCACCTACGTGTGGCTGGACGCGCACCTGGACTTCCAGTTCGCCCTCAAGGCGGACGACGACACCTTCGTGCGCTTGGACGTGCTGGTGGAGGAGCTGCGGGCCAAGGAGCCGCGGCGCCTCTACTGGGGCTTCTTCTCGGGCCGCGGGCGGGTGAAATCCGGGGGGAAGTGGAAGGAGAGCGCCTGGCTGCTGTGCGATTATTACCTGCCCTACGCGCTGGGCGGCGGCTACGTGATCTCCGCCGACCTGGTGCGCTACCTGCGCCTCAGCAGGGACTACCTGAACCTGTGGCAGAGCGAGGACGTGTCCCTGGGCGTGTGGCTGGCGCCCATCGACGTGAAGAGAGTGCACGACCCCCGCTTCGACACCGAGTACAAATCGCGCGGCTGCAGCAACAAATACATCGTGACTCACAAGCAGAGCATCGAGGACATGCTGGAGAAGCACCAGACGCTGGCCAAGGAGGGGAAGCTGTGCAAGGAGGAGGTGAAGCTCAGGCTCTCCTACATGTACGACTGGGGAGTGCCTCCCTCGCAGTGCTGCCAGAGGAAGGACGGCATCCCCTGAACGCCTCGGGAGGAGGGCTCGGGACGGAGGACTCTGCTTGCTGTTCAGGGGGAGAATCCCATTCAAATGGAATTCTTGCCTCAGTTTCTCCCTCAGAACATTGGGCCCAAGGCTTTGGGATGCAGGCGTGGCTGGATGTAGGGAAGAGCAGAATCTTGGAATCTCCCACTCCATATCCAAGCACAGACTTCCCAAATCCCAGCCCGGTGCTGTGGATCCATCATTCCAGCAGAACTGAGTGGGAAGAGCTGATAAAATGGAATTTTGGTCTCAGTTTCTCCCTCAGAACATTGGGAACAAATGATTCCTCTCAGGCACCGATCCCAAAGGCCTTGGGATGCAGGCCTGGCTGGATTTAGGGAAGAGCAGTTAATTGGAGTCAGGGGTTAATTACTCTTAAAAAGATTTTGCACGACTCATTCTGTCCCCTGACACTCCCTGAGAGCTGCTGACGTGGCGTGGTTAAAGATGCTTAAAAAACAAAACAAAACAGGTGCCAGAAAGCACAGCAAAAGGTCAAGTGCCAGGTTTGAAGGCAAATAAGAGGTGTCAAAACACAAAAAGTAGAGAAAAGAGGGGGAGAGAACTGGAATGAAAGGCTGGAGCAGATTCTGAGGTTGATTTGCTAAGGGTCATGCTCAGTTTTGGTGCTGGTGAGACTGAAGGGAGGCTGCTGTTTACTCCTTGGCAAGGAAATGCCAGCCTGGCAAGGAGGGGAGAGCCCAGGCTGGGAGCAGATTGTTCCAGGGTGGGAACAGGGATCAGCTCCTCCTGATGGCTGCAGGGACAGCAGAGAATGGGATCATCCCCTCTGCTCTCTGAAAGGCAGAAATCACCTGGCTGCTCCAAAGGGAGGCGGCTGAGTTTTGGCAGAAATTCAATTTATTCTTATTTTGGGAGAAGATGTTTTGGCTTTGCAAAGCCTCCGGGTGTTGTTTTGAGCTCATTTCCCTCCAACACTCACTCAAGAACTCCCTGGCTGCTCCAAATTTAGGGTTATTTTTAATACAAATGAGCAAAAATTGATCAGTAGGAGTTCAAGGGCAGGGATTTAAGGTATAACACTGAAATTTGTGTAGTCAAGAGAAAAAGGTTCCCCACACCCCAAAAATTGAATTTGGAGAGCTTTTATTTCTTTTCAGCACACTAAAAAATCACATTTAGGTGCTCAAAGCTGGGGGAATTCCCTCCTCCTCTCCAAGAATTCCTCGTAGAGGAACTAAAATTGAATTAATTATCAGTGACACGTGCAGAGTTTGGGGTTTCCCTCAGTCCTGCCCACCCCAGAGCATCCAGGGCTCAGCCCCAGGCAGGATTCCTTTATCCCAGCCCAGAACACACTGAGCTCACACTGCCCCACACAGGATTCCTTTATCTGCCCATCCCAGAACATTCAGGGCTCAGCCCCAGGCAGGATTCCTTTATCCCACACAGGATTCCTTTATCCCAGCCCTGAATTCCAACCTTTCCTGCTCCAGCATTGCCCCAGTGCCCTGTGCCAGCTGCAGCTCCTGCAGTGGGAGCAGTTTTTGCTTTGGAAATGGAAAATTTCATTTTTTAACATCTTTTTGCTGAGGTTTTTTTGGTGTTTGTTGCACTCTGCACTTTCATTCCCATCCACTCCCTCCTTCCCAGCTCTGGCTGGAAGAGACAAATGGCACAGAAAAATTGAAAAGAAAGTGCCAATTTCTCTTTCTTTTGGCTTAGCAAAATTAGGAATTAGGAATACCAAAGGGATCAGTTACATTGGAATTTTATTTTTTTGCTATTCTTGTTTTAATTAATTAATTACTGAAGATCAAAAATCTTCAGAAGATTTTTTATTTTGAAATTTTCAAGGCTTTTTTTCCTAAAACAAAACTAAAATCCTGCAAAAACTCAATTATTTTAGCATGTTGAACTCAATTATTATAATTAGTATTCTAATAATTCTAATTATTATTATAATGCATGCATAGGGATTACCAAGGAGTATTTTTTCCCCAAATATCCTGTTCTAAAGCAGGAATTTTCCAAGATGTCAGCAACTTCCAGTTTTTTAACCATCCATTTGCCATCTGAGGTTCATCAGTGTTGTCTGTGTCGTGATAAATTACCTGTAATGTGAATATTTATTTATAATTATATTTATTTATAATTCTTGCCAGTGTATTCTCTTTATTTTCCCAGAAAAAAACTCAAATAAATCAATTTATTCCCAGAATAACATCCATTTCCCCATTATTTTATCCACTTTACCCTTTTTTCCCAGGAAAATTACAAATAAATCCATTTATCCCTGTCATAACTTCTATTTTCTCATTATTTTATCCCACTCAGCCTTTTTTCCCTGGAAAATTACAAAGAAATCAATTTATTCCCATTAAAACATAAATTTTCCTGTTATTTTCTCCATCTGACCTTTTTATTCTCAGGAAAATGCCAAATAAATCCATTTATTCCCAGAATAACATCAATTTCTCCATTATTTTATCCACCTTTCCCCTTTATTTTCCCTGGAAAATTCCACCTGGGAAGCAAAATCAGGTGAGGATGAGGCCAAATTATTTTAAAAGAAATTTCCCCCCCTTGATTTCCTTGGAATCTTTAATCCTCAGCATTCCAATGTTTTCAAAATCAATTTTCCTCCAAATTTCAAACATTCCGCCCTCAAACAAACACAACCAAAAATAAACGGATTTTTCCCCACGGATACTTGGGGATGAGTTGGAGCAGAGGGATCCCTCTGGAGTTTATTCCAGATTTTCCCCTTAAACACTTTGGGATAACTTTGGGTTTTGCTGTTGGAGCAGAGGGATCCTGTTGAATTTATTCCAGATTTTCCCCATAAACACTTTGGGATAACTTTGGGTTTTGCTGTTGGAGCAGAGGGATCCCTCTGGAGTTTATTCCAGATTTTCCCCATAAACACTTTGGGATGACTTTGGGTTTTGCCGTTGGAGCAGAGGGACCCTGTTGAATTTATTCCAGATTTTCCCCATAAACACTTTGGGATGACTTTGGGTTTTGCTGTTGGAGCAGAGGGATCCTGTTGAATTTATTCCAGATTTTCCCCATAAACACTTTGGGATAACTTTGGGTTTTGCCGCTGGAGCAGAGGGATCCTGTTGAATTTATTCCAGATTTTCCCCATAAACACTTTGGGATGACTTTGGGTTTTGCCGCTGGAGCAGAGGGATCCCTCTGGAGTTTATTATTTATTATTATTTATTTTCCTGCCTGCCCCAGGCCGTCGCTAGATGTCACTGCCGGCCCTTGCACGTGGGAGTTCCTTCAAAGGAATTGAACTTTAAAACTAAAATCGGGTGGTGGGCTCTGGTTTTAACCTACAGTAATTGGGGGAAAAGGGAAAGGAGTTTTCCAATTAAAAATGGAATTATTGGGGGAATTATTGAGGATGGAGCCACCGTGGTTTTCCATGGAATCCATGGAAAATTGATGTGAAAACCTAAAGAGAAGCCTTGGAAAAACTCCCTAAAATACAGGAGAATTAATAAAATTATTGACATTTAATTAGAAAACCATTCCTGGATTTGTTTTTAAGGAACAACTCAACCCAAAATCCCAGTCCCTGTGTCCCTTCTAATCAGGAATTTTTGGGGTTTCCTCAGCTGAAAATTCCGTGGATTTGAGCTGGGAAATTTCATTTTCCAAAGGAATTCCCAAAGGATTTTAATTCCCAAACCTGTCCATGTGGGACCCTGCTCCAATTTTTGGGATGATTAAAAACCCAGATTTAAATGAAAAATTCTTATTAAAAATTATTAAAAATTTACTCACACTCCAGGAGCTTCCCAGGGGACTTTTTGTGGGATTGGGAGCTGATTCCTCTTTTCAACAGGAAGATTCACCTGGATTAGGGGGAAAATTAGAGTTTTGTTATATTTGAGGAACATCTCATGGAAAAACATGGGAAAAGGTGGGGAAAGGTGGAAAAATATGGAAAAATCTGGACACTGCTCCAAGTTTTGAAGAAAACTCAGAAATCCATGATCCCATGGATCCAAAGAGCTCCCAAGAGGTGCCAAGGCCAGCACCAAGATGTCCCCAGAAAGTTGGGAATGAGGCTGAAGAACCTCTGATCGTGGAAAAAAAAAAGGAAAAATCCAGATACTGCTCCAAATTCTGAGGAAAAGTCAGAAATCCACGATCCATAGAGCCAAGGAGCTCTGCAGGTGCCAAGGAATGTCAGGAAGCTGGGAAGGAACATCTCCTGCTGGAACACCACAGTTCCCATTTCTGGTGGTCCCCATCATTCCCTCTGCCCTCCACAGCCACAATCCCAGCCATGCCAGCTCTGTTTATTTTCCACTCTCCAGCTCTGGCCGAGCGGAGCACAAGATCCACGAGGAGCAGAGCAGGCTGGAAAAGGAATAATTCTGATTTTTGAGAGAAAGGGAAACGTCGTCGCTGCCGCCGGTGATCGATGGGTTTGGGGCGGTGCCAGAGGGCTTGGAACCATCTCAGCACAAAGCCCTGGAAAAAACATTTATCCAGAGCTGCTGCTGGCCTGGACAACTCCAAATATTTACTGGAGGTGTTGATTTTAGGGAAGGACTCGAGCCAGGATTCTGGATCTGGATCTGCCAAAGTCCTGATGCTTGAGGTGCTGGGAGCTGGAATTTGGGGCCAATCCCTCTGATTTTATCTTGGGTAATTATTTCTCCTTCTTTCCATGCCCTGATCCCACAAAAATGAGTGTCCTGCTCACCCTTGGGAACGTGCTGGGCTGGATCCAGGGTGAATCCATGGCTTTGCTAAACTGAAATCCCAGACTGGGGTCCATTTTGGAGTTTTTTGCAGTTTCCTGGGTGATTTTTTTCCTGCTGGGATTTGCAGCTCCTCAGGGTCCAGAGCTCTGCAGATCCTGCTGTCCCTTCCCAAATCCTGCTGTGAAAAACATCGGGAGAATCTTCAGGATTTTCCCAATTTGAGGTGCTGTGCACAACAACTTGGAAAAATCTGAATTATCCTGCTTTTCTTGATCATTCCTTTTAATTCCATAGGGAGTCCTGGCTAGGAGGAAATTTTGGGGTTTTTGTGGGATGGGGGTGACTCAGCTGCTCTCTGGAATCTTGGAATTAAAAAACCATGAAAAACCTTCCAAGATACAAATCCAAGCATCCAGCACTGAACCGTGTCCCCAAGTGCCACATCCAGGGGTTTTTGGGATGGGGATCCACAGGTTTTTGGAATGGGAATCCACAGGGTTTTGGGATGAGGATCCACAGGTTTTTGGAATGGGAATCCACAGGGTTTTGGGATGAGGATCCACAGGTTTTTGGGATGGGGATCCACAGGATTTTGGGACACTTCCAGGGATGGGGGCTCCACCGCTTCCCTGGGCAGCCCATTGCTGTGGTTGGGCACCCTATCAGTGAGGAAATATTCCCAAATACCCAATCTAGTCCCAGCCTGCTGCTGTGGATCCATAATTCCAAAGGAATTGATCAGGAAGAGCTGATAACATGGAATTTTGGCCTCAGTTTCTCCCTCAGAAAATTTGGAACAAATCATTCCCCTCAGGCACCAATCCCAAAGGCTTTGGGGCACAGGCCTGGCTGGATTTAGGGAATTGCAGTTAATTGGAGTCAGGATTGCTGGAATCTCCCACTCCATATCCAAGGAAAACTTCCCAAATCCCAGCCTGATGCCACAAATCCATAATTCCAAAGAAACTGGGCAGTAAGAGCTGGTAAAATGGAATTTTGGCCTCAGTTTCTCCCTCAGAACATTGGGCCCAAGGCTTTAGGATGCGGGCCTGGCTGGATGTAGGGAAGAGCAGAATCCTGGAATCTCCCACTCCATATCCAAGCACAAACTTCCCAAATCCCAGCCCAGTGCTGTGGATGCATAATTCCAAAGGAATTGATCAGGAAGAGCTCATAAAATGGAATTTTGACCTCAGTTTCTCCCTCAGAAAATTTGGAACAAATCGTTCCCCTCAGGCACCGATCCCAAAGGCTTTGGGGTGCAGGCCTGGCTGGATTTAGGGAATTGCAGTTAATTGGAGTCAGGATTTCTGGCATCTCCCACTCCATATCCAAGGACAAACTTCCCAAATCCTGACCTGATGCCATAAATCCATAATTCCCAGGGAACTGATCAGGAAGAGCTGATAAAATGGAATCGTTGCCTCAGTTTCTCCCCCAGAACATTGGGCCCAAGGCTTTGGGGTGCAGGCCTGGCTGGATTTGGGGCATTCTGCTTATCTCCCACTTTACAAAACCCCAGCCTGGCTCCTGGAAAGCTCCAGGGCTGTGGCTGGGAGGTTTTTGAGGACAGGGAGTGGGATAAGAAAACAATAACCGGGATCCGATTTCTGCGGAGCCGCGGGAGGAGATAATTGGAGTCTCCAAGAGCTGCTGATAAGATCAGCCTCGGTTGCTATTTTCAGGCTCAGACACCAGGGCTGGAGACACCGAAATAAATCCCAAAACCTGAGCTGCAGGCTCCCAAAGAGCTCTGTCTCCAAGGAAATCCATAAATATTGCAAGGTGTGGGATAGCGGGACTGGCCGGGCCTGGTTTTCCTTGGGGGCACCTCAGGGGGAGGACTGAGGGGGAAGAGGAGGAATTAAGGAGGAAAATGACTTTTTTAATTCCAAGGGGGAATTTTAAAACCTGCAATTCCTGCCAGGAAGGAGTCAGGGAATAACCAGAGCCTGGGACCGGAGGTTGGGAAAGGAATTCCTGAGTGGAGTCAGCATCTCCTGATCCTGGCAGTGGCTCCAGACGGGACCTCAGGCATCACCTGGATGAAGAGAAAATAAACCTGGATTAGAAAATTTGGAGAGGGATTGATTCCCAAGCTCAGGCTATTCCTAATTCCATGATTCTGGGTGTCCCAGTGCCCCCATTCCCTGAATGATCCCTGATTTCCCTGGAGGGCTACACGCAGCTCCTTCCCTGTTTGGACAAATGTGGGATTTTGGGATGTCCTGCAGGAACAGGATGGGAGCTGCTGATCCCATGGATCCTCCCAGCTCAGGATATTCCCCATGGGGGTGAAAATTCCAGGAGAATGCCCCCATTCCTTGAGTGATTCCTGGTTCCCCGCAGCCCTTCCCCGCAATCAGGGAGTGTTTATCCCAGCACTTCCCTTTCCCTGGGAGCTTTTCCATGGCTTTTCCATGGCTTTTCCATGCCTGTGCAGACATCAAACAGCTCATTTCCCTTGGCTTTTGTCCGTGAAATGGGCTGGAACAGCGGCTCCTAAACAACTGCATCAGCAATGCTGAGGTTGATTTAAAAGCCAAGAATTTTTGGGGTTTTTTTCCCCCCTCTCCTTTATTAACGCTTTAAATCCAACATTTTTCCACAGCTTTGCCCATTCCCCTCTCTGGCTTTGCAGAGCAGGAAAAGGAAGGCGAGGAAAATACAAAATTCAGGATAGAAATTGGGATGAAATAATCCTTAAGGGATTCTTGGGATCACCCTGCAGTGCTGGGAATTCACATCCTGCCCTGGTTGTAAATGGGGGATCCTGGTTAAATGGAAATAGGAGGAAGTTTTTCCCTAGTTTTTCATTTTTCTGGGCAAATCCAGAACAATCTAGGGAAAGGAGAATTTTATTATAGTTGCCCTGGGGAACAACAGCACCCAGGTGGTTTTGAGGATCCTGAAGGGCTTTTCCAACCTTTGATTCCCAAATTTAGCAGGGATTGGGACCCTCAAGAGCACAGCCATGAACCCACCTGGATTTCCAGCCAGAACTGGGGAGAATTTTAACATTCCTCTGCTTCCCCTTGGACATTTCGGGACTCAAAATTCCCTGTCAGGACTTTTTTCCTCTCATTCCCACAAAGAAGTGGGAATTCAGAGGGGAAAATCCTGTGTTTGGAGGCTTGGGCAAGATACAGAATACAAATTAACGAATTCTTTGTAATTATTAATATACTATACTATACTATGATAATTCTTTATATTTATATAAAGAATTTTGCTGGGCAAATGTATTCAGATCCAGCCTCTTCTCCTTTGCTGTTTGCAAGCCAGGATCCCAAAATTCCATTTTTCCATCACACTGAGATGGGGCATTCTGGCCGGGAAGTGGATTTTACCTCACATTTATCCTCATCATCCCCAGAGCAGCCTCTGCAGCATCCTCCTGCCGCTGCCTCCCTCCTCCCGTGAGGACGGGGACTCGGGGAATGTTGGAGAGGGACCGGCTAATTGTCACTAATTGTGAACTGCACTAATTGGGATGTTTGGGATATTTAATCCCCGCTGCTGAAACCGTCCCGGGCTGCTCCATCAAAGGCCCCAGTGTCACCAGCACAGAGGAGTTGTTCATGCCAGGGGCTGCTGCGGGCGATGGCTCCAGCCTGGCTGGAGGGCAGAGCTGTTATTAGGGAATTAAAGCGGCCCCGCCGCGGCAGCTCCAGCGCGGCTCCGGCCAACCCGCGCGGCGCGGCCGAGGGGGAGCGCATCCACCCGGGGGGGTCAGCGTGCGTGGGGGGTCAGCATCCATAGCGGGGGGGACCGCATCCACCCGGGGGGGATCGCATCCACAGGGGGGGGACCGCATCCACCCGGGGGGGATCGCATCCACAGGGGGGGACCGCATCCACCGGGGGGTCAGCATCCATAGGGGGGGTCAGCGTCCACAGGGGGGGTCAGCATCCACCCGGGGGGGATCGCATCCACCCGGGGGGGACCGCATCCACCCGGGGGGGTCAGCATCCACCCGGGGGGGTCAGCATCCACCCGGGGGGTCAGCGTCCACAGGGGGGTCAGCATCCACCCGGGGGGGATCGCATCCACCGGGGGGGTCAGCATCCACAGGGGGGTCAGTGTCCATGGGGGGGATCGCATCCACCCGGGGGGGTCAGCGTCCACAGGGGGGGTCAGTGTCCATGGGGGGGGGTCAGCGCCCACCCGGGGGGGTCAGCGTCCACAGGGGGGTCAGCGTCCACCCGGGGGGGGTCAGCGCCCATGGGGGGGTCAGCATCCATGGGGGTCAGCATCCATAGGGGGGGTCAGCATCCACCCGGGGGGGGTCAGTGTCCATAGGGGGGTCAGCATCCATGGGGGTCAGCATCCATAGGGGGGGTCAGCATCCACCCGGGGGGGGGGTCAGTGTCCATGGGGGGGTCAGCATACACCCGGGGGGGTCAGCATCCATAGGAAGGGTCAGAGTCCATGGGGGTCAGCATACACCCGGGGGGGTCAGTGTCCATGGAGGGGGTCAGCGTCCATGGGGGGGTCAGCATCCATGGGGGTCAGCATCCACCCGGGGGGGGGGGGTCAGTGTCCATGGGGGGGTCAGCATCCACCCGGGGGGGTCAGTGTCCATGGGGGGGGTCAGCGTCCATGGGGGGGTCAGCGAAATGGGGCTGGGATCCACTGGGAAATGGGACTGGGATCTGTTGGGAAAAAGGGCTGGGATCTGTTGGAGAAAGGAGCTGTGATCCATTGGGAAAGGGTTCTATGATCCATTTGGGAAAGGAGCTGTGATCCATTGGGGAAAGGGGCTGGGATCTATTGGGGAAAGGCTCCATGATGCCTTAGGAGAAAGCTCCACAATCCATTGGGAAAATGATCCTTGATCCATTGGGAAAATGATCCTTGATCCATTGGAAACGGCTCCGTGATCCATTTGGAACAGGCTCTGTGATCCATTGGGAAAATGATCCATGATCCATTGGGAAAAGGCTCTGTGATCCATTGGGAAATGGCTCCAAGATCCCTTAGGAGAAAGCTCCACAATCCATTGGGAAAAGGCTCCATGATCCATTGGGAAAACAATCCATGATCCCATTGGAAATGGCTCCGTGATCCATTGGGAAAAGGCTCCAAGATCCCTTAGGAATACACAGTCAGTCCCAGGGATGGCGTTTCCCTCTTGGATTTGGGATTTGGAGGGGAATTTTTGGGATTTTGCCTGTGTAAAACAAACATCCCAAGGCTGGGAACATCTGGGAGGCTCTGATTAGTGGGAACATCTGGGAGGCTCTGATTAGTGGGAACATCTGGAAGCTCTGATTAGTGGGAACATCTGGGAGGCTCTGATTAGTGGGAACATCTGCTGTGGGTGTCTGGATTCCAGATGGGAGAAAACGGCTTGGAATTCCATCCAGGAAATCCAGGAAATCCTGGAAATGTGTCCTGGTGGGAGCACCGAGCAATGAGCTGAAAATCAGAAAGAAAATCTTTAAAAACCCCCAAAATTCCACCAAACCCCCCCCCAAAACATCCCAAAAAGGAAAAGGGATTCCTTCAGGAAAATCAAAGGTGTGGGAAGGAAAAGGAATAAACTTAAAGCCTTGTGGAATAAGCACAAATATTGGGATTCATTATTAATGCAATGATCAATTATTTGTGCTCCCAAAGTGGGATTTTTTTGAGGGAATTTTGGGGTTTTTATCCAAGCAGAGAATCCTGGAGAACAAATGGGGCGGCTGGACTTGGATGTGATTCCACAGCATCCCAGCAGGGAATGGGGAAATGAAGGGAAGATTTGCAGCAGAAAAATCCCCAAATCCACTTTAGGACAATGTCAAGTCCTGGATTCCCTGGAGGATCCCAAGGCAGAGATTTAAATCCCACCTGGACCCTTTAAATCCCACCTGGACCCTTTAAATCCCACCTGGACACTTTTCCAAGGATTCTCAGCTGCTTCCCTGAGGAAGGGGAGGAGGAACCCTGGAATTCCAGCCCAGCTGAATCCTTTTGGGATCCAGGAGTGATCCCACAGCATCCCAGCACAATTCCAGCCTCATCCTGCAGGGAATGAGGGAATGGGGGGAAGATTTGCAGCAGACAAATCCCAAATCCACCTTCACTCCCTGGAGAACCCCAAGGCCGGGATTTGCAGCCCTGAACAGGAACCTCCAGACAAAATAAACACCCAGCAGGGAATATTTATCTTAGGCACATTCCAGACTCTCCATTTCTGGCAGTTTCCACTTCTCCTGGAATTCCACTTGACAGATCCCTTCATCTCCCTTCCCTGGGAGCTCTGGCTCCTTCTCCAGGGGGAATTTTTCCACTTGGGATTTGCACACACACACAGGTCAATATTTGGGAGTTCACACCTGGATTTTGTGTGGATTCACTCCTGCAGGACAGGGGGATTTGGGAGCAGATTTCAGAGCACATCCCAGCCTTACCCTGGCTTGGGAATTGTTAAAATCCAAGGGAAACAACGTCCCTAAAAGGTGATTTTGATTTAAAAATTAATTTTTAAGGTGCTGAGGTGCTGAATATTTGGGCTTGATGAGGGAAAGGGGAAAGAGGAAAAGAGAAAGGAAAAGGGGAAAGGGGAAAGGAAGAGGAAAAAAAGGAAATCCCCACAATTTTACCCCCAACTCCTCCTGCAGCCCCCAAATCTCCTCCACAGCACCAAAGCCTCTCCCAAACCCCAGTTTGACCATTCCCAAATCCCAGTTTGACCATTCCCAAATCCCAGTCTGACCATTCCCAAATCCCACTCTGACCATTCCCAAATCCCAGTTTGACCATTCCCAAGCCCCGGTCTGACCATTCCCAAATCCCAATTATTTGACCATTCCCAAACCCCACTCTGACCATTCCCAAATCCCAGTTATTTGACCATTCCCAAATCCCAGTTATTTGACCATTCCCAAATCCCACTCTGACCATTCCCAAATCCCACTCTGACCATTCCCAAATCCCAGTTGTTTGACCATTCCCAAATCCCAGTTATTTGACCATTCCCAAGCCCCACTCTGACCATTCCCAAGCCCCACTCTGACCATTCCCAAACCCCACTCTGACCATTCCCAAATCCCACTCTGACCATTCCCAAACCCCACTCTGACCATTCCCAAATCCCACTCTGACCATTCCCAAGCCCCAGTTTGACCATTCCCAAATCCCACTCTGACCATTCCCAAGCCCCACTCTGACCATTCCCAAATCCCAGTTTGACTATTCCCAAATCCCAGTCTGACCATTCCCAAATCCCACTCTGACCATTCCCAAATCCCACTCTGACCATTCCCAAATCCCAGTCTGACCATTCCCAAATCCCACTCTGACCATTCCCAAATCCCACTCTGACCATTCCCAAGCCCCAGTTGTTTGACCATTCCCAAATCCCAGTTATTTGACCATTCCCAAATCCCAGTTATTTGACCATTCCCAAATCCCAGTTGTTTGACCATTCCCAAGCCCCAGTCTCAGCACTCCAGCCCGGCAGAGCCGTGGCCCATCCAGGGTGGGCAAACAAAGGCTGGGCCCGGGCTCCAGGCAGGAATTTGCAGCCAGGATGGAGCCAGACACATTTACATTCCTGGAGCCCGAGTCAAGCCCTAATCCTTCCCAAGATTTGCAGCCTCTGCTCTCCCCCAGCTTCCCTTTCCAAAGAGAAAAAAAGCTGGAAGTTTGGAAAAGGGGATTTATCCCGGTTTTTTTGGAGGGATTTTTATTTTTTCCCACCCTATCCCTTTCCCCTGTCCACAGGATTGATCCCAAAAAAATGGGAATTTTCATTGGGAGCCAGGAAAAAATTCTGGGAAAAGTGAAAAGCTCCCAGACAGGCACTGAAAGAATTCCAGGGAGATAAAACTCGTTGGGAATTCCTGGGATTGACAAGAGGGGAAAAGGAGGGGAAAAAAGGGGAAAAGGAGGGGAAAAAGGGGGAAAAAAGAAGAAAAAAGAGGGAAATCCCGGCTCCAGCCCAGCCAGGCGAGCAGGATCCCACCCCCGGGCAGGGATGTGGCGCCTGCAGGGAATTCGAGCCGTTCCCAGAGAAAATTGGGATTATTTCATTGCTGGCTCCGTGCCCAGGCTGCCGGGTTTGGGTGGAAATGATGGAAAAAAGGAGGAGATTCCCAAAAGTTGCTCAAATCTGGGGTTCCCGAGGCTCGGGGTTGTCCTGGGGAGTGGCTCCTGCAGGGGGGAGGGAAAGGGATCAAATCCAGAGCCCCAAAATTCACCTGGATTGGGACACAGGGAACTCCAAACTGCCCCAAAATCCACACAGAAAAATTCAAACTGACCCAAAATTCACCTGGATTGGGACACAGGGAACTCCAAGTGCCCCAAAATCCACACAGAAAAACTCAAACTCCCCAAAATTCACCTGGATTGGGACACAGGGAACTCCAAGTGCCCCAAAATCCACACAGAAAAATTCAAACTCCCCAAAATTCACGCAGAAAACTCCAAGTGCCCCAAAATCCACACAGAAAATCCAAATTCCACCTGGATTTGGACACGGAAAACTCCAAACTGCCCAAAACTCCAAATTCTCCCAAAATCCACCCGAATTCGGACCCAGAATCTCTGGAAGTTCCAGGACCAGAATTTTCCATGGATCTCTCCCAGTCCCAGCCAAGCCCAGGGGTAAAAGTGGAATTCCAGCTCTGGAATCGTGCCCCAGTTTTTGGGGACAAAGTGAAAAATTCCCAAAATATCCCAGGGATTGCCCACAGGCCCCCCTGCTCCATCCCCTCTCAGATTTTCATTTTTCACTTTTCCTTTCCCATTTTTTTTGCACTTTCCATGGTTTTTTTTTGGGAATCCAATATCCCGTGACCGCCCCTCACCTCCCATCCCCTCCCCTCTTGGTCTGCAGATCAAAGTGACAAAAGAAATCAAAACCTGGGAGGAAAAGAAAACAGCTCCTGAAAAAAAATGGGAATTTTGGGATTTCTGAAGACCCCACACAGCTCCAACCCCTGATTCCCTGGGAAATATCCCTGAGGGAGCATTCCATAGAAAAATACCATAAAAATGCCACGTTCTCCTGGTCCTTCCTTCTGCTTTCACAGGATCAGCAGCTCCCTGATTTTCCTGGATTCCCCTTTGGAATCCGCCCTTCCCAAATCCCCAAAATCCCCAAAATTCCTCATCCCAATTCCAATCCCGCAGGGAGATTGATCAACTCCCCAACACTCAGGGGTAGGGAAGAGAATTAAGGATTTATCCCTGATTTTCCTGGATTCCCCTTTGGAATCTGCCCCTTCCCAAATCCCCAAAATCCCCAAAATTCCCCAAATTCCTCATCCCACATCCCAATCCCGCAGGTCAACACTCAGGATGAGGAGTAGGGAAGAGAATTGAAGATTTCTCCCAGATTTTTTTCCAGCTTTACCGACTCCACAGCCACTGGGCATGGGCAGGGAGGAACAGCTGAAAAATCCTGGAAAATCCTGGGAATTCCCTTTTTCCCTGCGCTGGGACAGCAGGAGAAGCCCCCGGGGCTGCAGGCTGAGCAAAGCCCAGCCCAGAATTCCCATTTTTCGCCGGGAATCACCTGCCCTGGAGGTGCCAGACAGATGATATCGGGATTTGGCACCCAAACCCGCATTCCTCTGCGAACACCAATTGAAATTCCTGCCCCCGGAGCTCCTGGAGCCAGAAAAAATGGGAATGAAAGGAAAATCTGCGATGGCAGGATGTGATAAACGGGCTGGGACAGGGAACTGCTCAGCCCGGGGGACGGGAGGGATCCAGAGATTCCCAAAAAATCCCCCAATCCCCAAATCCCCAAATCCCCCAATCCCCCAATCCCCCAATCCCCAAATCCCCGCGCCTCCACTGGGGTCCTGAGCGGGATAAACCCACGGGATGGACCCGGGAACGGGGCTTGGGTGGGAATGGGGGAGTTTGGGATTCTGGGATTGGGGAAAATTGGGGATTTTGGGACTGAGGAGGAGTTTGGGATTCCAGGATTGAGGGGGAGTTTGGGATTCTGGGCTTGAGGGGGAATTCAGGATTCCTGGTTTCAGGGAGAGTTTGGGATTCTTGGGATTGAGGAAAAGTTTGGGATTTTGGGATTGAGGGGGAGTTTGGGATTCTTGGGTTTGAGGGAGAGTTTGGGATTCCAGGATTGAGAGGGAGTTTGGGATTCCTGGTTCGGGTGAGAATTCAGGATTCCTGGTTGGAGGGAGAATTTGGGATCTTGGGTTTGAGGATGAGAAGAGTTTGGGATTCCTGGTTTGAGGAGGAGTTCAGGATCCCAGGATTTGAGTGAGAGTGAATAAATAAACTGGGAAAACTGTCTATTAAAACTATGGAAAACCATATATAAAAATATAATTATATATATTATATACTTTTTAAAATATAAAATATATATAATTATATTTAGAAAATATAGAATTAGAGACACAATTATATCTATAATAAATATATATAATTATATTATATAATTTTATTTTGATATAAAGGATATAAAAGAGTTCAAGCCTTGGTCTCCTTGGATTGTAGGAAAATTCAACATTTTCCTGGTCAAATACACCCAAATCTGAACCTGGGAGAGGATCCAAACCATTCCCAACCCCCTGGAAAAAGCAATTTTGCTGGAAAATCCTTGTCCCCTTCCTCCCCACCACACAGAAAAGAGTCACTGATTTATTTCTGATATTCCCCATCTCAATCCTTCATTTCCAACCCCAAAACAAAACCCAAATCAATCCCAAGAAACCCCAAACCCGTGCTGGTTACAAGTGCTACAGTGAAATAACCAAATTACAACACAGCGAGCCCCAAAGTCAGCGTGCTGCTCCGTGAGCGCCTGGTGAAGCACAAATTAAATATTCCAAGGGAGTTTTTGGGTAAAAAGAGAATAAAAAGCAGAATTCTGATGAAGAACGAGCTGGTGAGGACCTCAAAAATCAGCAGCAACTTCTGGAAGCGAAGCTGGACGAGCTGGGGATGAATGGGAATTGTGCAGGAACAGGGAGCAGTTTCAAGGTTAAAGGGGGTGTTTCAGTCCAAAAGGCAGGAATTGGGGATTTTGGGGTCCTGGGGGTCCATCCTCACTGCTACGCCCCCAGCAGCAGCCCCATGAAATCAGAGCCGGGCTGGACGCTGACGGCGGCGCCGGCGCCGTTGTCCACGAAGACGGAGGCGTACTGGCCAGCCTGCAGGGACAGGGACAGGAAAACTCTGCAGGGAAACCAGGGAAAAAAAAAACCCTCCCAGCAGCAGGAACCCGCTGGGGCTCAGCTCCTTCACTAGCCAGGGCTGGCTGAAATGGGCCAGATGGAATGTCTTGTTTGGAATCAGATGTTTGTTAGCTTTTATTTGTATTATTGTCCTATAAACTGAATTGTGCAGCACTTTAACAAAGAGAAGGAGAAGGAGAAAAAGGAAAATGTGAAGAAGGAGAAGGTGAAGAAGGAGAAAAAGGAGAAGGAGAAGGTGAAGAAGGAGAAAAAGGAGAAGGAGAAGGTGAAGAAGGACCAGCCACCACCCTAAGCCTCCATCCTGCCCCATACATTTCTGTATTCTAAACCCCAAACTCTGAGTTCCCCACCCTGTGCCGTCTCCCCCCTCTACCCAAACCCCACACCCACAATCCCAGCTCCACCATTCCCTTCTGGAAGCTTCTCCTCAGCCCCAGGTCAGTGCAGTGCTGTCCTGGGGTCAGGGCCTGCCAGCACAGAAATCTGAAATTCCCAGCAGGAATTCAGCCCAAGTCTGGGGCTGAGCTGATGAAGTGGAAGAATTTTTGTGGCTTTGGAAGGAATTTGGTGTGGGGTTTTTTTGGGGTTTTTTCCAAAAAATCTTTCCTGCCCTGGCGTCTGTTTGGGTGAAGTGGCTTCAGAGCCCCTCCTGGGAGGTGGGAAATCCCACTGGGAATAGAAATTCCCAAAGAAATCCCATTGGGAATGGAATTTCAATTCATTGGGAATGGAAATTCCATTGGAAATGGAATTCCACTGGGAGTGCAATGCCAGGGGAGAGCTGGGAAATAAAAATAAATTAAAATTTATTATAAGTATTGGATTTTTCTTGTCCCCATGCCTTCAATTCAGAATGTGAAACCCCAGTCAAGTTTTCCTCCTGATGCTGCCCCAGGTGAGGAATTTCCCTCCTTTAAATGTAGGAACAAAGGGGGTTTATTATTTAATTATTATTTATTTGCTACTTACTTAATTATTTATTTTATTGTTATTTATTAATAATTATTAATCTTAACATTATAATTATTTATTGATTTATTTATTATTTAATTATTTATTTGCTATTTATTTCCTGGAATTCCAGGGGAGAGTCCAGGAAGTAATTCCAAGTCCTCTCCAGAGATTTGGGGCAGAAATTCCCAATTTTCAGGGCCTCACCTGGAGCTGCAGCAAGCCATGGACATAAACAGTGAAGATTTTGCTGTTGCTTTCCAAGCCAGCAATGACTTCCAAAGACCTAAAAATAAGAAATAAACAGATTTAAATATGAAAAGTTGGAGCCACTTGGCACCTGCTCAGTCCAGTTAAACTCAGTTTTAAGCCTGGCTGGTTCCTGTCCATTGTTGTATTTCCTTATTTTCCCAATTTAACCAACCCCTTTCCTCCTTTTTTTTTTTTTTTGTTTTTATTTATATTTTCCCTGTGATGAATCTCTGCAAGTCCCAACGAGTTTTTCCCAGGAGAAAGGAGAGGTTGGAGCCCTTGGCAGCTGCTCAGGTGAGGCTGTGTCAGGTCCTGCCCCAGCCCTCCCCTGCTCCTCCCGAGCTTCCGGGGCTCGTCCCAAAGCCCCGGGGCCTTTCCAGCCCAGGGATGGGTGGGTGGATGGATGGATGGATGATGGATGGCTGGATGGATGGATGATGGATGGATGGATGGATGATGGATGGATGGATGGATGATGGATGGATGATGGATGGATGGATGGATGGATGGATGGATGGATGGATGGATGGATGGATGATGGATGGATGGATGGATGATGGATGGATGATGGATGGATGGATGGATGGATGGATGATGGATGGATGGATGGATGATGGATGGATGGATGGATGGATGATGGATGGATGGATGATGGATGGATGGATGATGGATGGATGATGGATGATGGATGGATGGATGGATGGATGGATGGATGATGGATGATGGATGGGTGGATGGATGCAGGGATGGATGGATGGATGGATGGATGGATGGATGGATGGATGATGGATGGATGGATGGATGATGGATGGATGATGGATGGATGATGGATGGATGGATGATGGATGATGGATGGATGATGGATGGATGCAGGGATGGATGGATGGATGGGTGGATGGATGGATGATGGATGATGGATGGGTGGATGGATGGATGGATGGATGGGTGGATGGATGATGGATGGATGGGTGGATGGATGGATGGGTGGATGGATGATGGATGGATGGATGGATGGGTGGATGGATGGATGGATGGATGGATGGATGATGGATGGATGGATGGATGGATGGATGGATGGATGGATGGATGGATGCAGGGATGGATGGATGGATGGGTGGATGGATGGATGGATGGATGGATGGATGATGGATGGATGGATGGATGGATGGATGGATGGATGGATGCAGGGATGGATGGATGGATGGGTGGATGGATGGATGGGTGGATGGATGGATGGATGGGTGGATGGATGGATGAGTCAGCGCTGGCATTCCCAGGAAATTCCACAGGAATGTGTCCGGGCAGGCTCCCAGCGCTGCTGCCGGCTCCATCTGCCTGTCCCAGCCACGCGCGCCTGGACTGGGCCCTGCCCCAAATCCCTGCCCCAAACCCATCCTGAGGGATCTGGACCCTGCCCCAAATCCATCCTGAGGGATCTGGGCCCTGCCCCAAATCCATCCTGAGGGATCTGGGACCTGCCCCAAATCCATCCTGAGGGATCTGCCCCAAATCCATCCTGATCACTCTGGGATCCCTGTCCCAAATCCATCCTGAACATTCTGGGACATGTCCCAAACCCACCCTGATTGCTCTGGGATCTGTCCCAAAGCCATCCTGATTTCTGGACCTGTGGATTTCTGGAGGAGCTCAGGGCAGGGCATTAAAATCAGCCTGGGCAGGAATTTGGGGTCTGGGGCCAAGGACAGAGCCACAGCTTTGCCCTCTGCTGGAAAAGCTCCTTTTGCAGCCCCTTCTTCCCTGGAAAAGCTCCCAAAATCCCCCCGAGGGAAAGAATTGCCAAAGTTGGCTGAGATGTTCCGAAATGTGGAAAATGAGAGGGAAAGAATCCCCTGAATGCCCCTGGGGTGCCTCACGTGTGTCTGTGGCACAGGGACTCGATGCAGATCAGCACCCGCACGCTGTCCCGCGCCCGCAGCTGCACTTTGCTCTTCAGCTCGCTGTGGTCTGGGAAAAACAGCAGGGAAAGTGTCAGAAATCCCACAAATCCCGGGGTTTGAGGGACAGAGGGACATCAGCAGCCCTGGGATGGCTGCAGGAGGTGCCAGGAGGTTCCTCCATATCTGATGGAGCCAAAGGCAAAGGATCCAAGCTGGATCCATCACTGGTATCAGGGCAGAACCTCTGGAATATCAGATTTGAAATGGGATCCACCAGGGTGGATCCATCAGGGATAGAACGTCTGGGATAATGGATTTAAAGAGGGGATCCCAGGTGGATCCATCAGTGCTAGAACCCTGGAATCTCAGATTTAAAAAGAGGATCCGTCACTGACCATCAGTGGCAGAACCTCTGGAATATCTGGGAATTCTCCAGGGGTTCTCTGGGGGTTCTCTGGGGGTTTGGGCTCCCTGGGGCTGCACTCACCGATGTGGATGTTGGCTGAGAACTGGTAGATGCCGCCCACGGGGGCGGTGAAGCGCCCGGTGGCCACGTTCAGCCCCGAGCCCCGCAGGAACGCGCCCTTGGCCACGGGCTGTGGAGAGAGAACAGAGCTGAGCCCTGGGCTGAGCCCAAAGCCCTGGGCTGAGCCCAAATCAGCCCTGGGCTGAGCCCAAATCCCTGTTCTGCTCTGGCTCCATCCCTGCCCTGCTCTCGCTCCACCCCTGTGCTGATCCCAAATCCCTTCTCACTCTGGCTCTGCATTCCCCTTTCCCAGAGGGCACAAGCCCAAACCCGACTCTTCTTGTCCCGGGCTGCGGTGCCAGTTTGGCACCCAGAGCCTCCCACAGCAGCTCCGAGCCAGGAAAAATCAGGAATGAGTTGGGCACCTCACGCCTGAGGCACAGGAAGCAGCAGCCCACTGCTGGGATGGCTTAATTAGTCCCATTTTCCCTGCTAATTAATGAGGCAGCAGCTCTCCCTCCAGCCCTGCCCATGCCTCAGGGCTGATCCTGCCTGGCTGCCAAGCCAAGCTCCCAAAAGTTTGGGAAATAATGGAATGGTGGATTTCAAAAGAGGATCCAAGATGGATCCGGCAGTGATAGAACCTCTGGGATAATGGATTTTAAAAGGGGATTCAAGGTGGGTCCATCAGTGGCAAAACCTCTGGAATAATGAATTTAAAAAGGGGATCCCAGGTGGATCCACCTGTGGCCTCCTTTGGACACCTTCTCATGGATTCGTCTCTTCCTTTCAGCCCCAGAGGAGTTTCTGGGCTGAGCAGAAGCCCCACAGAGCCCTGGGGCTGATCCCCAGCAGGATGAGGCTGGAGTTCCTCACCGACTGGAAATTCTGGAGCTCCACCAAGGTCTTCTTGTCCACCAGCACCTGGCCCTTGAGCTTGCAGTGGAACGCCTCCTCCACGCGCCGCTGCGAGGGAGCCTCCTCCAGGGACAGCAGCAGCGGGGGCAGCTGGCTGGGCTGGGCTGAGATGGCCAGGGAGGCCCTGTGCTCCATGGCTTCTGAGGGGGAAAGGGAAATAAAATGAAATTAAATAAAATGAAATAAAATCTTTATTTAGTGGCCTGGCCATTCCTGTTCCTGTGATCTCCAGCTGGCTGGGCTGAGATGGCCAGGGAGGCCCTGTGCTCCATGGCTTCTGAGGGGAAAAGAGGAATAAAATGAAATAAAGTGGAATAAAATTGAATTAAATTAAATTACATCTAAATTTAAGGGCCTGGTCCTTAAATCCTGTTCCTGTGATGGAACCTCCTCTAGGGACAGCAGCAGCTGGCTGAGATGGGCCAAAGGGATCAGGAAGGCCCTGTGCTCCATGGCTTCTGAGGGGAAAAGGGAAATAAAATGAAATAATATGGAATAAAATTAAATGAAATGGAATAAAATTGAATAAAATCTTCATTTAAGGGCCTGGCTTAGCAGGGGCAGCCGGCTGGGGTGGGCCAAAAGGACCAGTGAGGTCCCATGCTTGATGATTTCTGAGGGAAAAAGGGAAATAAAATTAAATAAAAGGAAATAATATCTTCATTTAAGGGCCTGGCCTATGAAACCATTAATGTGTGCCTGGAATTCTGCACTTGGATCTTCAATTAAAGCCCAGCAGCACTGGGGGAACATTTTTTGGTCGCCATTTTGGTTCATGGCTCTCCACCAAAACAAAGCTCCTCCAGCCTTTAACACCTTTACCTTGAATATCCTTTGGAAATCTTTGACTTTTAAAAATCTTTTACCTTTTAAGATCTCCTTGAACTCCTGCAGAAGAATTTCCCTGGTGACTTCAGCCCCGGGAGCTCCTGGAGGGCCCTGAGGCCCAGGAGGCCCTGGAGGCCCCACCAGGCCTCGCTGAGGGAACAAAGGAAAATTTGGGATTAAAACCTGGGAATTGCAGAAAATCCTACAGGAACATCAGCAACGTGAGGGGGTTTGTTCCCAGAAAATTCCTGATAATTTTTGGAGGACACTGAGGGATCAGGAAGGGCCAAGAGCTCTGAGAGTCCCTCAGAGATCTTTTTCCAGCTGCTGGGACTCCCATTCCTCTGATAATCCTCTAAAATTCCACAGAAAAGCTGCCCAGATGTTCAGAGGATGCAAAAAATTCCTCAAATAATTAAAATAATTAAAAGAATCCAAGATTGTCCAAGCAGCAGATGAAAAGTGCCACATGATTAATGAGCTGTCACTCAGCTCATTAATTTGAAATAAACCACTTGTCCACACCTTGATTAATTGATCCTTTGGGATACTTGGACTCTATCTCTTGGAAGGAGAAAAAACCCCCTGATTTTATTTTTAATGAGTGGGAAAATAACCTAAAAAAGGCTCAATTTGAGAGATGAGAAAGGCTCCATTTGAGAGAGGCTGGCTCAAAATTCCCACATTTCCTCTGCCAAAGCAAGAAGGCTCAAATTTCTCAAAAATGGAGAAATTAAACCCCCCAAAAAATGGAAATTCAGCACTCTTTGGGCTGGGAAAAGCTGGAACCTTGAGGATGAGCAGCAGGAAGGAAACTGGGACACGTGGGGTGTGAATCCTACCAATTTCTTGTCTTTGCCTTTGCATCTCCTCTTGGAGTTGCTGCTGTCGTCCGGGCGGTGCACGAAGGAGATCCAGGTCCTGCGGGGGTCGGTGAGCCGCGCATCTGCAGCCTCCAGCAGCTGGGGACAACCAGGACAAGGATCATGGACATTGGCCTCAGAGGGTCCCAAAATCCAGCCCAGGAGCTGGGGACAACCGGGACAAGGATCATGGACTGACTGAGCTCAGGGGTCCCAAAAATCCAGCCTGGACTGGTGGTGCTGCTTTTGGAGGACACTGAGGGTGGCCTTGAGGGATCAGGAAGAGCCAAGAGCACCAAAAGTCCCTCAGAGATCTTTAAATTCCATGGAAAACCTTCCCAGATGCTCATAGGATGCAAAAAGTCCAGCCCAGGCTGCTTTTTGGAGGACACTGAAGGATCAGGAGGAGTCAAGAGCTCTGAGAGTCCCTCAGAGATCTTCTTCCAACTGCTGGGACTCTCATTCCCTGATAATCCCCTGAAATTCCATGGAAAACCCACCCAGATGTTCGGGGGATGGAAAAATGGATCATTCTGGGAATGATCCCAGAACCCACCTTGGGAGTTCTCTGTTGTTCCCAACATGAGGAACCATCAAAATTAAACATAAAAATTGAAGGAAATTGATGAAATGTGGTTGGGAAGAGGCAGGAAAATCCCAATAAATCCAGGAATAACTCTGGGAATGATCCCAAAACCCACTTTGAGAGTCCTCTGCTGTTCCCAACATGGAGAACAATGAAAATTAAATAAAAAACCAAAGAGAATTGATGAGATGAGCCCGAAATCAGCTCAGAAAAGGCAGGAAAATCAAAACCAATCCAGAATAACTCCAGGAATGATCCCAAACCCACCTTGGGCTGCTCCTCGCTGTTGGCCAGGGAGGTGTTCAGGGGCTCTGGGTGCTCCTTCCTGCCCCTCCTGTCCCTGTCCCTGTCCCTGTCCCTCCTGGCCGCTGTCACCACGCGGGGACACAGCTGGTGGCACAGCAGCGCCAGCAGCAGCCACCAGCCCGGCATGCTGGCACCCAGGAAAATCCAATTTGTGTCCCCAGAAATTGGAATTGACCAGGTCAGGGTCAAGGAGCCAGGGGGGAATTGCTCCAGGACCAATAAAAAACAAAAAAAAATCCAAATGAACCAGATCAGGATCAAAGAGCCAGGTGTAAAATGCTTCAGTACCAATAAAAACCCAAAAACCCCAAATTAATCAGGTCAGGATCAAGAAGCTGGAGGAAAATCCTTCAGGAGCAATAAAAAAAAACAGATTTGTCTCTAAAATAAATTCAGAATTAAGCAGGTGAAAAGGATCCAAGCAGTCAGCAATGAAAAAACAGATTTGTGTCCAAAATAAATCCAAATTAACAAGGTCAGGATCAAGGAGCCGGAGGAGAATCCTTCAGGAGCAAAAAACCCCAGATTTGTCTCTAAAAATAAATCCAGAATTAAGCAGGTGAGAAGGTCCAAGCAGATTCGTGTAAAAAAAATCCAAATTTCAGAGGGATCCAAGCAGATTTGTGTCCAAGAAAATTCCTAATTTCCAACAGATGCAAGCAGCCAGGTGCACAATCCTTCAGGACCAAAAAAATCTGGATTTGTGTCCAAAAAAATCCAAATTCCAGAAGGTTCCAAGCAGCTCCTCGGGATGGAAAAGCTGGAGATGAATTTGCTTGGAATTTGTTTGGAATTCTGGATCCTCAGGAGATGCAGCTGAGTCCGTGGGAGCTTCCCAGAAATCCCAGAGGTGAGGAGCTGCTCTGCCTTAAATCCGGCCTAAAACTGGTTTTAAAGGCACTCAGTGCCCCCAAAATCAAGATTAAAACTCGTTTGACTCTGCCCCCTAAATCTGGCTTGAAACTGGTTTTAAAGGCACTCAGCACCTGCAAATGGGGCTTGAAACTGGTTTTACTCAGCCCCTTCTGACCCCTTTAGTCCAGTTTGAAACCGGTTTTACTCAGCCCCTTCTGACCCCTTTAGTCCAGTTTGAAACTGGTTTTACTCAGCCCCTTCTGACCCCAAATCGGATTTAAAACTGGTTTTACTCTGCCCCCCAAATGGGGCTTGAAACCGGTTTTAAAGGCTCTAAACCCTCCCAGGTTTGGTTTAAAGCTGGTTTTAAAGGTGCTGCAAGCCGCGGGGCAGAGCTGAGCCCGGCTCAGGCGGGGTTTAGCCAGGCTCGGCTCAGAGCCCGGGACCGCCCCGTCCATTCCCGGCACAAATCCTCGAGCCCCGCTCGGCGCTCCGGGGAACCGCCGGCATCCCGGGCCGGCCCTGGGGCGCAAAACCCGGCCCCAACCCCAGAACGGACCCCAAAATACAGACCCCAAAATACAGACCCCAAAATACAGATCCCGCGCACCCCAAAAATCCCTCACACCCCAAAAACAGATCCCAAAAAAAGATCCCAAAACCCAGATCCCTCACACCCCAAAACAATTCCTCACACCCCAAGAACAAATCCCAAAAAACAACTGTCACACTCCAATAAACAAACCCCTCACATCCCAAAAAACAAACCCGATCCCATACAACAAATCAGTCACACCCCAAAAACCAAATCCCTCAAATCCCAAAAAACAAACCCCTCACATTGAAAAATCCCTCACACCCTGAAAAACAAATCCCTCAAAACAAATCCTTCACATCCCCAAAACCAAATTCCTCACGCCCCCAAAAACAAATCCCAAAACCCAAACCTCTCACACCCCAAAAATAAACCCCTGACACAAATCCCTAAAAACAAATCCCAAACCCCAAATTCCTTACATCCCAAAAAACAAACCGCAAAAACCAAACCCCAAACCTCTCACACCCCAAAAAACAAATCCCAAAACCAGATCCTTCACATCCCAAAACCCAAATTCCTCACATCCCAAAAAACAAATCCCAAAACCCCAAACCTCTCACACTCCAAAAAACAAATTCCTAAAAACAAACCCCAAAAATCAAACCCCAAAACCCAAACCTCTCACACCCCAAAACTCAAATCCTAAACCCCAAATTCCTTACATCCCGAAAAACAAACCTCAACAAACATATCCCAAAAAACACCCCCAAACCCCAAACCCCTCACACCCCAAAGCTCCGCGGGGGGAAGCGGAGCCTCCCGAGCCCGGCCGGAGCAGGTGGAGTTTCCCGAAGTTTTTCCTCCTTTTTTTTTCAGTTTTTCTCTAAAAAATCCCCGCAACCCCCGGCGCTGTCACGGGGCAGGAGCGCGCGGGTTCCCCATCCCGAACCCCGAACCCCAAACCCCAAATCCCGAACCCCGAACCCCAAATCCCAAACCCCAAATCCCAAATCCCGAACCCCAAACCCCAAATCCCAAATCCCGAACCCCAGATCCCAGCTCCTGCCGCGGCTCCGGCTCCTCGCGGCTTCCCCGAGGAGTTTCCATCAACTCCCAGAAAAGGAGGAGGAAAAAAAACAGGAAAAAAAAAAGGGAAAAAGGAGGAGCTGCGGGCGCCGCCCGCGATCCCGCGAAACCCCCAGAGCGGGACCGGCCCTCCCCGCGCATCCCAGCAAAACCCCAGCAAAACCCCAATATTTCTGGGAATTGATCCCAGGGAAACCTGGTTTGATTGGGGGATTTTATCCCAGGAAAATCAGCTTTATTACTGGGCATTTATCCCAGGGAAATCAGAGGTTTTTGGGAATTTATCCCAGGAAAATCAGGAAGGTTTTGGGATTTTATCCCAGGGAAATCAGAGGTTTTTTGGGGGGAATTTATCCTAGGGAAACCAGGGGTGGTTTTTTTTAATTTATTCCAGGAAAAACTGGGTTTTCCTGGGAATCTGGAGCACCTGGCAGGGCTGGAATTCCCTGCCTTGGGATAAACCCCAGTGTGGATTGAGCTGAATTCCTGTTTCGTTTCCCAGTTTTGTGGGTCAGGGGGAAAAATTGATGGATTGGGAGGAAAACTCTGGATCTGGAGCCTGGGGAAACTGAGGCACGGGACACTCCCAACCCAAAATCCAGAAAAATTAAATTTCCCCGTTTTTTGGGCAACACCTCCAGTAAAATGTGGAATTTGGGAACAAGAAAAAAAGGAATTTGGGAATGGGAAAAACAGGGGAAAAACTGGAATTTGGGAATGGGAAAAATGGAGAAACTGGAATATGGGAATGGGAAAAAATGGAAAAGAATGGAATTTGGGATGGGAAAAAATTTAAAAAATGGAATTTGGGAATTGGAAAAGAGGGAAAAAAATGGGAATTTGGGAATGTGAAAAAAGGGAAACCCCTGGAATCTGGGAACAGGACAAGTCCCGATGGAAGGTGCCCAGCACGGCAGGAGTTAAGAGCAGCTCTGGCCCAGCACATTCCAGGCGGGATTTGTTGCTCATTTTTGGGATTTGTTGCTCATTTTTGGGATTTGTTGCTCATTTTGAACTTCCCCGGCGCCGATGGAATTCCCAGAGCCCCAGGCTGGGAAATCCAGCCCGGAGGGGGTGGGAAAATCCCAAAAACCCCTTCCCGATTTTAGGATCATCCCAAAAATCCCCTTCCTAAATTTGGGATCATCAAAAAAAAAATTCTTTTCCTAATTTCAGGGTCATTCAAAAAATCCTTTTCCCCATTTTGGGAAAATCCTGAAAATCCCTTTCTCAATTCTGGGAAAATCCCAGAAATTCTCTTCCCAATTTTGGGATCATCCCATCCTGGTTTTCTCCCGGGGGGGTTGGAGATCCTCCCAAAAATCCTTTTCCCAATTTTATTCCCATAAGAAGCTTCCCCCGGGAATTCCCCCATTCCCAGAGCCCCCAGCATTCCAGGATTCTGTGACAATCCCATAAACATTCCCCAGGGAATTCCCCCATTCCCAGAGCCCCCAGCATTCCAGGATTCTGTGACAATCCCATAAACATTCCCCAGGGAATTCCCCCATTCCCAGAGCCCCCAGCATTCCGGGATTTTGTGACAATCCCATAAACATTCCCCAGGGAATTCCCCCATTCCCAGAGCCCCCAGCATTCCAGGATTCTGTGACAATCCCATAAACATTCCCCAGGGAATTCCCCCATTCCCAGAGCCCCCAGCATTCCGGGATTTTGTGACAATCCCATAAACATTCCCCAGGGAATTCCCCCATTCCCAGAGCCCCCAGCATTCCAGGATTCTGTGACAATCCCATAAACATTCCCCAGGGAATTCCCCCATTCCCAGAGCCCCCAGCATTCCGGGATTTTGTGACAATCCCATCAAACATTCCCCAGGGAATTCCCCCACTCCCAGAGCCGCCCCCCGGGAGGGATTTCAGGATTTCTGGGATTTGGGATCGTTCCCAGTTTAGGATTTTCCGGGATTCCCAAATCTGCTCCAGCCCCAATTCCCGACACGGCGGCGCCACCTCGTGGCCGATCCCAAAAACCCCAAATTCCCGGAAAAATGGGGAAAAAATTCCCAAATTTCTGTCCCTCCAAAAGGGAAATAACCCGGCAGGGCAAAGCTCCCGGCGCTAATGAAGAATTCCTAATTAATCCTAATGAGCCATCCTCATTCCCCAAAAAAAAAAATTCCAGGAATTTGGGAATTCCTGGAGTTTTTATGGAATTAATTCCCTTTTTTTGGGTGATTTTTCCACTGGAAATGAGATTTTCCTGCTTTAAAAATCCTATTTTTTCCCATGAAAATGTCAGGATTGATATTCTTGATTAATTAATCATTAATTACATGTAATTATTAAATTAATATTAATTTTTAAGTATTTATAAATTATACTTATAAATAAATCAAATATAGTTGTCATAATATGAAATGATATAAAATTATATTTATAGTTTATAATATTATAATTTTAAGTTATAGTTTATAATATGAAATATTTCTATTTAATACTAATTAAAATCAATAATTATCAGCTCCAAAGATATCCTAAATTTTCAAGGAATTACTGGAATTATGAATGATGAAGTAAAGACACCGAGACATCCAAGGGAAGCTGGAAAATCCGACTGGAAAAAGGAAAAAAATCTGGAAAATGAATAATTTTCATTATTTTATTTATGAACTGAAATACCCCAATCCCATTTTCCCCCATGGAATTTTGTTCCCAACAAAAAAGCCCCACAAAGTCAATTTTTAATGGATTTTTATTATGAATAAATCACTTTACAATGCAGCCATTCCCACTCCTCTGAGCCTGGAAACTCCAGGAAAAAGGGGAACAATCCCCCCCAAATCCAGGAATTCTTATTAAAAATGAAGATTCTGTGGAACAATTCCCAAACTTTTAAATCCATGGAATTGCAGCTGGAATTTCAAGGATTTATGCCAAGATTTTATCCTGAGGGAGAGGTGGAGATTTCATTTTTCTGGGGTTTTTCTGGGAAGAGGAAAAGCCGAATTCCCAGGAAAACACAAATCAACCCCAAAAAAAGGGGAATAAAAATCCCATTCCTAAATCCTGGAATCCACAGGGATCCCACAGATCTTCCTCTGAATCCAGGGAATTCCAAAGAATTGGAATTTTGGGGTTTAAATGCAACAAATTTTTAGGGGAAAAACCAAAAAATTGGAGTTGGGGCTTTGATGGTTTTAAAGAATTTAATAAAATTCAAAGTTTGAGTTCAGCAGATGAAACCCAAAAGAATTTTGGGATTTGGGGCAAAATATTTCTAGAATTCCAAAGGAATTTTGGGTTTTTTAAAGAGAATTGAAGTAAAAGGAAACAAACTTGGGGGTTTTCCTCAAAAAATCCCAAAGGAATTTTGGGGTTGGGGGTGAAATATTCTCAGAATCCCAAAGGAATTTTGGGGTTGGGGGTGAAATATTTCCTGAATCCCAAGGGAATTTTGGGGTTTTTAAGAATTAAAACAAATCCCGAATCAAGTGGAACCCATTTGGGGTTTTCCTCTGACCCAGCTGCTCTGCAGGAGCTCCTCTGTTTTCCCACCCCAAAATTGGAATTTTCCCTCCCCAGGCGCTGTTCCCTCCATCCCCAGAGCCCCAAATGCTGAATTTTGGGACAATGAATCCTATTCTGGGGACACAAACCCCATTTCTGGGACACACAAACCCCCATTTTTGGGACAATAAAACCAATTCTTGGGACAATAAAAAAACCAAATTTGACTTCTCACCAGCAGCAAAACCCAAAACCCCACCACAACCCAGGAAGGGCAGAAAATCCCAAATTTTCACCCAAAGAGTCCCATCCCAGTGAGTCCCACTCACCCTGAGCTGAGCACTCAGCAGAGTCACATTTGTTGAAGATCTTCAATGTTCAAACCACAGATGGAGCAGAACTCTACCAGTGAACGTGGCTCCCCAAGCCCAGCACAACCCAGCAAGGGCAAAAACCCCAAATTTCCACCCAGAGTGTCCCAATCCAGAGTGTCCCACTCCAGTGTCCCATCCCAGAGTGTCCCATCCCAGAGTCCCAATCCAGACTGTCCCATCCCAGTGTCCCATTCCAGTGTCCCACTCCAGTGTCCCCTTCCAGGGTCCCATCCCAGAGTGTCCCATTCCCAAATGTCCCATCCCAGAGTGTCCCACTCCAGTGTCCCATCCCAGAGTCCCATTCCAGAGTGTCCCATTCCCGAATGTCCCATCCCAGAGTCCCATTCCCGAGTGTCCCAATCCAGAGTGTCCCAATCCAGAGTGTCCCATCCCAGAGTGTCCCATCCCAGAGTGTCCCATCCCAGAGTCCCATTCCCGAGTGTCCCAATCCAGAGTATCCCATTCCAGTGTCCCATTCCAGAGTGTCCCATTCCAGTGTCCCATTGCAGAGTGTCCCATTGCAGAGTGTCCCATTCCAGTGTCCCATTCCAGTGTCCCATTCCAGAGTCCCACTCATCCTGAAGTGAAAACTCGACAGAATAGCAATTGGCAGAAGATCTTCACTGTTGAAAGCACAATGGAGCAGAACTCTCCAAACCCAAAGGTTCCCCGAGCCCGCCGTGCCCAGGCAGGGCTGACCCCCGACCCCCAGCCCAGCCCAGCCCGTGCCCCCTGCTCCCTCCTGGGCCCTGCACTGTGTCCCTGTCTCCTGGCCCCAGGCCTCACTCCTGGGCTATGCTCCTCAGCACGTACTTCACTGTGTAGGCGAAGGCGGCGAAGCCCACGATGACGAACAGGTTGGCCAGGGCTCCCCCCAACAGTCCGTGGTTCCTGGGGGGCTGCTGCAGCCCCCCGGCGTGCCCGGGCGCCAGGGCCGCGTGGTGCCCCTGCAGCAGGGGGTGCCCGTTGTGCCCCAGGTGCGCGTCCCCGTCGGGCACCACGTCGGGCAGGGGCAGCGAGGGAGGCCTGGAGCTCAGCTCGTCCTGGGCCTTCTGCTTCTGCTTCATTTCCTGCAGGGGGAGAGGAAATGCGGTGCACGAGTGGAATGTGTGGGGATTTGGGGGCTTTTGGTTGATCTCCTGCATGGGGGACCGAAAATTCAATGGAATTTGGGGTGATTTGGGTGGTTTTGGTTGATTTCCCATATGGGAAAGTGGAATTTGGGGAGGGGCAGCAAGGGAGGTCTGGAGCTGAAAAATGAATAATGAATGAAGATTTCCTTACCTCCACCACTTCAGGGAAGAGCTCACAGAAGACTTTGTCTTTTAAATTAAACGCTAAGCTCTGTGCAGCCAGCTGCCTTTTCTGGGGAGAAAAACCAAATTTATCAGCAATTCCTTGAAATCTCAATCCATTTATTGCAATTCCACCCCTGATTTCCCACCAGAACGGTGCAAACCCCACACCAAGTGGGTTTGAACATTTAAAACATCACATTTGTGAAGGTTATTGACTAAAATTGAGGTTTATAAGCACAAATTATGTTAATTTTGATCAGGGTCAAGGAAAAAGGCTGGAAAAAGGAACCAAATCCCAACCAGGATTTATGCCCAAGATATCCCAAAGCTTCCCAAGTTCCCAAATGGTTTCTAACACTTCCAACATCAAATCTGTGAGCGTTACTGACTACAGCTGATGTTCTGTTGATTCTGTGTGACCAAAGCCAAGGAAAAAAGGAACCCAATCCCAGGCAGGCTTTATCCCAGAAACCCCAGACTGTGTGGGATCCCCCCAGCACTCACGGTGAACTCCGAGGTCTCGATGCTGCCCAGGGTGGGCCCCTTCTCCACCATGAAGCTGAGCAGCCCCGTCAGGATGGTGGACACGGACCAGGCCGGGTTCCAGGTGTCCGGGTGGAAATCCGTGATGGACAGACAGAGCCTGGCCAGGGACAAACAGCCAGGAATGGGAATGGGGCTGGGAATGGCCAAGGACAAACAGCCAGGACCAGGAATGGGGCTGGGAATGGCCAAGGACAAACAGCCAGGAACAGGAATGGGGCTGGGAATGGCCAAGGGGGGACAAACAGCCAGGAACAGGAATGGGGCTGGGAATGGCCAAGGACAAACAGCCAGGAACGGGAATGGAGCTGGGAATGGCCAAGGGGGGACAAACAGCCAGGACCGGGAATGGGGCTGGGAATGGCCAAGGACAAACAGCCAGGAACAGGAATGGGGCTGGGAATGGCCAAGGACAAACAGCCAGGAACGGGAATGGAGCTGGGAACGGCCGAGGACAAACAGCCAGGAACGGGAGTGGGGCTGGGAATGGCCAAGGGGGACAAACAGCCAGGAACAGGAATGGGGCTGGGAATGGCCAAGGGGGGACGGCTGGGGTATGGGGAAAGGTTCTGGATTTGGGATGGGAATGGCTGGGATGGGAATGGCTGGGGTATGGGAACGGCTGGGGTATGGGGAAAGGTTCTGGATTTGGGATGGGAATGGCTGGGGTATGGGGAAGGAGTTCTGGATTTGGGATGGGAATGGCTGGGGTATGGGGAAGGGGTCCTTACCTTGTGTTGCACTTGAACCTTCCATTGGGGGTGATCATATAAATACTGGGGGGTTTGAAAGGGAATTCTCGAGGGAATATTAATTTTCCGTGGTAATATCCACCTGCAAACCAGCAAAAAATGGATTAAAATGAGTTATATTTAATAAAAAACTCCCATCCTCAATTCCTCTGCTTCATTCCTTCTCCTAAACTACCCAAAATGGGTGAAATAAATTGTATTTAATGAATAATTCCCATAATCAATTCCCCCTGCTTTATTCCTTCTTCTAAACAACCCCGAAAATGGGTCAATTAAATTGTATTTAATACATATATATATATATATAAAATTCTATTAGATAAATCCCACTCTTGATAAGAGAAGAAGGATTGACAGCAGCATCCCTATTTCTTCACCTCTATCCCAGTTTTTGGAGTTGTTTTTAGTGGGGTTATTTTGCCTTTTCCCACCCCTGGAATCCCTGAATTCCCATGCAAACCCCCCAGGCAGGAATTCACCTTCATATGGGGTCAGCTCAGGCCCTCGCACCACGTAGTGCCTGGAAAACAGGGAATGGAACACTGGGAAAAACCACAAATACCCCAAAAAACCAGGAGCAGCCTCAGGCAAAGCTTCCCTCTGCACCTGCCCAGGCTCCAGAGAGAGGGAGAAAGAGCTGAGAGCCTGGGACACTTCTGCTGCTCAGGGGCCAGGGACAGCTCAGCCAGCTCCAGGGGAGAGGGACAATGCACAGCAATCCCAGGAGTGAGACATCCACCCCAGTTCCCATCCCGTTCCTAATTCCCATCCCTAATTCCCATCCCCAGTTCCCATCCAGTTCCTAATTCCCATCCCCAATTCCCATCCCCAGTTCCCATCCCATCCCCAATTCCCATCCCCAGTTCCCATCCCCAATTCCAATCCCCAATTCCCATCCCCAATTCCCATCCCCAGTTCCCATCCCATTCCTAATTCCCATCCCCATTTCTCTATCCCAGTTCTCACCCCCCTCTCATTCCCATCCCAATTCCCCAACCCCAACTCCCACCCCAGTCCTCCACCCCAATTCCTACACCATCAATTCCCACCCCCAATTCCAATCCCTATCCCAAATTCCCTCCCCCATTCTCAATTCCCACCCCAGTTTTCCATCCCCGTTTCCCATTCCCCACCATTCCAGGATGTTGGAGGGCAGGGGCTCAGCACAGATGTAAGGCACTGGATCCTTTTTGATCCTCAGGTAATCCTGCTTCAGCCTCTGCGTGGCTGTGGTGGGGGCCCTCTTATTGCTGCTGCTGCTCATCTGATTAAAACACCCGTTACATCTTTAATTACAATTTAATTCATTCATTAAAACACATTAATGCAATCTCAGTAAGCACAGAGCTTCGTAGAACCTTTCTCCAGGTCTTTATAAAATCCACTTTATGGGTTGTATTCGAGAGGTAAATTTAATGGTTTGGATTTAAATTCGATTATTTGAATTTTAAAGGAGCGAGAATCATGGAAAAAAGGGGGACAAAAAGGAGAGAAAAGAGGGGGAAAAGACGGTAAAAATGAAGGACAAAGGGGAGAAAAAGGGGGAATAAAAGGGAGAGGAGGAAAAGAGGAAACGGAGAGGGGGGGGGAAAGCAAGGCAGGGAATGAAAGGGAGAAAAGGAGAAAATAAGAAAGAAGGGGAAGAAAAAGGGGGAAAAGGGAGAGGTAAAGAGGGAGGGACTGAAAGGAAAAGGAGAAAGGGAAAAGGAAGGGAGGGAATGAAAAGGAGAGGGGGGGAAAGAGGAACCAGAGAGGGAGGGAAGAAGGGAAAGAGGAAAGGAAGGACTGAGAGAGGGGAAAGGTGGAAAACGAGGGAGGGAAGGAAAGGGAGAAACAGGAGATGGAAAAATGAGAGAGAAAGGAGAAACAGAGGGAGATGGGGAAAGGAGGGAGGGAGGAGAACGGCAAAGAGGGAGTGAGGCAGAAAGGCAGCGGAGGAAAGGAGAGCCTGAATGAGAAGGGAAAGGTGGAAAAGGGAGGGAGAAGGGGATCGGCACAGAGAGGGTGAGACAGGAAGGCAGCCCGCCCGTCCCTCCCCGTCCCGCTCACCTCTCCGCGGCCGCCAGGCCCCGGGCGGTCCCTCCTGCCCGCGGCCGAGGGAGGGAGGCAGGCGGGGAGCGGCGGCCGGGCCGCGATGGCGGCGGAGCGGGCGGGGCGGGCAGCGGCGGCCGCGGCTCCCTCACGGCTCCAGCCAAGATGGCGGCGCTGCCGGGAAGGAGCCGGCGGCGCTTCCGGGGCCCGCGCGGCTTCCGCTTCCGGGGCCGCGTGCGCAGGGCGGGAACCGTGAGGGGAACCCTGAGGGGAGGTCTGAGGGAAATCGTGAGGGGAACGGTGAGGGGAATCCTGAGGGAAACCGTGAGGGGAACGGTGAGGGGAATCCTGAGGGAAACCGTGAGGGGAACCCTGAGGGAAATCGTGAGGGGAACGGTGAGGGGAACCCTGGGGGGAGCCCTGAGCGAAATCGTGAGGGGAAGCGTGAGGGGAACCCTGAGGGAAACCGTGAGGGGAACCCTGAGGGGAACCGTGAGGGGAATCCTGAGGGAAACCGTGAGGGGAACACTGAGGGGACTCGTGAGGGGAATCCTGAGGGACCGGCCCCGCCATCCCTGTCGCGACAGAAAGAGAGAAAATATCGCCGTCAGGACACGGCTCCAGCGGGGAGAGTGATCCCGACACGCCAACTGAGAGAAATAGGGCTCAGAGTTTAAAAAATTTTAAAAGGTGAATAAAGGATAGAAGGGGCGATATCCAGCGCAATTTTTCAAAAAGCACAGCCTTAGCTTAAAATAAATTTTTATATATTTTTGCATATATATATATGTGATATATGTAAATCATATATATGTGTGTGTAAAAGTATGCATTTTACATATATATATGAGCTATATTTAAATAATACATATATGTAGCAGTATGTTAAAAAGTATGTTTTGATCTATATATATACTTAAAAAAAAATCTCCTTTTTAACGAGGGTGAAGCAATAAGGGGAGGTGACAAAGCCATGCCAGGGCAGGTGACATCACCAGAACTCTGCACAAACAGCAATTAACAATTTAATAACATTTTAATTAACGATTAACCCCGTGTCATCAGGCCTGCCTGGCAGGTGAAGCACCAGGGGTGTAGAAAAGTTAATTTTTTATTCATAATGTTCATGGGAATTAAATGGGATTTTTTAAATGTAGAAAACGGGGGGGTTATGTAAAAAATTAATTTTTATTTCTGTAGTTTATGTTCATAGGAAATAGATGAGATTTTTAAGGGTTTAAGGGTTTGTTTGTGGCACTAAAAATAAATTAAAAGCAAATCTATAATAGCAAATTCTAAGGGTTTTTAAAGGTTGCAACAAGATCTGGTGTTTGATGTATGGAAATAATGTTAATAAACATAAATAAAGTTTTTAAAAATTTTTCAAATCTCTCTGGTGTTCTCCTTTCCCCATCTCCCTCTGCTTTTCCTTCTCCTTCCCTCCCTCCCTTTTTTAAAGCTTTTTTCCTCTTTTTTTAAAAAATATTTTCTAAAGCTCTTTAAAAATCAAGTTTTTTAAGAGTAAAGTTTTTTTTTAAATTAGGAATTTTTTAAAATATAGCTTTTTAAATAAAGATTTTTTAAATACAATTTTTTAAAAAATAACTTTTCTTTAAAAATAAAGGGTTTTAAAAAAAAATTAAAATTTTCAATAATTTTTTAAAAAATAATATTTTTTAAATAATTATTTTTAAAGCTTTCTGTGCAATTCGCTGCGGGGAACCCCTCCGAGGTGGGAAGCAGGGAATGGCAGCGTGGTTGGTCCCAAGGCAAGCCCTGCGCGGGCATTGAGCAATGCCGGTTTTAATTGGGATTTGTTAATGAGCGCTCGGCTGCTCCATCCCCTCCGCCCACTGCCCGCTCCGGCTCCGGCTCCCCCTCTGCCGGGAGCCGCCTGGGACTCCCCATCCGCGCCAGGAGCCGCCACTCATCTCCATCGCTTCCCGGGAGCTTCTGGGGATTTTGGGGAGCTGGGAGCTGCTCCGGTTCCAGCTGGAATTGCTGCCCTGGGAATTGCTGCCAAGCCTTGGGAATCCATTCTGGGGCTGCTCCAGGAGCTGGGAGGGATTTCCACCTCTTTTCCAGGAGTTTTTGGGATTCCTCATCTGCTCCAGCTGGGATATCTGGATTGGGAATTGCTGCCAAGCTTTGGAAATCCATTTTGGGGCTGCTCCAAGAGCTGGGAGGGATTTCCTCCTCTTTTTCCAGGAATTTTTTGGGATTCCTCATCTGCTCCAACTGGAATTCCTACTCTGGGAATCCATTTTGGAGCTGGGAGGGATTTCCACCTCTTTTCCAGGAATTTTTTGGGATTCCTCATCTGCTCCAACTGGAATTCCTACTCTGGGAATCCATTTTGGAGCTAATCCAGGAGCTGGGAGGGATTTCCCTCTTTTTCCAGGAATTTTTTGGGATTCCTCATCTGCTCCAGGAGCTGGGAGGGATTTCCCTCTTTTTCCAGGAATTTTTTGGGATTCCTCATCTGCTCCAGGAGCTGGGAGGGATTTCCCTCTCTTTTTCCAGGAGTTTTTGGGATTCCTCATCTGCTCCAGCTGGAATTTCTGGATTGGGAATTGCTGCCAAACATTGGAAATCCATTTTGGGGCTGTTCCAAGAGCTGGGAGGGATTTCCACCCTTTTTCCCAGTTTTTTTTGGATTTTTGGCCTTGTTCAGGAGCAGCGATGCTGTTGGCAGCTCCCGCATGGCTGCAGCTCCCGTGCCCTCCCGGCAGGGAGGTTCTGGGGCTCCCCAGCCCTCAGAATTCCCCCGGATCCTGCTGGGTCTGACTGGGAATCAGAGCAAAACCATCCCCAGGCAGGATCTCAGATCTGGGGTTCCAGGGTCCCTGAGGAAAGGACCCAGAAGAGGAAGAAAATCCCCCAAAATCCCGGAACCATTCCAGAGGGATGCCAGGAGCAGCTGCAGGTTCCCTCCTCACACAGGTGAGTGAGTACAAATGAATGCTTGCTCATCCCAGCAGGATTCGAATTTGAATTTGAATTTGAATTTCCGGGCTGGATTTTAACCCTCTGCACCCAGGGCAAGGATGACGTGGAGCTTGCTCATTAAGGAGGGGTAATTAAGGAATATTTCCACGGCCGCTGATTAACAGATTAGTCATGCGCTCATTGCTCATGTGCCAGGGAGTTTTATTTTGGAAAATTGGGATTAAAAACGAGCCCAGCAGGGGTTAAGGGGTGGTGAAGCAGCCTGGAGCAGGTTTGGCAGCATTGGGACATCCCAACTGTGCAGGTTCAGATCCCTGGGAGGGATTGCAGAGAAATCCCCCAGCCAGGGCTCAACGCTGCACACAAAAAACAATGCAGAGGGGAAAATATCAACTCAGGGGCTCCAGAGGAAAAAAGGAATTGAGGGATTTCCAGAGGAACTTTAGGGTTGTAAAGCTCCGGGACAGGAGGAAAACATCCAGAAAATGCAGGAATTCAGGACAAAAATCAACCCAGGGATTCACAGAGGAAATTTGGGGGTGCAGAGCTCCAGGAGAGGAGGAGAACATCCAGAACCAGGAGGAGTTCAGCACAAAAGCATTGCAGGGATTCCCAGAGGAAATGTTGGTGTGCAGAACTCCAGAGAGCAGGAGAACACCCAGAGCACCAGATCTCAGCACAAACAGCAGTTCAGGGGGTGCCAGAGGAAACTTGGGGGTGCAGAGCTCCAGAGAGCACCCAGAGCACCCGGAGCTCAGCACAAACAGCAGTTCAGGGGGTGCCAGAGGGAATTTGGGGGTGAAGAGCTCCAGAGGGCACCCAGAGCACCCGGAGCTCAGCACCCCTGCCCGGGCAGGAGCAGAGGGGGCGCGTGGGAAGCGCCCCTGGAGCTCTGCAGGGCGGCTCTGCCCCCTGAGCCAGCAGGAACTCTGCTCCAGAGGGGTGGGACAGCACGAGGGGAAAGGGGGGAACACTGGGGGCACTGGGAGCACTGGGAACACTGGGGGCACTGGGAACACTGGGGGCACTGGGGGCACTGGGAACACTGGGGGCACTGGGAGCACTGGGAGCACTGGGAACACTGGGGGCACTGGGAGCACTGGGAACACTGGGAACACTGGGGGCACTGGGAGCACTGGGGGCACTGGGAGCACTGGGAACACTGGGGGCACTGGGAGCACTGGGGGCACTGGGGGCACTGGGGGCACTGGGAGCACTGGGAGCACTGGGAACACTGGGGGCACTGGGAGCACTGGGAGCACTGGGAACACTGGGGGCACTGGGAGCACTGGGGGCACTGGGGGCACTGGGGGCACTGGGAGCACTGGGAGCACTGGGAGCACTGGGAGCACTGGGGGCAGTGGGAGGGAGCACTGGGGGCACTGGGAGCACTGCACTGGGAGCACTGGGGGCACTGGGGGCACTGGGGGCACTGGGAACCCCGGGAGCACTGGGAGCACTGGGAGCACTGGGGGCACTGGGAGCACTGGGGGCACTGGGGGCACTGGGAGCAGTGGGAGCACTGGGGGCACTGGGGGCACTGCACTGGGAGCACTGGGGGCACTGGGGGCACTGGGGGCACTGGGAGCTGCCCGCAGCAGTTTGGCCGGACGGGCTGATCCAGTGGCCAGCCCTGCTCACCACCATTCCCTCTGGCAGCCCCTGAGTGCTGTTGGTGCTGAGCTGTGGGTGCTCTGGGTGCTCTGGGTGCTCTGGGTGCTCTGGGTGCTCTGGGTGCTCTGGGTGTTCTCCTGCTCTCTGGAGCTCTGCTCACCACCGTTCCCTCTGGCAGCCCCTGAATGCTGTTGGTGCTGAGCTCTGCATGTTCTGCTCTCCTGGAGCTCTGCACCCCCAGATTCCCTCTGGAAATCCCTCAGTTCCTTTTTGTGCTGAGCTCCTCCTGGTTCTGGATGTTCTCCTCTCTCCTGGAGCTCTGCACCCCTAAATTTCCTCTGGCAATCCAGAGGGAGAAGAATGAAGATGGGACATGTGGTATTTTCCTCTCAAATTTTACAATTATTTTAAAGATTCAAATCCTATTAACCAGCTGTTATTACTCTGTTCCACCCCTCTTTAATATTAAAGGGAATTTCAGAAAACATACCTGGAACCTTGTTTAAATTAAAAAAAAACCTCACATTTTCCAGAAATTTTTATTAAAAATTGTAATTTAAATTTTTAATAACTTAAATTTTTAATTTAAAAAGAAATCAAATTAAACAAAGAGTTTTAGCAGAGCCAGGTGAAGAGTTAATTAGCTAAAACCTCATTAAAAACCTTCCAGCACTGAGAACCTTGTTCTGTCATGTTCGTGTCTCTCCTCACCCCGGGTTGTGCAATGGAAAATGCAACAATCAATCCCTGACAATGCAATTATTGCACAAGGAGCAGCCACCAAACAGCTCCTGTTGCCTCACAGTGGCAGCACCTCAGAAAAAATCCCTGCAAAATTCCCTCCAGGAATTAATTTTCTTGGAAAATAAGGAAAAAATCTGGATCAGCATCACTGAGAAATCTCCCGGTTCTGTTGGGGCATTTTTGTGGATCCTGAACTGGGAGAGAAGGGGGAGAACTCTTTCAACTGCTTAAAAATGTGATTTTTTTTTTTTTGTTTCTTTGTTTCAAAATGCAGAGATTGTGGAGATAAGAGCCCTGAGAAAGTCCTGGGGGGTTGCAGGGCTGTAATTAAAAATTAAGTAAGGAAATGTTGATTAGGGGTGGGAGGGAGGGAAGGAGAAAATGTTCTGTGTGTCCTGAGGAGCAGCAGCTCTGGACATGGCCAGAAGGTTTCTTTTCCTTTTAATTTTTGTTTTTAATTTGTTGATTTTCATGGAATCACATCCAATTTCATTGATAAAGAAAGGCAGCAGAGGTAAAGAACATTTAGGAATTTTACCATTTTTCTTGGAAGTTTTTATGTATGAGCTGTGCAAAGTCTGTCCTTGGCCCTGCACTGGGTAATTATTTTTTGGGGTTTCTAGAACAAAATCCAGCATAAATTGAGTGTAAGGAGGATTGAAATCAATCCAAATCAGGAGAGTTTCTTTCCCTTCACCTTTGTCCTTTCTCCCTTCTTTCTGAATCAAATTTCACAAGAAATTCCAAATTTTTTGGTTTTTTGCCATCACTGATATTTCACAGCTTCCACTGGGAGAAAAAATCCAATTTGGAAAGGCAAGCTCTAAATTTATCTGGACCCCAAATATTCCCATTTTCACACTAAAAATATTCCTGCAGAGCTGTTTTCCACATGGGAGAGAATCAAAAATAATCATGCAAGTTCTCCTTGCTGCCCCAAATCCATTTTCCCATCATTTCTGCCTCTCTTGAACCCAACCACAACCCCAAAACCTGGTTTGAACGGGGTTGGTTTGGTTCTGGTTCCATCTCAGCACCTGAATCCTGGATGGGGATGGGATTGGGATTGGAATTGGAATTGGGATGGGATTGGGGATGGGATTGGGGCTGGGATTGGGATGGGATTGGGGCTGGGATTGGGATGGGATTGGGGATGGGATTGGGGCTGGGATTGAAATGGGATTGGGATGGGATTGGGATGGGGATGGAATTGGGATGGGATTGGGGCTGGGATTAGGATGGGATGGGGATTGGGATTGGAATTGGGATGGGATTGGGATTGGAATTGGAATTGGAATGGGATTAGATTGCATTGGAATTGGAATTGGAGTTAGGATTGAGATTGGGCTGGGATGGAATTGGAATTGGAATTGGGATATTCTTGGAGAAGCAGGAGGAAATCCACGCTGATTCCACCAAGGAATGCAATTCCTCAAGGCTTGAGGGCTCCAATTCACTGGGATCCTGTCAGGCTCTGGAAAACTGGGAAAGAAGGCAGGAGGATCCTCCATAAATGGGAAAATCCAGAGTGGGAGGAGAAAAAATGGGAAAATCCAGAGTGGGAAGAGCAAAAATAGGAAACCCCAGAGCGGGAAGAGCAAAGATGGAAAATCCAGAGTGGGGAGAGCAAAGATGGAAAATCCAGAGTGGGGAGAGCAAAGATGGAAAAATCAGAGTGAGAAGAACAGAGATGGGACAATCCAGAGTGGGAAGAGCAAAGATGGACAGTCCAGAGCAGGAAGAACATTCTGGATCCGTGGTTATTTCACTCAAAACAATGACTCTGATCGTGAGGGGGAAGAACAAATGCAGGTGAGGACAGCAGCACTTAAACCCAGCTTAACTCCGGCGTAAGCTCCACGTTAACCCGTCTGGCCAGTTCATTCACTTCCTATGATTCCCTGGATCATGTTTGAATAATTTCCATCATCTCTTCCTCCAGTCCTGCCCCTTTTGATGTCATCCCTTCCCTCCATAAAGGCTGGACAGCTCCAGGGCCTCCCAAATCCCACAGCTTTGGGCCAGGACTTCACTTCTGCTCAGGGTTAAGCCCAGGGCTGGGTTTAGTGGCTTCTCTAAACGCTCACAGATCAGAGCTTCTGCCAAGGTACCGTGGGGAAGGGGCTGGAATCTGGTTATAATTTGATTTTTAAGGTGTATTTTTATATTTGTAGCTATAAATCTTGGGTTGTGCTGTTTTTCCAGATTGGTTCTGAATTATTTTGCTTTATTAAATTTTTAGAATGAATAATTTTATCAAAGCAGATTTAAACAGGATGAATTCACCATAAACTTAAAATCCCAGTCAGAGCACCTGAAAATGATCTGAATTAACTCTGAAAAACCAGGCTTTGTCTGGGGGTTTTTATAGTCAAAATTAGGTTTAAAAAATCTGTTTGATAAATTCTTTAAGCATTCATTTTGGGTAATTATTGCCCTTTTCCCACATTTCCTCATGAGCAAGGACTAGATTCTTTTAGCATTCATTTTAGGTAATTATTCCTTTTATTTCACATTTCCTGATGAGCAAGGAGTAAATTCTTTTAGCATTCATTTTGGGTAATTATTGCCCTTTTCCCTCATAAGCCAGGACTAGATTCTTTTAGCATTCATTTTAGGTCATTAAAATTTTTTTTATTCCACATTTCCTCATGGCTAAAGACTCAAAGCTTTAATTTCATTAAATTAAAACAAATTAATTTCATTAATTCAATCACAGAACCTCTCCCAACAATCCTTTAGCTGCTTCTCCTCTCCTCAATTTCAACCTCTGTCCCTGTATTTTTATTTATTTATTTTAATTTTAATTTTATTAATTTCATCTGGAGCAAAGGTTGTCCCCAGGTTTGGACTCAGTAAACTCCTTTTAATGACATGATGAGCAGGTGATTCACGGGCTGCTGGCACGGTGCAAATTCTCACCTTGTCACCTCCAGGACACGGAAATGTCCCAGGGCCACTCTGCTGTCCCAAACTGCCAGCAGAGCCAGACACGCTGGGATTACCCTGGAATAGCACAGGAGATGGTTTCATTACTGGCAGAAATAATAACAAAAATATCTGGATTTTCAGTTGTATTTATGCCGCTCTTGTGAGTGGTTTTCAATTCCTCTTCCATTTCTTTTCACTGCTGTAAAATACAAATACCTCAATTCCTATTTATGTGGCAAAATCACTGCTAATAATGTTAATTAATATCAATAATATCATATTATTTAATTAATATTTTGGTGATCTTGAAGAAACACCCTGAGGGTGTTTTTATTTTTATCTCCAGGGGTTTCTACAATTTTTGAATTAAATTCTTTCTCCACACCCTAATTTAGCTCATCCACTCTGTGCTTCCAACTGAGGTTTTTCTCCATTTCCATCCCAAACCACCTGCCTGCACCTCCTGCATTTCATCTGGGAGCAGAGTTCAGAGAGAAATTCATCCTTTTTATTCTGCAGAATGAGATCCGACAGCAAAAATTAAAACCAGCTTCTAATTTTCTAATTCAACCAGCTGAAAGTTGATTTTTTCCCTAATTCTTTGCCATAAAGATGAAGCCATAGTGGTTTTGAGCCAGTCTTGTTTTAGGCCCATAAAACAAGAATAAATAAGAAATAATAATATAATGAATAATATATAAAAATAAAGATATAAATAAATAATGAATCATATATATAACAACATAATAAATAATGATGTTTAAACCAGAATATTCTACTAGAATTATTCCCTTCATCATGAATTACAAATCTGTGTGGACCCACAATGAGTTGATAATTCAGGATCAAACTCTGGAGTTTTTGGAAAGAAGGAAATTCCTCACCTTTTTTGGCCTCAAATTTCCCAAATCCACCTTGGCAAGGAAATCCTCTGGGGTGTGGAGGGAAAGCTCCTCAGAATCCCTCAGCAGCAGCAGAATTTGGGTTCTTTGCTCCTTCCAGGATCCAGATCCTGGGGGATCTCCCTGGATTCAGATTCTCTGCAATTTCATTGTCAGGTTTTCCTAATTACCAGCTCGTTTGGGGCCTGCTTGGAAAAGGTTTCTTTGGAAGAGGAAACTTTGGAAAAAAACCTGTTGGAAAGGACTCATGGGAAAAGCCATTTTGGAAAAGGCCACTTGGGAAAAGCCTCTTGGAAAAGGCGCTTTGGAAAACTCCTCTCGGAAAAGTGCCCATTTGGGAAGAGTTTCTTTGGAAAAAGGCCTCACTGGAAAAGAAATTTTTGGAAAAGACCTCTTTGGAAAAGCCCATTTGGGAGAAAACTGTTTGGAAAACGCCCCTTTGGAAGAGCCCTCCTTGGACAAAGCCTGTTTGAAGAAGCCTTTTGGGAAGAGTTTCCCTCAGATTAACAGGATTTCCCGTTGCTTTCCCTGCCTAGGAAGCCATTTAGAGGATGGAACCGGAGCCTCCAGGAGCAGAGGGAGGAGGAGAGGCAGCTGAGGAGGGGCTGATCGAGTTCTACGGCTCCTTCAGGGAGCTGTTCGAGTTCTTCTGCAAGAACAGCACGATCCACGGCGCCGTGCGCCTGGTGTGCTCGGGCGGCAACCGCATGAAGACGGCGTTCTGGACGCTGCTGCTGCTGGCCAGCCTGGCCATGCTCTACTGGCAGTTTGCCCTCATGCTCAGCCAGTTCTGGGCCTACCCCGTGGTGCTCACCATGTCCATGGACTCCGAGCCCAAAATGTTCCCGGCCGTCACCATCTGCAACCTGGACCCCTCCAGGTGAGCTGGGCTTTGGGAATGCTCTGGGAGGCGTCCTAAAGGTTTGGGAATGCTCTGGGATATGTCCCTAAAGGTTTGGAACGGTCTGGGATGTGTCCTACAGGTTTGGGAATGGTCTGGGAGGCATCCCTATAGCTTTGGGAATGGTCTGGAATGTGTCCTACAGGTTTGGGAATGGTCTGGGATGTGTCCTGCAGGTTTGGGAATGGTCTGGGATGTGTCCTACAGGTTTGGAACGGTCTGGGATGTGTCCTACAGGTTTGGAACGGTCTGGGATGTGTCCTGCAGGTTTGGGAACGGTCTGGGATGTGTCCTGCAGGTTTGGGAATGGTCTGGGATGTGTCCTACAGCTTTGGAAAGGTCTGGAATGTGTCCTACAGGTTTGGGAATGGTCTGGGATGTCTCCCTAAAGGTTTGGAATGGTCTGGGATGTGTCCCACAGCTTTGGGAATGGTCTGGGATGTGTCCCTAAAGGTTTGGAATGGTCTGGGATGTGTCCTACAGGTTTGGGAATGGTCTGTCCCTGAAGGCTTGGGAATGGTCTGTCTCTAAAGGTTTGGGAATGGTCTGTCCCTAAAGGTTTGGAAGGCTCTGGGATGTGTCATAAAGGTTTGGGAAGGGTCAAGAATTCCTTGGATGCATCCCACAGCCATCCCCATCTGCCATCCCAGCACACCTGGATGGTCCCAAAGGTTTGGGAAGGGTCAGGGATGTGTCCCAAAGGTTTGGAAGGGTCTGGGATGTGTCCCAAAGGTTTGAGAAATTAATAAGTTAAAAATTCAATTAATATTATTAGAGTTAAGTGTGCTGAGCAGCAGAGTTTCTGGATATTCTCCCACAGATCCCAAGGAATAACTTTTTCCTGGAGCCTGTGAGATCAGAAATCTGGAGTTTTTCCCAAAATGTGGAATTTTTCCCAAAATGTGGAATTTTCTCCCAATCCCTGCAGGTTTGAGCTGGTCAGTGAGGGATCAGAAACACGGAATTTTCCCAGAGTGGGGGATTTTCACTGACTGAAGCTGTTCCTGCAGGTTTGAGCTGGTCAGCGAGCAGCTGGAGCAGCTGGAGCTCATGGCCGAGGAGTCGCTGACCTTCCTGTACGGCCCCAAGGCCTCGGCCAGGCTGGCCCAGCTGCGGCACAGGAACAGGGACAGGGACAGGGACGGCGCCATCCGCGTGCAGGCCTGGGCCAACCTCAGCAGCGCCGGCTTCAGGCTCAGCCACAACTTCTCCCTGGTCAGGATGTGGGACCCCAGCGCAGGCAGGAAACATTCCAGAGTGGGATTCCGGCTGGTGAGGGCACCGGGGGGAGCGGGCATGGAGAGGGTGGGGTGCACCCAGAGAAAATGGACATGCACCCCAAAATACCTGAACGGGATTTACACCAAAGTGCCTGGATGGGATGGGGATTCACCCCAAAACACCTGCATGGGATTTACACAAAAATAATCTATTACTATTATGGCAATAATAATTGCCATATAACATAATAATAAAATATCATTTCTATATATATATAGTATAAATACATAATAACGTAGTATACTACTACTACTACTACTACTACTACTAATATATTATGGTAATATCCTATTACTATTATGGGAATAATAATAGTTCCCATATAATACAATAATATAGATATAAATTATATATTATATATTAAAATTATATATAATTTATATATTATTATGTGTATTTATAGATACAGATATTTCATATATACTATATAATGTATTAAAATTATATAGGGTAATATATTTCATATATATTGAATATATATATATAGGGTAATATATTTAATGTATATATTCATACATGCATTAATATATTAATAGGTAATATAATAGTTATTATAATATAATAGTAATTCCCATAATAGTAATAGATTATGGTAATAAGCTATTACTATTATGGGTATAATAATGGTTCCCATATAATAATATATATATAATCTAACATAGCAATTATTATCACATAATGCTACCAATGAATGCCCCACTAATAACAGATCTCTCCCCTTTCCCTGCCCTTCCCCTGTCCCAGTGCAACTCCACGGGCGGGAATTGCTTCTACACGTCTCACCCGTCGGGCATGGACGCGCTGCTGGAGTGGTTCCGCTTCCACTACATGAACGTCATGGCCCAGCTGCCCCCGGGGCTGCCCCGGCACCGGCAGCACCTCCAGGACCTGCTCTACTCCTGCCAGTACGACGGGGAGCCCTGCAGGCCCAGGTGGGACACGGCCCCAGGGACACCGGGGAGCTCGGGCTGGGTGTGGGGAGAAGGGTTCTCATGGAAAGGGGATAAAGCTCTGGAGTGGCTGCCCAGGGAGGGCTGCAGGCCCCATCCCTGGGGGTGTTTAACAAAGCCTGGGGGTGGCACTGGGGGCCAGGGGTGGGTTGAGGGGCTGGGGCTGGGTTGGACTCGATGGTCTTGAAGGTCTCTCCCAACCTGGGGATTCTGTAACTCTGTGAATTCTCTGAATTTGGGGTTTCCAGGGCATGCACAGCTCCTTCCCCCTGTCCCAAACACACCCAGCTTGGAATTAAGGTGGTACCACATTTGTAATTAAAACCCCATTAAATTTCTCTTGATTTTCCATTAAATCTCCATCAAATCTCTCTTGATTTTCCAGTGATTCCCGTTTTCCCAAACACATCCAGCTTTAAATTATGGTAATAAGTCAATTAATTAAACCCCATCAAATCTCTGATTTTCCAGTGATCACGTTCACTTCCACCACCCAGTTTTTGGCAGCTGCTACACTTTTAACAGCAAGGGGACAGATCCCTTCTGGGCAGCCACAAAACCAGGAATTCCTTATGGTGAGTGATCTGCAAAATGGGGGAAAAGAGCTAAAATGAAGAGAATTCATTACATTTGTCCTCAGTGCAGGATTTAGTGATAAATTTTGGCATCTCTTGTGGCACAAATGTGTGCCACCACAATATTATTATTTTAAGCCCCAGCAGCATCTGGGCTTCAAAAAGTAGAATTTAATTTCTGCTTGGAGCAGGATGTTCTTACAGTGTTTATTGCAGAATATTGGGGTTTATTGGATTTTATTTATAGGGGTTTTATTATTTATTATGAGATTATTGAGGGTTTGCAATAGGTGCCATTATCACCAGTAAAAATGGCTCTTTGGGTCCCAGAAGCCAAATCTGGGTTTGTTGGGTTTTATTTATAGGATTGTTATTGTTATTTTTATGGGAGTATTAAGGGTTAGGAATAGGTACCATTGTCACCTCTGAGGACTAAAAATGGCTTTTCTGAGATCCAGACTGAGGGATCCCAGAACCCAAATCTGGGACCCAACCCAGACAGGAGGGATTTGCCCAGTGCTGGGCACTCTGGCTGCTCCCCTGTCCCCAGCTGTCCCCCGTGTGTCCCCAGGGCTGTCCCTGATCCTGCGGGCCGAGCAGCAGGAGCACCTGCCGCTGCTGTCCACGGTGGCCGGGGTGAAGGTGATGATCCACAGCCACAACCAGACCCCGTTCCTGGAGCACGAGGGCTTCCACATCCGCCCGGGCATCGCCACCACCATCGGCATCCGCCAGGTGGGCAGGGGTCAAACCATCCCAAACCATGCCAGACCATCCCAAACCATCCCCAACCATCCCCAGCCAACCCAAACCATCCCACCATCGGCATCCGCCAGGTGGGCACGGGTCAAACCACCCCAGACCATGCCAGACCATCCCCAACCATTCCAGACCATCCCAGACCATCCCAAACCATCCCAGACCATCCCACCATCGGCATCCGCCAGGTGGGCAGGGGTCAAACCACCCCAGACCATCCCAGGCCATCCCAAACCATCCCCAACCATCCCCAGCCAACCCAAACCATCCCCAACCATCCCTCCATCAGCATCCGCCAGGTGGGCAGGGGTCAAACCACTCCAGACCATCCCCAACCATCCCAAACCATCCCAGACCATCCCAGACCATCCCAAACCATCCCCAGCCATCCCTCCATCAGCATCCGCCAGGTGGGCAGGGGTCAAACCACCCCAGACCATGCCAGACCACCCCAGACCATCCCAGACCATCCCAAACCATCCCCAACCATCCCCAGCCAACCCAGACCATCCCCAACCATCCCTCCATCGGCATCTGCCAGGTGGGCACGGGGTCAAACCATCCCAAACCATGCCAGACCATCCCCAACCATTCCAGACCATCCCTGATCATCCCAGACCATTCCAGACCATCCCAAACCATCCCAGACCATCCCAAACCATCCCTCTTGGCATCCTCCAGGTGGGCAGGGGTCAAACCATCCCAGACCATCCCAGACCATCCCAAACCACCCCAAACCATCCCAAACCATCCCTCTTGGCATCCTCCAGGTGGGTACTGGGTGGAACCAAGTCCAGCCATCACAAACCATCCCCAGCCATCCCTTTTGGCATCTCAAACCCCTTTTGGTGTCTGCCAGGTGGGCATGGCTCCCTGGGGACATGGGGACACCTGGCTCCAGGTCCTTTCCTTCCTCTCCTCTCTGTGCTCAGCCCCAAATAAAAGGACCCCAAATGTTCTTTTGGCTCTCAAAATTTTGGAGCCTGATTTCATTCCCACTTAATAGCTATTATATAAAGTATATAAAATATTAATGTGTATAATATGTTGTATATGAATTACATTCATTATATTAATTTATATTGTTTCCCTGATATTAATTACCGAGGTCCAGCTCTGCTGCTCATTAACTCCCTGCCCTTCCTGCAGTGAAGTCCTGAGGGTGATGGCTGGTTCTAATTAACCCTGCTAATCAATCACTCGGGGCACTAATTAATGAACCCTGCTAATTAATCAGCCTGGGCTCCTTTGTGTCCCCACAGGACCAGGTGAATCGCCTGGGGGGCAACTACGGCAGGTGCACCACGGACGGGGCCGACGTGGCCGTGGAGCTGCTCTACAACAACTCCTACACCCTGCAGGTACTGAGCCTGGCTTAGCTAAACCTGGCTTAGCCAGGCTCTACAACAACTCCTACACCCTGCAGGTACTGAGCCTGGCTTAGCTAAACTCGGCTTAGCCAGGCTGGAACTGCTCTACAACAACTCCAATTTATTTTTCCCTTTTCTCCTAAAAGCTCCATCCTATAGATTCAGAATTTATTTTTATTTATCCAGTTTTTTACCCTTTTCTGCAAGCAGTTCTGTGCTGGAAGTGGGGATTACTGTGGTTCACGCCGATGTTCTCCCTGTTCCAGGCCTGCCTGCACTCGTGCTTCCAGCGGGCCATGGTGCAGCGCTGTGGCTGCGGCTATTTCTATTACCCGCTGCCCGCCGGGGCGCGCTACTGCGACTACAGCCGCCAGCCCGCCTGGGGTAAGGCAGCAAAAAATAACATAGAAAATGAAAAAATGAATAATAATAAATAATCCCTGGGATTACCTGGGAATAGCGACTACAGCCGCCAGCCCGCCTGGGGTAAGGCAGCAAAAAATAAAATATAAAATTAAAAAAATTAATAATAATAAATAATCCCTGGGATTACCTAGGAATAGCGACTACAGCCGCCTGCCCGCCTGGGGTAAGGCAGGAAAAGAAATAAAAATATAAAATTTAAAAAATGAATAATAATAAATAATCCCTGGGATTACCTGGGAATAGCAACTAAAGCCGCCAGCCCGCCTGGGGTAAGGCAGCAAAAAATAAAATATAAAATTAAAAAAATGAATAATAATAAATAATCCCTGGGATTACCTGGGAATAGCGACTACAGCCGCCAGCCTGCCTGGGGTAAGGCAGGAAAATAATAAAAATAAAAATAATAAATAATTGAAATGAATATAAATATAAATAATAAAAATATATCTCCGGGATTCACTGGGAATAGCAACTACAGCTGCCAGCCCGCCTGGGGTAAGGCATCCTGGGAATGAATTAATAATAATAATAATAATAATAATAGAATTCACTGGATCCTGGGAAATAGTCACTGGGATTTCCTGAATCCCTGGGGAAAAGAATCCCTGGAATTTCCTGAGGCCCTGGGGAATCCCTGGAATCCCAGAATTCCCTGGGTTTAAAGGATCATTGATCCATGGGGTGGGAATTACCTTTAAGGTCCCTTCCAACCCAAAGTCCAGGGATTTTAGGATTTAATTCCAGGATTTTAGGATTTAATTCTGATTATTTTCCTTTGGGATAATTCCAAAGGGAGTGGGAATTCCTGGGAATTCCCAACCCTGTTGCTGCCATCCCTTTTCCAGGGCACTGCTTTTACCAGCTCTACTCGCGGCTCCGGAATCACCGCCTGGATTGTTTCCAGCACTGCCCCAAGCCCTGCAGGTGAGCCCCAGGAATCTCAACTCAAATTTCAATTTAATGCCCCCATCTTTGTAAAATTTAATTTAAATGAAAATTAAATTTATTTGGAATTTAATGTAATCCAAATGACATTTAATCTAAATGCATTGGAAATTAAAATTAAATTTAATCTTCCCATATTTTTCTAGTTTAAATTTAATTATTTATATTTATTCTATTTAATCAATATTTAATTTTATATAGATGTGTTTCTTTATATTATTTATATTTATTGTTTTTAATTATTCAGGGTTTATTTTGTGAACTGAATTGGGAAGCTTTTCCCAAAGTTCTGAAGAGCTCCCCTGGGAATTTTCTGGATTTCTGGGAATTCCCCCTGGGCAGCTCCTGGTGCTCAGAATTCCAGGTTTTTCAGGATTCCTGGTTTTTCTCCCCAGGGAAACCCTGTACAAGGTCTCAGCTGGCACAGCCAAGTGGCCCTCGGCGAAATCCCAGGTACTGCAAAAATTCCAGTAATGAATATTCCAATAACAAATATTCCAGTAGAAATCTCCCAGTAATGAACATTCCAATAACAAATATTCCATTAAGAATATTCCAATGCCACCATTCCAATGCCACCATTCCAATAACAAATATTCCATTAAGAACATTCCAATGCCACCATTCCAATATCAAATATTCCAATGCCAACGTTCCCCTGGCAGGACTGGGTGCGCCAGGCCCTGCGGCACCAGAACGGCTACAACGGCAGCAGCAGCAGCAGCAGCAGCAGCAGGTACATCCCGGGGCAGCCCCGTCCATGGGGTCAGCCCTGTCCCAGTGGGGTCAGCCCTGTCCATGGGGTCAGCCCTGTCCCAGTGGGGTCAGCCCTGTCCATGGGGTCAGCCCTGTCCCAGTGGGGTCTGGGATGGGCAGGGAGGGCAGCAGGAAATCCTGGGATCATCCCAATCCCAATGGGGTCTGGGATGGGGAGGGGGGGCAATGGAAAACCTGCATGATCGTCCCAAAAAGCCCCCAGGAAACTCCCAATAAAACCCCAATAAAACCCCAATAAACTCCCAAATAAACTCCCAATAAATTCCCAGGAAATCTCCAATAAGTCCCCCAAAAATGTGCCCCAGTCCCAACTGAGAAGGCCCTGGAACCAGCTGGGAATGTCCCCAGTCCCACTGGGAGTGTCCCCAGTGCCACAGGCAGTGCCCCAGTGCCACGGGGAATGTCCCAATGCCACAGGGAATGTCCCCAGTGCCACCGGGAATGTCCCCAGTGCCACGGGCAGTGTCCCAATGCCACTGGCAGTGCTCCAGTGCCATGGGCAGTGTCCCCAGTGCCACGGGCAGTGTCCCCAGCACCACGGGCAGTGCTCCAGTGCCATGGGCAGTGTCCCCAGTGCCACGGGCAGTGTCCCCAGTGCCACGGGCAGTGTCCCAGTGCCACTGGCAGTGCCCCGGTGCCCCCGGCGGTGCCCGGCGGTGCCAGCTGTGCTGTCCCTGCAGGAGGGACATTGCCAAGGTCACCATCTTCTACCGCCAGCTCAGCTCCCAGGCTGTGCACGAGGCCCCGCTGCTCTCGGTAGGTGACAACTCCTTTTAATTCCCTTTCCATGGAATTCCTGAGAGGCCTAGCAGGGATTAATTACTAAAATTTAATTATTTACCTCTGTTTTTATAGTATATAAAACATATCTGTTTAATTATATGATAATATTGATTATTAATTAATATAAATTAATTTAAGCTTTATTTTAAAATTATATATAAATATATCTATTTGTTTATATGACATTAATGATTAATTAATAGACTTTTATTTTTATTTTATATTATATATAAATATATATACTTTTTTATTATATTAATTAACTAGCTCATTAATTAATTAACTAACTTAATTAATTAACTATTATATTAATTAACTAGCTCTGTGCACGAGGCCCACAGCAGAATTCCTGTTCCCAGAGCTCAGTTAAATAAAAATTTGGGGTTTTTTTCCAGGAGAATCTGCTGCTTGGGGATTTGGGATTTGTTTTTGGTTTTTGTTTAGGGGAAAAATGAGCCACCGATCCCATAGGCTCCAAATATGGGTGGGAGGAATAGAAAAGCCACAGAGAAATCCAAATAAACCGCAGACCTGTGCCACAGCTGGTCGGTGTTGGTTTTGCAGGAGAACCTGCTGCTGTCCAGCATGGGCAGCCAGTGGAGCCTGTGGTTCGGCTCCTCGGTGCTCTCGGTGGTGGAGATGCTGGAGCTGCTCCTGGACACGCTGGTGCTGTCCCTGCTCTTCTGCCTGCAGCGGCTCCGGGCCCGGAGGGGCCCCGGGGGCCCCGGCCCAGAGCTCAGCCCGGCCCGGGGGAGCCCCCGGGAACCTCGGGAGGAGCCCGGGAAGGGCCGGGAGGGAGCCCGGGGTGCGGGGCTGGGGCAGGAGCTGGAGCTGGGACAGCTCTGAGCAGCTGGGGCTGCAATTCCCAAATGCTGGGGAAAAGTCACAGGGATGTCCTGGATCCACAGCTGGGGGACCTGGAACTCCCAAATGCTGGGGGAAAAGTCACAGGGATGTCCTGGATCCACAGCTGGGAGCTCCCTGAGCATTGGCAGTGCTTGGAACTCACCTGGACTCTGATCCCAGCTGGAATTCCCAGAAATCTCCTGGAATTCACCAACTCCACCAGGCCCTGAGCCCACCTGGAATTCCCAAACCCCTCCTGGAATTCCCAAACCCCTCTGGGCCCTGATTCCACCTGGAATTCACAAACCCCTCTTTCCCTCTGGAATTCCTGCTGCTTTTGGATTTCCTGGGGAATTCCCACCAAATCCAACTCTTCCAGAGGGAAAGAAACAGAAAAAATTCCAGGATTGGGAATTCTTCAGGTCCCAGAAAAACCCTCTGATTCCTGTGGAATGCTGTGGTTTTTATTGCAGATAACAGAGATAATGTCAATTTTTGTTAATTTTTGTTAATATTTGTTAATTTTTCTGTACATAGAATAAACAATTTTATTTTTGATGGGGATGTTTGCACAGGAGCATTTTACTCTCTTGAAACCCACAAACTTTGGTTTTCTAAATTATTTTTTAAATAATAAAATGCTCTGAAAACAGATTTTGACTTTAAGAAACACCCAGATTTTTGTGTGCCATTCAGTGCCCCACAGCTCAGCCTGGAGAAGGAAAAGGGGTTAAAAATGCAGATTTTGGTTAATCCAGCAAGACACCAAGCTGAGAAGGAGGAGGGAAGGAGTTTTTATCCAGATTTTTATTAAGAGTGCTTTAAGAGACCAGAGTAAGGAGAGGGGAAAAAAGGCAGAGAGCACAAGAAAGAGCTTTGGAATTGTACAAAGGTGATTACAGAGAGAAAATCTGAATTTCCAGAGATGCAGGGAGGGGAAGGGTTAAAAAATCCTGGTGCAAAGAGAGCGGGGAGGGAGGAGAGCAGGGGTGGGAGTTTAATTTTATTTACAGTGAGGGCAGAGCCTCGGGCTGGCCAGAAACCTCTGAGATGGTAAAAACCCCTGGGAGATGGTAAAAACCCCTCTGAGATGGTAAAAACCCCTGGGAGATGGTGAAAACCCCTCTGAGGTGGCAGAAAAATGTCTGAGATGGGCACAATTCCCTCTGAGCTGTCCAGAAATCCTCTGAACTGATCAAAAAACGTCTGAGATGGCCAAACCCTCTGAGATGGGCAAAAAGGGTTTCTGGCCTGGCCAAAAATCTTCTCAGGTGGCCACAGAACGTCTGAGCTGGCAAAACCCCTCTGATGGAACCGGCTGGGGCTCCTGGCCTGGCCAAACCCCTCTGGCCTGGCCGAGGGTCCCTCCCTGTCCCTGTGGTGTCCCCAGGTGCCACCTCTGGGCCAGCAGCATCTCCCCCCAGACCCCTCCGTGCTGGCACCGAGCTCCCACCCAGCTGTCCCTCCTGGCATCCCCTCCTGTCCCCTCCTCCTGTCCCCACCCAGCTGCCCCCTCCTGCTGCCCCTCCCGGTGTCCCCTCCTGCTGTCCCCTCCTCCTGTCCCCTCCCGGTGTCCCCTCCCTCCCCCAGCCCCATTCCCGGTGGGATTCCAGGCCCAGCCCATTGAGGAGCCCCCTCCCCGTGGGACTGGGGACACCCCACCCACCCTGGAGCCCCCAAGGGCCGTTCTGTCCCTCAGCCCCTCTGTCCCCAGGGCTGTCCCCAGCTCTGTCACCGGGGTCCCCTCCCGGGCCCTGCGGGCTCTGAGAGGGACACGGGGCAGGGACAGCAGCAGGAATTGCTGAGGAGCCCCAGAACTCCAAAACCCAAACCAGGAACTGCTGAGGAACCCAAACATTCAAACCAGGAATTGTGAGAAACTCCAAAACCCAAACCAGGAGTGGCTAAAAAACTCCAGTCAGGAATTGGTGAGAAACCCAAAAATTCAAACCAGGAATTGGTGAGGAACCAAAAAATTCAAACCAGGAATTGCTAAAAATCTCCAAAACCCAAACTAGTAATTGTGAGAAGCTCCAAATCTCCAAAACTCCAACCAGGAATTGCTGAGGAACTCCAAAACCCAAACTAGGAATTGCTAAAGACCTCCAAAACCAGGAATTGTTGAGAAACCCAAAACTTCAACCCAGGAATTGCTGGGAAACTCAAAAATTCCATCTTCCCACCCATGGCAGGAATTCTGTGCATTCCCTGAGCAGCTCCTGGGTTTTTCTTGCACAAATCACAAAATTTTTGCTGTTCCTGATCCTGATTTTGGTATTTCCTGATATTTTTGATGTTCCTGATCTCTCAATCCCAAAATCCTCCCTCCAGTTCTCTCCTGGAAGCTGCAGGATGATTAATTAACGATGATTAATTAATTAATTTGATGATCTCAGAGGTATTTTCCAATGAATAATTCCATTTGATGCCTGGCCCAGCTCAGCTTCTCACACCTGGAATTTTGGTTAAAGGCATCAAATCTTCCAATCCCTTTTTTTAAATTTATTTTTTTCCTTTAAAATACTCCAAGAAATTTCCCAGCTCGGAGGCAGCAAGGCTGGAATAACCTGAAAAAACCCTGGAATATTGAAAATCCCAGCTGGAATCAGAGATCCAAACCCAGACTGGATCCAAGTCCAGGCACTTGGGTCAAATAAAGAGAGAAAAATTCCCCCATATCCCAAAAAATCCCAAGGGTGGAGGATCCTGGTGGCTGAGGGGTTTTAACTTTTAAATTCCTCCAGTTAAATGTGGTTAAATCCAACAAAAAACACTCACACCCCCTTGGAAAAATAAAAGAGAAAATGAATAAAATAGGAAAAAATTCCAATTTAGGGCAACAAATCTTCCAACCAGGACGGTACAACACAAATCCAGCTGCATTTCAGGCAGGAAAAACCAACAAAATGTTCATTTTTTCATCCCCCTCAGAGCCTGAAAATGCTCGAATTTCAATTTGAAAATTGAAACTGAATTTTCTGTGCACCTTCCCCACTCTCCCCTCTGAAATCTGGAGCCCACACCCCCCCAGAAACCCCCCAGGAGAAATAAAGAATCCAAGAAACACAGGAATGGGCAGAAGTGCATCCTTAACGTGTTTTTCCTGGAGACATTTTTGGTTTGGGGACTGCAGGGTGTTGGGTTTCTCTCAGATCTTGAGGCTTTGAATCCGTGATGGAAACACAAAGGGAAAAGGGGGGGAAGAGAGGAAAATTGGGATAGAGGGGAAAAAAAAGGCAATTTTGGAAAAATATTCCCTAAAAACGCTACAGAAAAAATCCTGACATTAAATACAGACCAACTGTATTGAATAAAAATTGCACTAGTCCTCTGGGCACATCAATAATAAGAATAAATTAAATACTTAAACAATTCCACTGATTAAAAAAGACAGCACAAAACCCATAACAAAAGAACATAAAACCCCCCAAAATACTGTCAGGTAGGAAAAGTGCACCAAGTTGCTTTTATACATTGAATCTAAATATTTAAAGTACCAATACAATGTTAAATAAATCCATTGTCTTGCAAGATGCTGCTTTTTGCATCGATATTTACATTTTTTTTCCAACTTCATGTACTTCAGCAGTGAGTCTGAGCTTCCAGGGTGCAGCCTGGCCAGGATTTGTGGCCAGAATTCCCAGAAAAAGTGAAATAAAATGACCCAAAAAATGGAAGCTGTGGTTTTTCCTCAGTTCTCAAAAGGATCAGTCGGGTTTTGAACTCCTCCTAAAAAAGCTGGGAAAAGCAGGGGGGGGTTGAAAATCAGTTTGGAGTTGCTGTACAGGTTAAAAAATTCAAATAATTCAAATTATGGCCGTGCTGAAATCCACGAGCAGAGCAGAGTGTGAAATTGTCCTGGTGAAAATTGAAAAGTGGTGAAAAATGGTGGAAATTCTCCTTTGCTCTCAAGAGTGAAGAAATTCTCCTTTGCTCTCAAATGGTGACAATTCTCCATTTTCAACTGGTGAAAATTCTTCTCATTTGCTCTCAACTGGGGAAAATTCTCCTTCACTTTTAAATCGTGGAAATTCTCCTTTGCTCTCAAGAGTGAAGAAATTCTCCTCCACTTTTAAATGGTGAAAATTCTCTTCCACTCTCAAGAATGAAGAAATTCTCCTTTTTCTCAAATGGTGAAAATTCTCAAATCTCAACTGGTGAAAATTCTTCTCCTTTGCTCTCAAATGAGAAATTCTCCTTTGTTCTTAAATGTGAAAATTCTCCTTTGCTCTCAAATGGTGAAAACTCTCTTCCACTCTCAAGAATGAAGAAATTATCTTTTCTCAAATGATGAAAATTCTCCTCCACTCTCAAATGTGAAAATTCTCTTTTCTCTCAAGAGCTCTGAAGGACCCTGAAGGATTTGCACGGCTCGAGGGGGAATCAGCACCAAGAGCTGCCCCAGGGATGGGCACAGCACCAAGAGCTGCCCCAGGGATGGGCACCAAGAGCTGCCCCAGGGATGGGCACCAAGAGCTGCCCCAGGGATGGGCACCAAGAGCTGCCCCAGGGGTGGGCACAGCACCAGGAGCTGCCCCAGGGGTGGGCACAGCACCAACGGGGAGGGAATTCCCTGGGGCCGGGCCAGCCCCGGGATCGCAGCAGGGTCTGGGGGCTCCACAGCAGGGTCTGGGGTCCTGCAGAGCTCCAGGGGGCTCCACAGCAGGGTCTGGGGTCCTGGAGAGCTCCAGGGGGCTCCACAGCAGGGTCTGGGGTCCTGCAGAGCTCCAGGGGCTCCACAGCAGGGTCTGGGGTCCTGCTGGAGCCAGGCTGGGCTTCAGGGTGGATCTGGGAGCAGGATCAGCTCCCAGCCCCATCCTAACTGTGCCAGGAGCAGCCAGGGCTGGGATCCAAAATCCTGACAGATCCTGCCCCCAAATCCTGCCCCCAAATCCTGCTGCCAGCTGCAGCTGGGGACATTGGTACTCTCCAGGCTCCAGCCAGGATTCCAGAGCCCCCTGAGCTCCATAAACCTCCCAGGACAGGTGAGACAGCAGCAAAGTGCTCCAAGGAGAGCCACGCTCCCTCACTGCAGCTGAGAGAGGGAAAAAAGGAGAAAACCACAAAAATTCTGCTGCTCCTCGGAGCTGGGGAGCTCCAAAGCTGCTGAGCTGCTCCAGCACAGGGGGGAGCACAGGGGGGGCTCCTGCAGGTGGAATTCCCTCCCATGGAGACCTGCAGGGAACAGGGAAGGCAAATTCTCCATCCCTGGGTGGGATTACAGAAGACTGGATGTGGTTTGGTTGGGGTGTGGGGTGGGCTTGATGGTCTTGAAATTGAATTCCAGCCTGGGGATTCTGGGACAATGGGATCTGGGCTAACGGGACAATGGATCTGGGATAATGGGACAATGGGGCCTGGGATAATGGGACAATGGATCTGGGATAATGGGACAATGGGGCCTGGGATAATGGGATTCTGTGATTCTGTGAAATTGCACCGAGCAGCTGGAGCTGGTTCCCCTCCCTGCCCCGAGCCCATCGCCAGCGACAGGGATCAATCAGGGCTGCTGGACAGGGATCAATCAGGGCTGCTGGACAGGGATCAATCAGGGCTGCTGGACAGGGATTCCAGGGGGGCTGGACAGGGATTCCAGGGGGGCTGGAACCTGCTGGGAATTCCATGGGACGGGAATCCTTCTGGGAATTCATCAGGATGGGAATTCTTCCGGGAATGCTGCAGGATGGAATCCTCCTGGCCATGGCAGGGGGTGGAAGCAGGGCAGCTATGGCTTTGGGCACCCAGCAGCCAGGGCAGCAGTCGAGGGGAGCGTGGCTGGGTCAGTCCTGAGAGCAGCGACGGGTGAGGAGCTGGAGATCCTGATCCTGATCCAGATCCTGATCCTGATCCTGATCCCAATCCTGATCCTGATCCCAATCCTGATCCAGATCCTGATCCCGATCCTGATCCTGATCCTGATCCCGATCCTGATCCTGATCCTGATCCCGATCCTCTGGAGCACCCCTGCCCCAAATCCAGCCTGGAGGGCACCTCAGGGTCCTCCCAGGGCAGAGCAGGCTCCAGCCACCATCCCTGCCAGAATTCCAAGCCAGTTCTTCAGGGACAGCTGTGTCTGCTCCTGGTCTTGGTGGCTCTCTCCTGGTCACAGAAGGTTTTTCCTTTGCTTCTCTTTTTGAATTTTTTTTTCCTTTTTTTTCTTTTTTTTTTTTGGTTGTTGTTTTTTCAAACCTCTAAGCTCATCTGCCACACTTCCCACACACTCCATCCCACGGGCCACAATCCGTGGTCACACCCTGGGGAGGCTCCTACTCCAAAAAAAAACCCTCAAAAAAAAAATTAAAAATCAACCATCCAGTAGTCAAGCATGAGAACTCAAACCCCACAAGGAAAAACCCCCTGAGGGCAGCTCAACCCTCGGGGAGTGCGGGCATCACAACCAGACCAACCAGCAGGGAAAACACCGAATATCCAAGGGTGGGGCTCGCGGGGACCCCGCCCGGCTCCGGGCCGGCCCAGGCACCGGCTGTCCCTAACACTCGTCGATGTTGAGGCTGATGAACTCCTGGATGCATTTCCTGTACTGCAGCTCCGTGGGGCTGTTGCTGGGGTACTGCCCGGGCTGCCCCAGGGGCCCCTCTGCCTCCCGCATCTCCTCGTTCATCCGCGCCAGCCGCAGCCTGCAGGGGCGGGACGGAGGGAGGGAGGGAGGGAGGGAGGGAGGGAGGGAGGGAGGGCTGCTCATTCCTGCCCCCGCCGGGTCCCGGGGCTCCCCAGCCCCCAGGCAGCGTGTCCCGGCGTTCCCCAGTACTTCCCAATGTTTCCCAGACTCTCCAGTATTTCCCAATGTTTCCCAGCCCCCAGGCAGTGTTTCCCAGTCTCTCCCAGTACTCCCCAGTGTCCCCCGGCACTGCCCATTCCCCGGTGGCACTCACAGGGTGACGATGTCGGCGTTGGCCGCGCTCACCGCGATGCTCAGCGGGTCCTGCCCGTCCCCGTCCGGGGTGTCCTGGGTGGCCCCACGCTTCAGGAACAGGCACACCTGCCTGGGAAAGGAATCACACAATTCCTGAATTCCCAAATCCCAGCCCCACGCTTCAGGAACAGGCACACCTGCCTGGGAAAGGAATCACACAATTCCTGAATTCCCTAATTCCCAAATCCCAGCCCCACGCTTCAGGAACAGGCACACCTGCCTGGGAAAGGAATCACACAATTCCTGAATTCCCTAATTCCCAAATCCCAGCCCCACGCTTCAGGAACAGGCACATCTGCCTGGGGGACAGGGAGCTTCAGGAAAGGAATTCCAGAGGCACAGAATTCCAGCCCCCAGGAACAGAATTCCAGCTCCAGAGGCAGAGAATTCCAGTGGCACAGAATTCCAGCTCATCATCCTTATCCGAGGGTGCTCCAACCTGCCCTTGGACACTTCCAGGGATGGGGCAGCCTCAAATCCTCAGGGAATTCCATCCCAGTCACAAATTCCCTGGGAATTCCATCCCAGCCCCTCCCCAGGGAAAAGATCCCACCCCAATCTCCCACCTCACCCCGCCCTGTGCCAGCCCTGAGCTGCTGCCAACGCCCCAAAATCCACATTTTCCAGCTGGGTTCCCCAAGATCCTGAGGTTTTGTGCTCTCCAGGTGGAAACTGCCTGCAGGAAGCAGGGATGGGTGGCACTCACCCGATGTGCCCCAGGTGGGTGGCAGGGATGGGTGGCAGGGATGGGTGGCACTCAGCCGGTGTGCCCCAGGTGGGTGGCAGGGATGGGTGGCAGGGATGGGTGGCAGGGATGGGTGGCACTCACCCGGTGTGCCCCAGGTGGGTGGCAGGGATGGGTGGCAGGGATGGGTGGCAGGGGTGGGTGGCACTCACCCGGTGTGCCCCAGGTAGGTGGCAGGGATGGGTGGCAGGGATGGGTGGCAGGGATGGGTGGCACTCACCCGGTGTGCCCCAGGTAGGTGGCAGGGATGGGTGGCAGGGGTGGGTGGCACTCACCCGGTGTGCCCCAGGTGGGTGGCAGGGATGGGTGGCAGGGATGGGTGGCAGGGATGGGTGGCACTCACCCGGTGTGCCCCAGGTAGGTGGCAGGGATGGGTGGCAGGGATGGGTGGCAGGGGTGGGTGGCACTCACCCGGTGTGCCCCAGGTGGGTGGCAGGGGTGGGTGGCAGGGATGGGTGGCAGGGATGGGTGGCACTCACCCGGTGTGCCCCAGGTAGGTGGCGTGGTGCAGCGGCGCCCGGCCCCGCGCGTCCCGCTGGTTCACATCGGCCCCGTTCTGCAGCAGGAACTCACAGGCCAGCAGGGAGCCCTGGAAACGGGAAAATGGGGGGAAAAATGGGAATTTCCACTCAGTTCAGCCAGACTGGACAATTCCCAAAGGGAATTCCCACACCAGACCCGACAATTCCCAAAGGGAATTCCCACACCGTTTCACCCACACTGAACAGCTCCCATGCTCCAGCCCCCTTTCCCCAGATCCCAAAGCCCTCACCCCGCTGACAGCTGCATCAGGGGGGCTCTGCCCTCGTCCCACCCCACATCCCCAGCCCCGGGACCCTCACCCCGCTGACAGCCTGCATCAGGGGGGTTTTTGCCCTCGTCCTCCTCGTTGGCCCAGTTGACATCGGCGCCGTGGGCCAGGGCAGCGGCCAGCAGGGGCAGGTTCCGGCTGCGGGCGGCCCGGGACAGAACCAGCCCCGCCGGCACCTCCCGCACCTCCTCCAGGTCCGACACCTCCTGCTCCAGCTCCGCCTCCCCGCTGGAGTCATCCGACACCTCGCACTCTGCTGGGATGGACGGGGAAGGGGAAAAAGGGGGAAAAGGGGGAGAAAAAGGGAAAAGAAAAGGGGTGGAAAGGGGAGAGCAAAGGGAGAGGAAAGGGAGAGCAAAGGGGGAAAAGTCAGCCCAAAGCATCTCACTGCATTTTGGATGGTCCCCATGCCATTCTGGTCACCCACGCTGTCTAAGGGGAGCTGGGCCTGGCATTGCTTGTGCCTTTATTTGGGGGAAATTCCAGGAGAAAATAGAGAATCCTGCAGTGGGTTGGAAGAGTTCCCAAAACTCATTGTATTATCCCAGGGTGCTCCAACCTGCCCTTGAGCACTTCCAGGCATGGGGCAGCTTCTCTGGGAAACCCACCCCAGCCCCTCCCCATGCTCACAAGGAAGAACTCCTTCCCAAAACCCCCAAGCTCCTCCCCAAAACCCCCAAGCTCCCTCCCCAAAACCCCCAAGGTCCTTCCCCAAAACCCCCAAGCTCCCTCCCCAAAACTCCATCTACCCCTGCCCTCCAGCAGGACTCAGGTTCGATAGAAAAGTTCTGTTTTCCCAATCAACTCCTCAAAACCCCTCAGCCTTGACTCTGTCAAAATCTCCAACGCAGAAGGCTCTGGATAACGCCCTCAGCCCTTCCAAGGGCCACCCCCTGCCCTGTGTGCCACCCCCGTGTGCCACCCCCGTGTGCCACCCCGTGTGCCACCCACCCTCCTCGGTGACGCTGTCCACCACGGAGCCGAACACGAGCGCGTCGCCGCTGCCGTCCGTGCTCCCGCCCAGGCCACTGTCACTGCTCAGACCTGCGGGGCCAACAGGACACAAACCACGGCCACCTGAACACCCAGCCCAGAGCCAGGCCTGCCTGGGCTGCTCCTCCTCCAGGAGGAAGAGTCAGAGAATCCCCAGAACCCATCCACAGAACCCACAACATCCACAGAACTCACCCACAGAATCACAGAAATCACAGAACTCACAGAACCCATCCACAGAATCCATCCATCCATCCATCCATCCATCCATCCATCCATCCACAGACATCGACCCACAGCATCCACAGAATCACAGAATCCCCAGGCTGGAAGAGACCTTCAACACCATCGAGTCCAACCCAGCCCCAGCACCTTAACTCAACCCTGGCACCCAGTGCCACATCCAGGGGTGGTGACTCCAGTACCTCCCCAGTTCCTGGGAATTCCCCAAAATTCCCCCAAATTCACAGAATTCCACCAAATTCTCAGAATGACCAGGCTGCAAGAGACCTTCAAGACCACTGACCCAATCCCTCAACTCAACCCTGGCAGAAGTGGGAGGGAAGGGAGGGGCTTCCTAAGAACCCTCCTAAGAATTCAAAATACCAGAAATTTCTGACAAAGTGATCCCAGAGTTCTGAGAGCAAGCAGAACCTTACTGAGAACCCAAAATGCCATAAAATTCTGACCACACTCATCCCAGAGCAATCATAACCTTCCTAAGAACCCAAAATATCACAGATTTCTGACCAACATCATCCTAGAGCAGCCAGAACCTTCCTAAGAACCCAAACTGTCACAGATTTTTAACCTCTTAAAGCTACCTCTAAGCAAGCAGAGACCTTCCGAGGCACAGCCTCTCTTGCAGAGGTAAAACCAAACTCCATTAGAAATAAAAATAAAACCAAAGATCTGTTTTAGAGCACTTACTGCGAGGGCCGGAGCCGGCGCCGGTGTCGAAGTAGGAGAAGAGGGAGTCGAGCTCGTCGGGGCAGAACAGAGAATCCCGGCGGAATTTCCTCTCCAGGGTGGCTGCTGCTCCCCAGGGAAATGCAGAATTAATGCTCAGCAAGGGAGAGCTTCCCCAGCTGGGGCTGCACACCCAGAGCCACAGCCGTGGGCACACGGCCCAAAACGGAACAAAGTTCTGGCCAGACTCACCCCACAACAGCCAGAACCCTCCTAAGAACCCAAAATATCACAAATGTCTTAACAAAGTAATTTTGCACCAAGTGCTTTAATGTAATATAATTTATCAGCTAACCTTGTGTAGCTTATATATAAATAGTGATAAATTTTATATATATTAATTTATATATGTATGTTTATCAATAGCTTATATAAATATAGTTTATATATATTATTTTATATTATATATAAACATCATCTTATTACCTCTAATTTATTTATTAATAATTATATTCATATATGTATATATTATAATACATTATATATTAATATATGTATATAAGATATAGTTTATATGTATTTTATATATATATACACATATATATTAGTGAGATATAGGTCAGCCTTTACAAGGTATCACTGTCATGAATTTATTTTTTCACTAAATTTTTTATATATAGATTTTATATATTAGTGATATATAATATATATAATATATAATTTTATCTACAATATATATCATATATAATTTTAAATTATATTATTTATATATTATCTATTTTTATATATTATATAAGAATGATATTAATATAATATTAATAAGGTATATTTATACATAAATATTATCTTAACATAAAATTATAATAATAAATGCATTTTATATTTATTTTTATATATTTAATATATATTTATATATATTTAATATATATTTATATATATTTAATATATATCCTGATATCTAGACATCACTTCCCCTAATTTCCTGACATCACTCCATCCCCCTATCCCCATGTTTGGTTTCCAGGTTCCCTCATGGTGCCCACCTGAGGCCTGCATGGCAGGGCAGGGGTTCCCCAGTTCCTGCATACCCCCCATGTTTGGTTTCCAGGTTCCCCCATGGTGCCCACCTGAGGCCAGCATGGCGGGGCAGGGGTTCCCCGGGTCCTGCCGGTATTTCCTGCGCGCCGTGGGCGCCCGGGAGCCGCTGCTGTGCCTCTGGCACTTCTTGACGCACCAGCGGCGCCGCTTGGGCTCGGCCTCGGCCAGCGCCTCCCCGCCCGGCAGCTTCTTCAGGAACTTCTTCTCCACGTACTTCACCTTGATCCAGGCCTCCTTGTCCTGCCTGAGGGGGAACAGCACAGAAACGGCAATTTAGGGCATTTGGGAGAACTCATGAGGGGATGGAGCTGCTGCTCTGGGGTGTTTTGTCCACCTGAGGTCTAAAATTCCTATTTCTCAAATTTCAAAATGAGTTTTAAGTTCAGGTTTTCCCTGAACCTGCTTTTCCACAGATTTTGGGCTCACCTGGAGCTCCCTGCTGTTGGTTTCTTCAGCCCCAGCTCCTCGCACTGCGCCTCGTAAATCTGGTTCATGGTGCTGTTGCCCAGCTCACACATCAGCTGGAAGTGAAAATCAGGGAGGGAATTAAAGGCTCAGGGGAGGAATTCCCCCCTTTTCCAGGGAATCCCTGGTTCCCCCACGTTTCTCCCTGGGAAAATCCAGCACTCACTTTCAGCAGCTCTGGCTCCCAGGAATCCAGCGTGAGGGATCGGACCTTGGAGCAGTGAACACCCAGGCTCCTGCTCAGCCAAGAGGGAGAAAATCCAGAGATTATTACAATCCCACAAGCCCATCATTTCCCTAACGAGCTCTGAATTATCTCTGCAATTCCAGCTCCACCACTTTTCCTGGAATCCTACACTCCACCCCTGGCCTTTTTTCCTGGGAATTTTTTAATCTATGCCTGGCCATTTTTCCCTGGGATTCTGCCCTCCATCCCTGCCCATTTTCCCCATGACTTTTCCTTGGGATCCTGCCCTCCCTCCCTGCCCATTTCTCTGGATTTCCCCCAGGATCCTGCCCTCCATCCCAGTCTATTTCTCGGGGATTTCCCCCAGGATCCTGCCCTCCATCCCTGCCCATTTCTTGGGGATTTTCCCCAGGATCCTGCCCTCCATCCCAGTCTATTTCTCGGGGATTTCCCCCAGGATCCTGCCCTCCATCCCAGCCCATTTCCCCCGGAATTTTCCCAAGGATCCTGCCCTCCACCCCAGCCCATTTCCCCTGGAATTTTCCTCAGGATCCTGCCCTCCATCCCTGCCCATTCCCCGGGGATTTCCCCCAGGATCCTGCCCTCCATCCCTGCCCATTCCCCGGGGATTTCCCCCAGGATCCTGCCCTCCATCCCAGCCCATTCCCCGGGGATTTCCACCCAGGATCCTGCCCTCCATCCCTGCCCATTTCCCCCGGAATTTTCCCCCAGGATCCTGCCCTCCATCCCAGCCCATTTCCCCCGGAATTTTCCCAAGGATCCTGCCCTCCACCCCAGCCCATTTCCCCTGGAATTTTCCCCAGGATCCTGCTCTCCCTCCCTGCCTATTTCTCTGGGATTTCCCCCAGGATCCTGCCCTCCATCCCTGCCCATTCCCCGGGGATTTCCCCCAGGATCCTGCCCTCCATCCCTGCCCATTTCTCGGGGATTTCCCCCAGGATCCTGCCCTCCATCCCAGCCCATTTCTCCGGGATTTTCCCCAGGATCCTGCCCTCCATCCCAGCCCATTTCCCCACGATCTCCCCGGGTCCAGCAGCACCTGTGGATGCCGGAGCACTCGATGCAGAGCAGGATGCCCAGGTGATGCTGGCCCAGCGGGGATCTGGCTGCCCACAGTCACAGCACTGCTCGTTCCCAGGGATGCTCTGCACCCTCTGCAGGATCGGCTCCCCCTTCCCGCCCCCGCTCCCGCGAATCCGTGGCCGAGTCGATGCTGCTGGTGGAGGGGGAGGCTGTTCTGTCCAGCCTCTGCAGGGACAAGGAAAAAATCAGGAGATGAACATCTGCAGCACCTCCCAAAAATCAGGAGATGAACATCTGCAGCACCTCCCAAAAATCAGGAGATGAACACCTGGAGGAGAGCAAACTCGGCTTGGTTTGGAGTGGCTCTAAAGGCAGGGGATGATACCTTAGTGTTGGATTAAGTGATTCTTTTGAGATGGGGTAACTGAGAGGTGTTTTAAAAACTTTCATTTTATTTTCAGAGTGAGATGTTATAATTTATATTATTATAATTAGAAGCTAACTATTTTTTAATTACAACATACTCTAAGTGTTTTTTGGCTTATTAGCTTTTGTTACACTGTTGTAAATGCTTATCTCAGTGTTTGCATATACATGTACAAGACTGAGTGAGCTTTCTGCCAGGTTTTGAGATTTCTTTTTACAAATCCATTTCCTACTTCTCTCCCTCCTTCCTGAACTGTATAAAGTTTTAAAAAGTCTGTAAAAAGAAGTGTTTTAAGAATTCTTTACAACTCCATTTCCCACGTCTCCCCCTCTTTCCTGTGCTGTACAAAGTTTTGACCAGTCAGTGAACAGAGCAGCTTTAGCCCTCGCTCCCAGGCTCACCTCGATGTAGAAGCAGTCGGGGCTCTCGCGGTAGGCGGGAGGCGATGCTGGCCTGCACCGCCTGGATCCAGGCCTGGCGCAGCTTCTCCGAGTCAGCCTGCAGCATGCAGCTCCTGCAGCGGGGTGGGACAGCCAGAAACAGCGCCAGGGCTTGGGGTGAGGCTGCTCCTCCTCATCCTCAGCACCAGAATTGCAGCGGGGAGAAAATTTACCCTGCAAGGCTGGGGGGTTCCCACTCCAAAGCTTCCAGGTAAAAACCTACCCCATAAGCTTGGGGTGTTCCCAAAGCTTCCAGGTAAAAATCTACCCCATAAGCTTGGGGTGCTCCCTCTCCAAAGCCTCTAGGTAGCAATGACCCCCACAAGGCTGGACAGCCAGAGGGGCTCCCAGCCCAAGCCAGGGATCCTTGGGGAGCCCCAAACTCACTTGGTGGGGGACACGACCTCGAAGCAGAACCTCCTCTCGATGTCCTCGCAGGGTTTGACCGTGCAGAGCCTCAGGTCCTCCACCACCACGGTCAGCACGTCCTGGGGGACACAGCGGGGCTGCAGGGGCTTGGGGGAGCTTGGGGGGCTCCCTGGGGCTGGGGCACAACTGCCCAGACCCTCCAAACTCTTTCCCAAATCCTCCAAACTCCTGCCCAAAACTTCCAAAGTCCCTCCTGCCCAAACCCTGCAAATTCCTTCCCCAAACTTCAAAGTCCCTCCTGTCCAAACTCCCCAAATTCCTTCCCAAAACTTTCAAAGTCCCTCCTGCCTCAAACCCTCCAAAATTCTTCCCAAATCTTCCAAACTCTCTCCTGCCTCAAACCCCTCAAGACTTTCCCAAGCCCCCCAAACTCCTACCCCAACCCCCCAAAATAATTACTTAATAAGTAATTATTTCATAAATAAAAATAGTAAAAAATAATAATGTAATGAATAATTATTTAATAAAGAATTACTTAATAAATATTATTTAATAAATCTTTGCTGCCTTTTTCCTGGAGCACACTCATGGCCTTGCTGTCCCTCTGATCCAAACCCCTGCTCCTCCCACCCCACTCCTCCCCAGCCAAGCAATTGGTTAATGAACTAATTAATTAATTGATTAATTAACCACTTGGTTCATCCCCTGCTGTCACCTGGGGCAGCCTCACTGACCTTTAGCTTCTTCTGGTAGACCAGCTGGCTGTTCTGGATGGAAAAACCACCTCCTGAGGGGGACAGACACACGGACAGACATCAGCACCTCCCCATTAAAAATGCCAGTTTTCATTAGGCTTTGAAATAAATCCATTAAATAAAATAAATAAATTAATTAAATGCTTTAATCGACTGTTTATGCACAGAAATTGCCTTTATTTACATGGAAAAAATTAATTAATTTTAAAAAATAAATTAATCTCATAAATTTGAGAAGTTCCCTTTCCAAAAAGGTTTAGAATTAGAGTATTTTGAAGGGGTTGGGTAAGGCAGGGAAGAGTGCAGAGCCTCAGCCCCCCAGATCAGGTGAAATTTGAATTATATAAGTTAATTGGAATAATGTTAATTATTAATATTAATATTTTTATAATTAATTATATTTAATTATAATATTAAGTATATTTAATTTAATTAATTATATAAATATAAATACAAACATAAATACAAACATTTATCTAATTGTTAAAATTCATATTTCAATAATTGGAGCAATTATCTGGAATAATTTCTCACCTGTTCCAGGTTTTGAAGGCGTTGCTGGCTCTCTTGAACAGGTACCCCTCCATCACCACCCCGTTGGGGGGCGTCCACGTTGAATTCACCTTGGGGTCGTCGTAGGAGAAATCCTGGGGAGAGGAAAGAGACCCAGAGTGCCAGGAGCCAGGGGATCGGGGGGAGAGGGGTGAATAAAACAAGAGAAAGGGACAAATCGGCCAAAATCCCAAATTCTTGGACAGGATTCCTGGGATCAGGGTGGAGATCCAGGAGGGAACTCACCTGCAGGAGGGTCTGCAGGGCCAGGCAGCAAGGCAGGGAGAAGAGGAGGGGAAAGAAAATAAATTAATACATTTAATTTATTATTATTAACAGTAATTCATTATTTATTCCCAAACTTCAGGCTGGGAATCGTTGCCAAGGGTGGAAAATCTGAGATGCCTCAGATTCTATTGTGAGAATAAAAAGAAATTTATTCTATTTAAATTCTGTTGGTTTTTGTTTTTTTTTCATTTTGACTTGAATATTAAATGTAGGATTTAAATTTAAATTTGAAAAAAGAAAAAGGCAGGAAAATCAGGAAAATCCTGAATTTGAGGCAGCCACAAGGCACTCAGGGATATCCACAAAAATCAGAAAAATCAGGAAAATCCTGAATTTGAGGCATCTGGAGCTGCCCAAAAGCCACGAGGGACATCCAGAAAAGTCAGGAAAATCCGGAATTTCCAAAAAAAAAAATTCAGGAGTTTGGGGCTCACCCTCTGCTGGATCAGGGCGTGCTTGTGCTCCATCTCCCTCTTCTCCACGGCTGAGTCGATCACCAGCTGGTCCAGCTGGGAAAAAACAACAGGGAAATCAGGATGGAGCTGGAGGGGGATGGGCTGGGGACAGAGACAGCCTGGGCCCAAAGCACCAAAACGAGGAAAAGGGGCAAGAAAATGCCAAAAAGGAGGGGGGGAAAGGAGAGAAAAAGGAGGGGGAAAAGAGGCAAGAAAAAGGCAAAAAAAGGGGCAAAAAGAAGGCAAGGAAGAGGGAAAAAGGAGGGAAAAAGAGGGGGAGAAGGCAAAAAGGAGCGGGGAAAGGAGAGAAAAAAGAGAGAAAAAGGAGGCAAGAAAGAGGAAAAAAGGAGGGAAAAGGAGGGGAAAAGGAGGGAAAAGGAGGGAAAAGGGGCACAAAGGAGGCAAAAGGCCAGGTGTGGGGGGGGCCCCACTCCTGCAGCACCCCCGGGCATTCCCTGCGGGCCAGGGGGCAGCAAAGGGGAACCCAAACCCTCGGGGGCAGCAAAGGGGAACCCCAAACCCTCGGGGGCAGCAAAGGGGAACCCCAAACCCTCGGGGGGCAGCAAAGGGGAACCCCAAACCCTCGGGGGCAGCAAAGGGGGAACCCCAAACCCTCGGGGGCAGCAAAGGGGGAACCCCAAACCCTCGGGGGGGCAGCAAAGGGGGAACCCCAAACCCTCGGGGGCAGCACTGCCCAGGGGGGGGCAGCAAAAGGGATCCCCAAACCCTTTGGGGCAGCAAAGGGGAACCCCAAACCCTCGGGGGGGCAGCACTGCCCAGGGGGCAGCAAAAGGGGGAACCCCAAACCCTCGGGGGGCAGCAAAAGGGGGAACCCCAAACCCTCGGGGGCAGCAAAAGGGAACCCCAAACCCTCGGGGGGCAGCAAAGGGGAACCCCAAACCCTCGGGGGCAGCACTGCCCAGGCCCCCTCACCTCCGTGGCCAATTTCTTCATGTAGGGGTCCAGCTCGTGCAGGAGGCTGTAAACCCTGCTGGAAGAAGGTGAACTGGGCGTGCATGAAGGACAACATCTGGGGAGAGAAACAACAGATCTGTTATTGAAATGTTGATACATAATAGAAAAGATATTAATATAGCCATATTGTATATTATGATTTATATATCATTTATAAATGAAAACATAATATAAAATATATTAACATATCTATATTTTACATTATTATTTATACATTTCTATATAATTTATAAATTAATATAGAATATAGAGTATTAATATAAAATACATTTTATATAGATATATAATATATTATTTACATATTTAAATATAACCTCTGGATAAATATTGGGACTGGGAGTCCTGGAATTTTGGTAAAGTTGAAGTTTTGAATGAAATGGAAGATTTGGTTTGAGATTTTTTTTTTTTTATGACATCTGGGGAAACAACAGCTGGAATTTGGGATTGGGAATCTTGGAATTTTGGGGTTGTAAATTGAAGTAGAATTAAATCTTAGATTTTATTTGAGACTTTTTTGGACAACACCTGGGGAGAGAAACAACAGCTGCATCAGGGCCAGGGTGAAAACCCTCATACTCTTTTCCCCACAGAAAAATTAGGTTTAACTCTTTATTTTTTCCCAAAGCAATTTATCCCTTTTCTGCTTCCTTCCACCTCACTGTGGGCACAAATCAGCATTTCCTGGGGCAGAGTAAAAACCCCTAAACCCTTGCTCCCAAAAAATTTATTTTTACTTTCTTTAATTTTTCTTTCGTATTTCTTTCTTTTTTACTTCCCCCAAGCAATTCATCCCTTTTCTTCTCCTTCCTTGCACGTTGCTGTGGGCACAAAGAAGGGAAAGCAGCACCTGAAAACCCCCAAAATTGGATTTTCCTCCCCGGGGAGCAGCCAGGGCTCCTCTCCTGCAGCTCTTACCCGCGTCCAGGATCTCGAATTTCTTCTTGGCCTGCAGCACGTTGATCTGGGGAAAAAAAATCAAAATATTCCTCTCAGCACCAGCAGCAAACCCAGCCTGGGAACCTGCAAATCCACTGGGAAATCAATCCCAAATTATTCCTGAATAATTCCAGTGCAAAGTGCCTCCAAGGTGGGTTTTGGTAAGCTCCAGGTAGGATAAAAAGGTGCAATAAATGCACATTTCTCACCTGGTTAGAATCACTGCAGGGGAAACTTTTATTCTTTTCTCTTACTGAGATCAAATAATTTATTGAAAGGATGTTATGATAATTTATATAATTGATTGTTATAAATGTATATATAATATATAAAAATATATAATATATAGGTATATAAATATTATTATTTATATATAATTGCCATATAAATATATATTATATAACAGATTTTATATATAGTTTATATGAATATATTAATTATATATTTTATAGTTATATATAAACGTATATAATATAAAATAATATATTAATATACAATTATATATATATATATAGAGAGAATGTATTATTATATATTTAAATGTAATCTCTACATAAATATATAATATCTAATAGAAAAGAATAGATAAAATAGACAATTTCTATATAATTTTGATATAATTTATTTATATATTTATAAATTTTATATAATCTATTGAAATGATTTATGAAAAGTTTCTCCTCCATGGATCTGCCTTGGGCAGCACAAGAGCCCAGCCAGGGCTGCATCCAAGATAAACCAAAATGGTCCCAAAAAATGAATGATTGGTCACAAAATTATAAGTTCTGCCCCATTTGCATCTTGGAGTGAATTGTCCCATCCCAGCTTTAGCCCAGGCAGTCCCATCCTTGTTTTTCTCTCTCCAGCCCACGGTGTTTGTGCTCCTGGGCTGAGATTTGGATCATTTGTCCTCGGTCCCAGCTGGAGCAGGAATTGTTTTGTGTCCCTGCTCTGTGCACAGAGCTCACCATCCCATCCCACAGTGTGAACCCAGACCCTCACACTGAGCCTGAAAAGCAGCAGCTTTGCTCCCCGAGTTTCAGAGAGCCCAGAGCCCCACCTGCAGCACGTAGTCCAGGGCCAGGTGCCTGAAGCATTTCCTGGTGATGCTCAGGGTGCCCGCGGCCTCCTCCACCTCGTGCGGTTTGTGCCGCGGCGCCTGCGCGTTCTTCACCAGCGAGATCTCCATGTCCTCCCGCACCTTGTCAAACTGCTTCTTGGTCTCCTTGAACTTCCTCACGTCCCTGGGGCCACAGCGGGGACAAAGCAGGGTCACAAGGTCAGAGTGAAACGTGACAAGGGGGACGAGCGAGGCTGTGGCCACACCAAAGCTCAGGCACCAGCGGGATCCCAGCTCGGCCCAGCGTGTCCCTCCCTCCCGCGTCAGTCCAGTCTTCCGTTAGAGAGGTGGATTTATATTTATTTTTATTACTATTTTTGAGGTTATTTTATGGTTATTTTTGGGTTTATTTTATTATTATTATTGGGATCTGAACTTTGGGATGGGTTTGGCCTGCAGGGGTCTGAACTTTGGGATGGGGTTTGGCCTGGAGGATCAGCCCCTGCAGGATCTGAATTTTGGGACGGGTTTGGCCTGGAGGATCAGCCCTGCAGATGGATTTTGGGATGGGTTTGACCTGCAAGGATCTGGATTTTGGGATGGGTTTTTTCCTGGAGGATCAGCCCTGCAGATGAATTTTGGGATGGGTTTATCCTGAAGGATCAGCCCTGCAGATGGATTTTGGGATGGGTTTTTCCTGAAGGATCAGCCCTGCAGATTTTGGGATGTTCATCCTGCAGGATCAGCCCTGCAGGGAGGTTCTGGTTCTGCTCCCTGCACTCCCAGGACAGGTGGAATGGGAAGCTCAGGAAGCTGGAAATCCAAGGGGAAGGACAAACACTAAACAAACACTCACTCTTTGACAAAATTGTGCAGCTGCTGCCGGACCGACCTCTGGGCCTGGTCAAACAGGATCTGGAAGAGAGAAAAGGGGAAAAAATATCAATTATTTTGAAAAAGGGGGAAAAAAGCTGCCCCAAAAGGTTTTTACCAGCCAAAATCCTCCTCAGGGCTCTGTGTGTCCTCCCTCTGCTGCTCAGAAGGAAGGAAAAAAATTCTGGAGTTCAAGATTTTGGTGAATTCTCTTCCTTTTTTTGTCACCCTTACAGGACCTCTGTTTGTGGCAAACACAGGGGACATCAGCAATGCCACCAGCACCCAAGGGGACAGGAGGAGGCAGCTCCTTACCATGTGGTAATTGATCATTTCCTGCAGGCTGTCCCCAAATTTATCCAGGCACTCCTGAAAAAAATGAAATAAAATTAAATACAATAATAAAAATAAAATAAAATACAATACAGGGACAGGGGAAAATCCCATCCCAGGAAAGGACAGGGATAAAATCCCACAAAATAATCTCATAAAATACAGTACAATATAATACAATAAAATAAAATACAATCAATGAAATAAAATACGATAAAAATAAAATAAAATAACATAAAATAAAATAAAATAAAATAAAATAAAATAAAATAAAATAAAATAAAATAAAATAAAGTAAATAAAATAAATATTAAAAAAAAAGAGACCTGGCAGTGAAGAGAAGCAGCTGCCCCTCATTGCCAGAGCTGAGGGGGAGGCTCAGGAAGGCTCTGAGCAGCCCCTGGTCCTTGCCAGGGATGGTTTGGAGCCCCTGGAGCCTTTGCTGGCAGTGCAGAGCTGAGCTCCACGTGTGCAGCTCTGCGTGGGCTGCTCACCTCCCAAATCCCTGCTGCTCACTGACCTACATTGCACAGCCCAGCCCTGCCTGCACAGCTCATGCTGAGAGGATGCAGCCTGACCTTTCACCCAATCTCACTTTAAATGGATCTCACTCCAACCTCTCATCAAATCCCATTTTAAATGGATCTCACCCTAACCTCCCACCCTGGTGTTATCAGATTCTCTGCATCCCTCCAAACACCAAATCCCATTTTAAATGGATCTCACCCTGACCTCCCACCCTGGTATTATCAGACTCTGCATCCCTCCAAACACAAATCCCATTTTAAATGGATCTCACTCTGATTTCCCACCAAATCTCATTTTCAGTGGCTGCTTAAGCAGCGTGAGGGGCTTGGATTTGTGATCCACTCCCAGCAGCAGAGATTTGAGCATCCCCCATCCCCCTGATCAGGAACTGGAGCAGCCCCAGCCCCCTGAGCACCCCAAGCCCCCCGGATCAGGAATTTGAGCAGCCCCAGCCCCCCAGGCTCACCGAGATCATCTGGTCCTTCCTGCACTGCTGGGACAGGTCCCTCACGCCGCTGACGAAATGTTTGTTGGTGGTGATGTAAACCTTGCCAGCCTCCAGCATGCCACTGCACAGCTTCACCAGCTGGGGACACACACAGGGACAGGGGGACAGGGACATGGGGACACACACAGGGACAGGGGGACACACACAGGGACATGGGGACACACACAGGGACACAGGCACAGGGACACGGACATGGCTCAGCACCAGGTTTGAACCACCCTGGCTTTGTTCCACACCCTGGGTAAAATCCCAGCCCAGGAAAGGACAGGGACAAAATCCCAGCCTGGGACAAGACAGGGTTAAAATCCCAGCCCAGGATAGGACAGGGATAAATCTCATCCTGGGACAGGGGGAAAATCCCAGCCCAGGAAAGGACAGGGGTACAAATCCCACTCCAGGACAAGGATAAAATCCTGCCCAGGAAATGACATGGAAAATCCTAGCCCAGGAGAGGACAGGGAAAAAATCCCGGCCCAGGAAATGACGGGTAAAATTCCAAAATTCCAGCCCAGGAAGGGACAGCCTGCCTGGAGCTCCTGTCCCAGCTCAGAGGAGCCCTGGGGACGGGCCTGAGGTGCTAAACATCAATTTATGAGCTGGAAATGGGCTCAGATTTTAGGGAACACCTGGAGGGACCCCATTCCCGGGCAGAGGCTCCACCAGGCCCCTCAGCCCACAGCCTGCCCTCACCTTGTCCAGCTTGGCCTCCATCTCCACCACATCCGTTTCCACCTCATCGATGGTTGCCCTGCGACAGAGCAGCGAGGAGGAATCGTTAATTAGCAGCAAGGAATCGTTAATTGGCGGCTTGTGATGATGGGGTAGGAGGCCAGGAAGGGGTGAGGGAGGATCAGAGGGACTCGCTATTCCCACTGGGATGTCGGGGCTGAATCCCTCAGGAATGAAGCCCAGGGCTGGGAAAAGAGATGGAGATGATCCAGATGATTCCAGGGCTGGGAAGTCACCCCCGGTAAATTCATTTAGTGGCATTGTTCTGTTAATTAGCAGCAGCGCTAATTGACACAGGGATAACCATTGTTCCATCCAGCCCCACCAGGCAGAGTTCCTCATTCCAGCAGCAGCAAACCCCATTTCCAGGCTCTCTGAAGTGCTGAATTATGACCTTTAAACCTCAGGAACCACCCCTGAAACCCACACAGAGCAGCCCTCGGGCCTCTGAACACCAAAAAGCTCCTCCAGACACGCGGGGCTGTGCTCGGACTGGGATAAATCCACTCCAGGATTTTGGGATCTGCTCCTTTTCCACGCCAGCAGGCAGATGTGACAGCGAGGAGCTGCCACAGCCCAGCTGCAGAGGCAAACACGACATCAGCCACGGGCAGGAGGCGCTCCCGGCCCTGGATCAGCCCCGGGCAGGAGGCACTCCCGGCCCTGGATCAGCCCCGGGCAGGAGGCGCTCCCGGCCCTGGATCAGCCCCGGGCAGGAGGCACTCGGGCTCTGGATCAGCCACTCCCGGCCCTGGATCAGCCCCGGGCAGGAGGCGCTCGGGCTCTGGATCAGCCCCGGGCAGGAGGCGCTCGGGCTCTGGATCAGCCCCGGGCAGGAGGCGCTCGGGCCCTGGATCAGCCACGGGCAGGAGGCGCTCGGGCCCTGGATCAGCCACGGGCAGGAGGCACTCGGGCTCTGGATCAGCCACGGGCAGGAGGCGCTCCCGGCCCTGGATCAGCCCCGGGCAGGAGGCGCTCGGGCCCTGGATCGGCCACTCCCGGCCCTGGATCAGCCCCGGGCAGGAGGCACTCGGGCTCTGGATCAGCCCCGGGCAGGAGGCGCTCCCGGCCCTGGATCAGCCACGGGCAGGAGGCGCTCCCGGCTCTGGATCAGCCACGGGCAGGAGGCACTCGGGCCCTGGATCAGCCACTTCCGGCCCTGGATCAGCCCCGGGCAGGAGGCACTCGGGCTCTGGATCAGCCCCGGGCAGGAGGCGCTCCCGGCCCTGGATCAGCCCCGGGCAGGAGGCACTCGGGCTCTGGATCAGCCCCGGGCAGGAGGCACTCGGGCCCTGGATCAGCCCCGGGCAGGAGGCACTCGGGCTCTGGATCAGCCCCGGGCAGGAGGCGCTCCCGGCCCTGGATCAGCCCCGGGCAGGAGGCGCTCGGGCCCTGGATCAGCCCCGGGCAGGAGGCGCTCGGGCCCTGGATCAGCCCCGGGCAGGAGGCGCTCCCGGCCCTGGATCAGCCACGGGCAGGAGGCGCTCCCGGCTCTGGATCAGCCACGGGCAGGAGGCACTCGGGCCCTGGATCAGCCACTTCCGGCCCTGGATCAGCCCCGGGCAGGAGGCACTCGGGCTCTGGATCAGCCCCGGGCAGGAGGCGCTCCCGGCCCTGGATCAGCCCCGGGCAGGAGGCACTCGGGCTCTGGATCAGCCCCGGGCAGGAGGCACTCGGGCCCTGGATCAGCCCCGGGCAGGAGGCACTCGGGCTCTGGATCAGCCCCGGGCAGGAGGCGCTCCCGGCCCTGGATCAGCCCCGGGCAGGAGGCGCTCGGGCCCTGGATCAGCCACTCCCGGCCCTGGATCAGCCCCGGGCAGGAGGCTCTCCCGGCCCTGGAACGGCTCCTGGGGTCCCTGGGGAGGGCAGAGCGCAGCAAACCCCCGGAGCCCAGGGTGCTCCCTGCAGAGCACTCCCAGCTGATTTCTTTAACCCCACGCCTGGGAATGCGGTCAAACCTCACACCACCAAGGGCTTGGAATCCTAATTTTAGTCAGGGAGATTCTTAGGTTTTAAAAGGCTGGTTCATTAAATATTCCACCCAAAGTTGGAAAAAGCCCAGCCCTGAGCATGTGCCAGCTGCAGGGATGGGATTTGGAGGGACATGAAGCATCAGGCACCAAGGATTTGAAATCCTAATTTTAGTCAGGGAGCTTCTTAGGTTTGTGGGATCAAGATTTTAAAAGTTGGTTCATGACATATTCTACCCCAATTTGGGCAAATGCCAGCCCTGAGCTGCAGGGATGGGATTTGGAGGGACGGGAACTGGTGCTGCTGTCAGGAAAAGGACAGGACACCCTCAATGCTCCAAATTCCTGCAGGAACCATCAGGATTTCTGTCTCGGGCTCTGGGTGTCTTCATCCCAGGAATATTCTCCAGTAAAAAAATGCTGGGTTGCTCCTTTTTTTCCTTCCTAAATTCCCTCCAAGCACCCTGGAAAATGAAATCCAGGCTGGAGCTCAGTGCCCAGGGCTCTGGCCACCACCAGCCCTTGGAAAACACAGCCAAAAAACAACAAAAAAGGAGTTTTTCCATGGAATAACAAACCAAAGAAATATAAAATAAAGAAACAGCAGCTCTCCCACTCTGCTCTGCCTCCCACACACACAAACAGCAGCGTGGCTGTGCCCGGGGGCAAAGCTTTGGAAAGAAAAGGAATCGTTAAAAAGGCTCTTTTCAGGTTTTTTCCCCCCCCTCTTTCAGCTATTTTTGGTGCCTGGGTTTGGGGCTCGTGTGCCTTCATGCATCTGCTGCCAGATTCAATTCTTCCACTCGGTTTCCTCGTGCTGCTGATAGCTGGGCACAAAAAGCAGCTGGAAAAGAGGGAAGAGCTGGATTTCCTGGGAATCATTTTCCTTCCAGGGAAGCAGGAGCAGCCATTGTGGAATCTGCAATCCAGGCAGCAGATTTCCTGTCTGTAATTTAATATAATTCTATCATTTATTCATTTACGTTCATCTTTATTCATCTATTCTATGATTTATTCATCTATAATTTACTACCTATTTTTATCCCAGCCCATGGATAAATTTGGGCTCTGTGAAGGAGGGAGATGATTTTGGGGCTGGGGAACACAAAGTGCAAAAAATTGGAGCTTTTTATTTGGTATGGGCTTGATGGAAAAGGCTCCAAAGGGTTTGAATGCAAGGGCAGAGATCCCAGGGATTTATTTGGTTGTAAAGGAGATCCAGGAAGCAAAGAAAATTACATTTATCCAGCATTTTTCAGGTACTTTTAGATCCTAAAGAAGCTCTCGGGGAGAGGAACTCTGAGATAAGCTGGGAGTGGAAAGCAAAAGGATCCCAAAATTCAATCCCAAATCCTCCCACACACCTGGCTCTGCTGCTCAGGGATTTTTCCTTCTGCATCTCAGGGCCTGATCAAGCCCTGATTTCCCACCCTTCAAGGGCACACCATGCCCAAGCCCATCCCTGTGGTTTTGGGGCTTAAAATGTCCTTTTCCTTCTCACTGATGCAATTCCAGAGCATTGGATTTTTGTGATTAAAAATATAAATTTCCTTCTTGCTGGTACAATTCCACAGCACTGGATTCTTGGGGGTTAAAATGCTCTTTTCCTGCTCATTGATGCAATTCCAGAACACTGGAATTTGGGGTCTAAAACACCCTTTTCCTGCTCGCTGAAGGAATAGAACAGCGCCGGATTTGGGGGGTTAAAATGTCCTTTTCCTGCTGACTGGTGGAACTGCAGCTCCCACAGATCCTGCTTCCCTTGAGGAATCCCAGTTCCACTGCTGACAGGCTGAGCCTGTGCCAGCTCTGCTCCCAAATTTCCATCCTCCCACTGCTGTGGCAGAGATGAAAGCAGAGTTACACAACTCAGGGACCCGGGATGACTCCTGAGGGACGAGGAAACGAACTCAGCACATCCCGAGGCAGCTGGGAATGGGAATCCACGTCTGCTGCCCACCACTCCCATCCCATCCCACCCCATCCCACCCCATTCCCATCTCAGGGATCTCATCCCCATTCCCATTCCCATCCCATCCCATTCCCATCCCACCCCATTCCCATCCCATCCCACCCCATTCCCATCCCACCCCATCCCATCCCATCCCATTCCCTTCCCACCCCATTCCCACCCCATCCCATCCCACCCCATCCCAGGGATCTCATCCCCATTCCCATTCCCATCCCATGGATCTGCAGGAACCCAACTCAGCCAAGAACTGAATCTTTTCACCCCAAAATAACTGAAATAAGGTGATGTCCCACTGCTGCTCCATCCTGGAGGAAACTGGGAATGGGAATCCATTCCCATCCCATGGATCCCATCCCATTTGTGCCTCCTGAACAAACCCCAACCGTGCTCAGCCCAGCCAAGAAGTGAATCTTTTCACCCCAAAATGAATATTTGAATAATTAGAATCAAGCTCTGTCCCCAGGGCTGGCCAAGAACTCTCTTTTCACCCCAAAGCTCTGAATGCAGCTCTGGCCCAGGACTGGCTCTTTTCACCCCAAAGCTCTGAATGCAGCTCTGGCCCAGGACTGGCTCTTTTCACCCCAAAGCTCTGAATGCAGCTCTGGCCCAGGACTGGCTCTTTTCACCCCAAAGCTCTGAATGCAGCTCTGGCCCAGGACTGGCTCTTTTCACCCCAAAGCTCTGAATGCAGCTCTGGCCCAGCCTGAGCCTGCCCTGGCCCCGTGCCCCGAGCGTTTCCTGCCGCTCTCCCTTCCTGCTGAAGCCCTGCCAGGATTTTTTCCTTTTTCTTTTTGCACAACAATCCCTGGCCTCCCCCCAAGCCCTTCCCACTCCAGACGAGGCTGAGCTCCCTCAGAGATCCCCACAGCCCTGCTCTGTGCATTTGGATTGGCTCAGAAATGGCAAAAATCACCCAAAACTGGCCAAAATCCCACCAGGAATGGTTTCCCAGCCCCAGAGATAACGAGCTGTGGGTTCATTAAGGCTCCAGCTCCAGCCAGGAGCAGCTGCATCCTAAAGGGATCCAGGGAAAGGATCACTGGGAAAGGGATCCAGGGGAAATTGTGCCAAAAAATACAAAATCAGGCAAAAAGTGATGCAGGAAATTATGTAAAAAAATACAAAATTAGGCAAAAAGTGATGCAGGAAATTATGTAAAAAAATACAAAATTAGGCAAAAAGTGATGCAGGAAATTAGGACAAAAATTAGGCAGAAAATTATGCTGAGAAATAGAATGTTAGGCAGAAAATTACACAGAAAATTAGAAAATTATATAGAAAATTAGGCCAAAAATGATGCAGGAAGTGATGAAGAAAATTATAAAGAAAATTAGGCCAGAAAATTATGATGAAAATTAGGCAGAGAATTATGCAGAAAAATAGAAAATTTGGCCAAAAATTGTGCCGGAAAATAGCAAATTATATAGAAAATGAGGCCAAAATTATGCAGAAAAATAGAAAATTATATAAAAAATTATGCCAAATTTAGAAAATTAGACCAAAAATGACACATAGAGCCTCTCTCAGCCACCACCTAAAAATCATCCCGGAGATTCTCCCTTCCCCAGCTGCCCCAGAGCAGCTCCAGCTCCGAGCGAGCTCATCCCAGCGGGATCCCAGCCAGCTCCCAGGGCACAGATCCCTGCAGCAGGAGCAGCAACGCTTCCGGAAGCTTCCCTCCCTCTTCCTGCGCCTCTGCCAGCTCCAGCTCCGGCTGAGCTCGGCCTCTCCCACCCTGGAATCTCCCCAAACGCCTCTCCCAGCTGCAAAGGAGGGGTTGGAGCTCCCCTGAGCTGTTGCAGCTGTTCCCAGCTGTTCCCAGCTGCCAAATCTCTCCCCTGTTGGAAGGATCATAAATCAGGAGTGTCACACTCAGAGCAGAGATCTGGCACCTTGTGATGTCAACACCTGAGTGAGGAATTCCTAAAAAACCCCTTCTAGAAGGAATTCAGGGGGGAATAAACTCCACTGGATGAGGAATTCCTAAAAAAAAAAAAAGTCCAGAAGGAATTTAGAGGGAATAAAATCTAAATTTTATACCCTCACTGAGTGAGAAATTCCCCAAAATCCCTTCCAGCAGGAACTGAGAGGGGAATCCTTTCCCTTTCCCTTTCCTTTCCTTTCCTCCATCCAGGGCAGTGTCACCATGACAACAGCTCCATGGTGACAGTATCCATGGCAGCCCCATCCTGCCCAGGCCCTGCTCAGTTCCAGGGATTTTTCCTCCTGGGAGAGCTCAGGGCACGGCCACAGGTGTGTGAGGGTAAGGAGGGGAAATTCGGGATAACCTCGGGAGTTTAAAGAGAAAAAGAAACTGGGAATTGAGATCCTGGAGTGGAAATCTGGGATTCCCATCCTGCTGCTCCCTCCTCTCACCATCCTGGAGCTCCTGAGAAGGCTCAGATCCCCCGTCCCCCTGTCATTCACCCCCTTCTATCCCTGTATAATTTATCCCATTAATTTATCCCATTTTCCCCCCGTCCCCTGTCATTTACCCCCTTCTATCCCTGTCCCCACATAATTTCTCCCATTTTCCCCCGTCCCCATGCCATTTGATCCCTTTTACCCCGTCCTCATTCCATTTATCCCATTTTACCCCCATTCCCATGTCATTTATTCCCTTTTACCCCATCCTCACTTCATTTAACCCTTTTACTCCATCCTCCTTCCATGTAATCCTTTTTACCCCTCTCCCTATGCCATTTATCCCCCTTTTACCCCTGTCCCCACCTCTGGCTGTGCTGGGGGATGCAATTCCCACACTGCCCCAAAGTAAAACCCAACATTTATCAGTTCTTTGGGATGGAAATGGCTCCTTTTGGATGGAGATCAGTGCTGAGCCTGGGACAAAGCCCTGGGCACAAAGGTGGGGCTGTCTGGTGGCCCAGGGCTGTGTCCCCCCAAGGAGCCCCCATCCCACCCATCCCATCCCATTGATCCCATCCCATTGATCCCATCCCATCCCATCCCATCCCATCCCATCCCATCCAATCCCATCCCATCCCTGCTGGCTGTGCCATGCCCTCAGTGCCACCCTGGGGGTGTGGGCAGCTCTCTGGGCACCCCAGGGGTGGATGGACGGATGGACAGACGGATGGATGGATGATGGATGGATGATGGATGGATGATGGATGATGGATGGATGATGGATGGATGGATGATGGATGGGATGGATGGATGATGGATGATGGATGGATGGATGGATGGATGGATGGATGGATGGATGGATGATGGATGATGGATGGATGATGGATGGATGGATGATGGATGGGATGGAGGATACAGGGATGGATGGATGATGGATGATGGATGGATGATGGATGGATGGATGATGGATGGATGGATGGATGGATGATGGATGATGGATGGATGGATGATGGATGGATGGATGGAGGGATGGATGGATGGATGATGGATGGATGATGGATGGATGGATGATGGATGATGGATGGATGGATGGATGGATGATGGATGGATGATGGATGGATGGATGATGGATGGATGGATGGATGGACAGACGGATGGACAGACGGATGGACAGACAGATGGATTTAGCCCAGCCCTGCTGTGCTGACGAGGCAGCTCCAGACTGAGCCTGACCCAGATTCCAGCGGCTCTGCTGGAAATGCTGCGTGTGCTGCTCCAGTTCAGCTGCCTCTCCCTGTGCTCTTCTCTCCTCTTCCTCTTTTCTCTTCTCTTCCTCTTTTCTCTTCTTTTCCCTCTTTTCCCGCTGCCTCTCCCTGTGCTCTCCTTTTCCTCTTTTCTTTCTCCCCTTTTCTCTCATTTCCCCCTTCCCCAGTGTCTGATGGAGCTCCCTGGGGCAGGGCCAGCCCGGGCATGGGGACAATGCCCTCCCTTGTGGCCGCCCCACAGCAGCTCCCTGTGAGCCCCACACTGGGGCTGTGTTCCTGGGCTGCATCCCCACAGCTCTGCTCTGTGACATTCCCTGATCCCCTGCCAAGGCTGGGCCTCCTCATGCTGGGCCTGCCTTCCAATCATCCCATTATCCCATTTCCATTTCCTATTATCCCATTTCACACTGTCCATTGTCCCATTGTCCATTATCCCATTGTCCATTATCCCATTGTCCATTGTCCATTACCCATTTCCCATTATCCCATTTCCATCTCACATTGTCCATATCCCATTTCCCATTATCCAATTCCCATTTCCCATTGTCCATCATCCCATTTCCCATTATCCATTATCCAATTTCCCATTGTCCATTATCTCATTTCCATTTCCCATCTCCCATTTCCCGTTATCCATTATCCCATTTCCCATCATCCAATCTCCTGTTATCCCATTTCCATTTCCCATTATCCAATTTCCCATTGTCCACTATCTCATTTCCATCTCCCATTTCCCGTTATCCATTATCCCATTTCCCATCATCCAATCTCCTGTTATCCCATTTCCATTTCCCATTATCCAATTTCCCATTGTCCACTATCTCATTCCCATTTCCCATCTCCCATTTCCCATTATCCATTATTTTTTGGGAACGTTTTTTTGCCAAGGAGATTTTGGGAAAGGTTTTTTGGCAAGGAAAGCTTTTTGGCAAAGGTTTTTTCCTGGTAGATTGGCTGCCACACAAAGGAGAGGCTGGTCCAGTGCAACCTCTGCCCCCTCAATGGAACCATCCCCAAAAATCTCCTTTAAATCCCAGAAGAGCCCCCAGAGCTGCTTTGTTTGGAGGTGACTCTGGGCAAAAGCAGCCGAGCTTTGCTCTGGCCCAGATAAATCTATTTATAGCAGGAGTTATGCTAATTCCACAGGGATCTGATCTGCTGGCACTGCTGCAGCAATGAGATTTTCTGCTACCTGTCCTTTCAGCCACCCTGAGCAGCCAGAAATTGTTAAATTCTCCAACTTCCAGCTCTGCGCCTCCTGCTGCTTCCCTTCCCTGACATCTCCATGCCCTGCTGCTTTCCTGCCTCTGCAAATTGCTGCTTCACCCCAGAACTTGGAATAAGTGGGAAAAACCCGAGGAAAAACAGCTTGTGAAAATAATTTTAAAGCCACTTATATTTAAGTCACTAAAAAAATTTAAAATTGAATTGTTTTATCACCTTGCCGGAGGTTCATGTTAGGTTTTATAAAGAATAATTCATTTACTGCCCCTTTTGTGAGCTGAGGAGTGTGGAGGGGATTTACCCCATCATTAAAATGTCCCTGTCCTTGGGATAAAAGGGTTTTTTTTTTCCCCTCACAGCAATTTCTTAATGGAGGAATGGCACTAAAGAGCTGTTTGCAGTGCCTGGGCTCTCCTGGTTTTGCTCCAGGATAATGGAATAAGCTGGAATTCTAATCTTGACTAAAATCTCTCCACAGATGGCTGAGGGCACCATGGAGAGGTGGAGGCTGTGCCAGTGAGAGCAGGAGGAGAAAATCCAGGTGGAACAGCAGAAATTCACCAAAATCATCTCTCTCTTCACAGCTTTATCCTCATTCAGGGTTTTTTCCCCAAGGCCTGTTGAAAATTCTCTTCTTCCTTCCAGTGATTGCTCAAAACCTTGAATTTTTCACCAAATCCAGCAGCAGAAATTCAGACTGTGACACCAAAATCATCTCTCTCTTCATGGTTTTATCCTCATTTCATTTTCTTTTCCAAACCCCTGCTGAAAAATCTCTTCTTCATTTCAGTGTTTCCTCAAAAATTTGAATTTTTCTTCAAATTTTTCTTCAGCTCCAGCTTCTCTCCCACAGAACTCCACCAGCCCCAAATCCTCTCCTTAGTGCCCAAATCTTATTTTCACTTCACAGACATTTCCTGGCGTTTGTTTCCCCCCATTTTTCACTGAGATTTCAGCAGCTGCACAACCCCTAAAGGAACTTTTCTCCATTTCTGTGCCCAAGCTCAGCTCTGGCAGCAGAGCTCAGGAGGTTTTTCCAGAGCCCCCAGAAACCCCAATTCCTGTCTGGAATCTGTGAAATGTCAGTTTACAGCTCCTTCCCTTCCCTGAGACACTGGAGGTGGATGTTTAGACAAGGCTTTGAAGCAGGATGAGTAAGATTGCAGAGTTTTGGTTGCTTGCTGTGTTTAGTTGACTTTTTTTACATTAATATTTAGCAAAAAACCTGGCAGTTTTCAGCAGAAAATATGGGGTTTTATAATGCACACAAAATCCCATTCCTTTTTCTTCTTCTTCCCATTTTCCTTCTCGTTTCTGCTCCGATTTTAAGAGTCAGGAATTGGAATTTATCGATTTTAATCAACTTCAATCAATTTAAATCCAATGTAATCAATATTTGAGTGTTTTTCTCCAAGCTCCTGCAGCACCAAGGAGCTACTTGGGGAAGGTCATGAGGATTTGGTGACCTCCAGAGGTTTCTTCCAACCTCAATTACTGCAGGATTTAATGGCTTAGAGATGAAATCCTTCCTTAGCCCTGCTAATGCACTCCTGATGTCATGGATCTGATGATAACGGGTTTTTCCCTGGCAACTCCCAGCCAAACCTCCCCAGGAACATCTGGAATTTTCTGGAAATCACCTGCTCAGCACCACCCACCTGGGTAAATTATTCTGGAACTGGTTCCAGGTTGATGGACCCCACCTTACTTTCTGCTCTGAATATTCTTTTTTTTTTTTTTTTAAGTTCACTGCAGGAGTTTATCCCTGAATATTGAATATTGAACATTCTTTTTTTATTTTTACAGCTCCCACCTTGAGCTCACTGCAGGAATTTATCCCTGAATGGATCCCCACCTTCCTCTCTGCACTGAATATTAATTAATTTTTTAAATTCTTTTTCAGGGGAACAGCCCAGCTGCAGAGTTGATTTTAGCAGGAGCTGATTTTTGATTTCAGCAGAAGATTTTAGCACCACAGCTCCCAGGTGCTCTTAGGAAACCCCAGAGAGAAATGCCTGGCATAAGAGTGGAACTGCACAGGCAGCCCTGAACACAGGAATATTCTATTCCTGAGCTGAAGAAAGACTCATTCTGTGCCACAAGACCCTTTAGACATTTGTTTGCTTTCTTTGACGAGCAAAATGGATTTAAATAAAAAAAAAAACGGCCTCAAACAGTTCTGTCTTCTCCCCAAGTGACCTTGGTGGCACCGTTTACCCACAGGGCTGGAGGAGCTCCAGCAGCTTTTGTTGAGACTTCCCCCAGCAGGGATCTCTTTCAGCACTAAATGCTCTTTATTTCTGTTTTTTTTCCCTTTTTCCCCTCCTCCTCTGGGCCTTGGCTGGAGCTGGAGCTGCCCAGCCTCTGGGCTGGCTTTGTTTGGGGCTGAAAAGGCTTTTCCTGCCACAGGCAGCCCTGCAGTGGCACCAAGCCCCTGCCCCTTCCTCTGGGTGCCACTTGGGTGACAAGTGACAATTTGGCACCTTCCCACAGGTGCCAGCTGGATTTTGCTGTGCCACAAAATTGGGATTTTTTCCCAGTGCCACAACCTTTTCCTAAAAGGGTGAGAGATCCTGGGGCTGCTGGGGGGTGGGAACGAAAGCCCTGGAGCTGCTCATCCCTAATTTTGATTTATTCCCCTCAGGGCTGGGCACAGTCCCACTTTCCAGGGGAACGTGGCTGTGGAATTCATCCCCACGTGAAAAACCAGTGTGTCAGTGCTCCAGGTCTGGGAAGGGACATTTTGGAGGGGATTTTGGATGATTTTTGGAGGGGAGCACCTCACGTGCTGTGGGTGCTCTCTCTCCCCTTCCCTGCTTTTCCTTTCCCCTTTTCCCCTTTCCGTTTCCTTTCCCTTTTCCTCTTTCCCTCTCCTTCCCCATTCCCTTTTCATTTCCCTCTTCCCCTTTCCTTTCCTTTTTCCCCTTTCCTTTCCTTTTTCCCCTTTCCTTTCCTTTTTCCCTTCCCCACATTTTCCCCATTCCCAGATTTCCTGCTGCCTGTCCCACCCCTCTGGGGTCCTGAATCCCCTCTGGAGGCAGGAAAAGCATCCCTGAGAATGTGCTGCATGCCCAGGCTCACAGAAAAAGCCAAACTGTGGAGGGCAGGGGGAATCATCGGGCAGGAAGCAGGGATGAGGAGGGAGCTGAAAGCTTCCTCTGTGCTGCAGGCACAACAAAGCTGCCCTTGTAGCACAACTCCAGCCCCAGGCCCAGGGGCAGAGCCGGGCTCAGCCCCTCAGGATTCCCAGGTTTCCATGCTCCCCACGAGCACTCAGCTGAAATTCACCCCTGATTCCCTGCGCACCCACCTCTCACCGCCCAGGCGAGGTGAGGGCTCAGGAGCTGGGATGAAAGCCCCCAGCCCCGGCTGTGCCATCTCCCATCCCAAACCCGGGAGCTCGCCAGGCCCTCAGCCCAGTTTGGAGCTGGCACCGTCCCACGGTTCCGCGCTTTATCTCCCGGCTCAGATGAGTCAGCGGCACATCAAGAGCTCCTCGCCTCCTTCCAACTCCCCGGCTCAATCTGGCTCAGATTCCACTCTGGGAATCAAAGGCAGGACGGCCCTCCTCAAAAAAATGTCACTTTGCTGCCTCAAAAAATGTCACTTTGCTGCCTCAAAAAATGTCACTTTGCTGCCTCCACGGCCCCCAGTGCCAGGTGGGCAAAGCAGGAAATGTGGGAATGGGGAAGGAAAGGAGGGAAAAGAGGGAAAATGAGGAAAAGGGTGGAGGAACGGTGAAGAAAGGTGGAAAAGGGGAAAGGAAAGGAGGGAAGGGGAGAGGAAAGGAGGAGAAGAGGAAGAAGGAAATTAAAAAGGAAATTTGAGAATGGGGAAAGGTGGGGAAAGGTGGGAAAGGGGAAAGGAAGGGAGAGGAAGGGAGGGAAGGGGAGAGGAAAGGAGGAGAGGAGGGAAAAGGAGGAAAAAGGAAAGGAAAAAGGAAATCTGGGAATGGGGGAAAGGGAAAGGGAAAGGGAAAAGGGAAAGGGAAAAATATCCCTGTGGGAAAAACCTAAATGTCCCTGCGGGAAAAACCCAAATATCTCTTTATGAAGATATTTTGACCCCAAATATCCCTGTGTGAAGACCCCAAATATCCCTGTGGGAAAAACCCAAATATTTCTTTATGAAGACACCAAATATCTCTTTACAAAGATATTTTGACCCCAAGTATCCCTGTGTGAAGACCCCAAATATCTCTTTATAAAACCCCAAATTTCTCTTTATTATGACACCAAATATCCCTGTGGGAAGACCCCAAAGTTAAACCAGATAAACTGAAATAGATAAATAGATATTTTCAGCTAATAAACTGAATGTAATTTATAAAGTATTATAAGTGGGAAATAAATGAATTTTTGATTTTGAAGCTGAGGGTTCTGTAAGTAGGAAATAAATTAAAATTAATTTTTGATTTTGAAGCTGAGGGTGGCAGTGCTGTGGGACAAACTCGGGGACAGCTGCAGCCACCCCAAACCCCAAACCCCAAACCCCAAATCCCTCCTGCAGCTCAGGTTACAGCTGCCAACCCTCCTGCCCAAAATAATCCAGGGCAAAAACCTCTCCAAAATTCAGCTGTTCCCTGCTAAGCCCTGACACCAAACTGGGCCTTCAGCCTCATTCCCTCCACTCTGAGCAGAATTTTTATATATAAATAATACCTTACAAAAAAAAACCACAACAAACCAGTACCTAAAATATATAAATAGAAATAGAAATATAAAAATAAATATATCTATCTTATATAAATAAATATAATATATAACTATACATAACAATATAACTATATAAAAATATAAAATATATACTTCTATATTTTATATTATATATAATATATATAAATATTAATATATACCTAAATATACATTATATAAATATATAAATATAAATATATGATTGAATATCCTAATGATAGGGGGAAAAAGGTGCATAAATCCCAATGGCAGGCAAAAAAAAGGGAAATAAAGGTGGATAAATCCTAATGACAGACCAAAAAAAAAGGGGGAATAAAGGTGGATAAATCCTAATGACAGGTGAAAAAAAAGGAGAAAAAAAGGTGGATAAATCCTAATGGTAGGGGGGAAAAAAGGGAACTACAGGTAGATAAATCCTAATGATAGAGGGCAAAAAAGGGAAATAAATGTGGGTAAATCCCAATGAATGCTAAGTGAGCAGAGGATTGATTAAATTGGATTTCTCGGTGGATTTAAGAATTCTCCACAAACCCATTCCCACAAAAGGAGTGTTCCTGGATTTCCCAGGCTCCTGCTGGGAGGGGAAAGCCCCAGAGGTGCCCAACAGGCCCTGCCAGGTGATGAAATTGTGCACCTGAACCGCAGCCACGCCCCTGCCATGCGCGGAAATCAGCTGAGACACATCTCAGCAATGGCAGCTGAGGCATCCAAAAAGTCCATTTTCTTGGTGGGAACTGGAATTTATCAGGTAGGAAGTGATGAGCGGGATCTGACATCAGGATTTCTCAATATTTGAGGTCCAAACTCTGAATATTTCAACTTGGTTCTTCTTTTTCCCTCTAACATCAAGATTTCTCAATATTTGAGGTGTTAAGTCTGAGTATTTCAGTTCTTTTCCCTTCTAACATCAGAATTTCTCAATATTAGAGGTGGAAATTCTCAATAATTCAACTTGGTTCCTTTTTTTTCTTCTAACATCAGGATTATCTCAATATTTGAGGTGTAAATTCTAAAAAACTCAACTTGGTTCCCTTCCTTCCTTCTACCATCAGGATTTCTCAATATTCAAGGTGTAAATTCTCAATAACTCAACTTGATTTTTCTTTTTCCCTCTAACAGCAGAATTTCTCAATATTCAAGGTGTAAACTCTGAATAACTCAACTAGGTTCATTTTTTTCCCTTCTAATGTCAAGATTTCTCAATATTTGAAGTGTCAAGTCTGAATAATTCAACTTGATTCTTCTTTTCCCTTCTAACATCAGGATTTCTCAATATTTGAGGTGTCAGTTCTGAATAACTCAACTTGGTTCCTTCTAATGTTAGGATTTCTGAATATTCAAGGTGTAAATTCTCAATAACTCAACTTGATTCTTCTTTTCCCTCCTAACATCAGAATTCCTCACTATCTGAGCTGTTCATAATTTAAATATTCCCCTGCTGCACATATTCCAACCCTCCTGAAATGCCCAAGCTCCTGAAATGTCTAATCTCTTGTTCTCCCTCTAACAGACATTCTGTGTCTGGCCATGGGGGAAATAGTTCATAATTCAGCCTTAAACGAGTGGTTTTGATCAAGGTCCAAGGGAGGGCTCTGAGAGCTGTTTTGTTTTCATGGACAGAGCAGAATGGTGCTGAAAAACCTGGCCTGGAGCCCACACACACACCAGGGGCAAAATAAATAAATAAACAGATCAATCAGGGCTGACGTCAGCAGGAAAAGGGTCAGTGCCATGTGGGACAGACAGACAGACAGACAGACAGCTGGACAGTGAGGTCACAGCTCTGGCTCGGGGCCACCCTGCAGTTCATGTGCTCTGCAGCACAATGGGGTGGGATGACAGGCAAAAAAAAGGGATGAAGGTGGGTAATCCTAATGATATGTGGGGAAAAAAAAGGGGAAATAAAGGTGGGTAAATCCTAATGACATACAAAAGAAATAGGGGAAAAAAAGGTGGGTAAATCCTAATGACAGATGAAAAAAATGGAAAAAAAGGTGGATAAATCCCAATGACAGGTAAAAAAAGGGGGTGGAAAGGTGGATAAATCCTAATGATGGGGGGAAATAAAGGTGGATAAATCCTAATGACAGGCAAAAAAAGGGAGGAAAAAAAGGCAGATAAATCTTAATGGATGCTAAGTGGGCAGAGGGCTGATGAAAGCATTTCCTGCCTCACTCTATGAAAAGTCCCATGATGCCAGAGCTGTCATCTCACCTGGCCCTGCCCAGCACCTGGCAGTGCAGGAAGAGCAGGATCTCCCTGGGAATGAGCAGATCCCCCTGAGAATGAGCAGATCTCCCTGAGAATGAGCAGATCTCCCTGAGAATGAGCAGATCCCCCTCAGAATGAGCAGATCTCCCTCAGAATGAGCAGATCCCCCTGAGGATGAGCAGATCCCCCTGAGAATGAGCAGATCTCCCTGAGAATGAGCAGATCCCCCTGAGAATGAGCAGATCCCCCTGAGGATGAGCAGATCCCCCTGAGAATGAGCAGATCCTCCTGAGAATGAGCAGATCCCCCTGAGAATGAGCAGATCCCCCTCAGAATGAGCAGATCCCCCTCAGAATGAGCAGATCCCCCTGAGAATGAGCAGGATCCCCCTGAGAATGAGCAGATCCCCCTGAGAATGAGCAGATCCCCCTCAGAATGAGCAGGATCTCCCTCAGAATGAGCAGATCCCCCTGAGAATGAGCAGATCTCCCTCAGAATGAGCAGGATCTCCCTGAGAATGAGCAGATCTCCCTGAGAATGAGCAGATCTCCCTGAGAATGAGCAGATCCCCCTGAGAATGAGCAGATCCCCCTCAGAATGAGCAGATCCCCCTGAGAATGAGCAGATCCCCCTCAGAATGAGCAGATCCCCCTGAGAATGAGCAGATCCCCCTGAGGATGAGCAGATCTCCCTGCAGGATCTCTCTCCCTGCAGGATGAGCAGATCTCCCTGCAGGATCCCAATAAAACCACCTGCAGGGTGACCCTTCCCACACCCCAGCCACACGTGTGTTACCTCCACAAGCACACAGCACCACAAAATGCCAATTTGGCAGCCCGGCCTCAGCCACAGACCACTGCAACCCTTCTGCACCCCAACAACCTCTAGAAATGCTTCCGAAAACCACTGAATGCCTTAGAAACCATTCCTAAACACACTTCCAACAAAATGCAAGCTGCTTTTTCTTGGCTTTTTTTGGGTTTTTTTTTCCAATAAACAAAAAGATTCCGAGCAGGAACAACACGAAACATCTGCAGGAAGCAGAGAACACCCTCCAATAACTCCTTCCCCTGCACACACAGGCAGCCCCAGCCGCTCCTGCAGGCTTTTGTCTGCATTTGGCTGATGCAGACAGCGCTGGGGCGGCGGGGATCGCTGCCTGCGGGAGCTGTGCTCTCCCTGAACAGCAGCAGCACATCCCAGCCCATCCCAGCACATCCCAGCCCCTCCGGACACGCAGCCAGGATGCTCCGGGCACAATGGAGCGGCAGCTGCCGGCTCCTTCCCCGCCAGCCCCGGCCTGATGTGGATGCGAGAGCACAGCCAAGCCGGAGCCTTTGTTGTCACAGCCCAGATTCCTGCAAGACCGCTAAAAAAAAAATTTAAAAATCCACCCTGCGAGAGCCGGGAATGTGAGCGCATGGAAAATGAGTGTATTCCCCTTGAGCGGCTCTGCGGGCGGCTCCGGGCAGCGCCGCCCGGCCGAGCCCCGGGGGATGCGCGTTCCCGGCGGGGACCGGCGCTGCGAGCCCCCAAAACCCCGAATCGTCCCCGTGCCAAGCTCCGGGAGCAGCGGATGCGGGACACGGATGCGGGGCACGGGGGGATGCGGGGCACGGAGGGAGGGGGGCACACGGAGGGATGGGGCACACGGAGGGATGCGGGGCACAGAAGGGAGGGTGCGGGGAACGGGAAGTCGGGGTGCGGGAGGGATGCGGGCCCGGTAGGGCAGCGCCTGCGGCCCGAGCATCGCCGGCTGCAGGAGGAACGCGCTGGGCCCCGGCTCCGGCCCTTCCTTCCCGGGCCCGGTTCCCTCTGCCCGAGCCCGGCTCGCTCTGCCCGAGCCCGGCTCGCTCTGCCCGGGCCCGGCTCCCTCTGCCCGGCCGCGGCCCTGCCCGTCCTCCCGTTCCCCCCGCACCGCCCCGAGCCGTTCCCGCGGAGCTCCCGGCGCTTACCGGAACCGGGGCGAGTCCTTGATGCACTCCTCGAACTCCACCGTCATCCTGCCGGCTCGGGCTCGGCCGCGCTGCGCTCAGCGGAGGAAGCGCATCGCCCGCCGCCTGCGCTCAGCGCGGGCAGCGCCCGCCCCCCGCGGCACCGGCCCGCCTCCCGCACCGCCACCGAACCGGGATGGAACCGGCTACAGCACCGGCCCGCCTCCCGCACCGCCACCGAACCGGGATGGAACCGGCTACAGCACCGGCCCGCCTCCCGCACCGCCACCGAACTGGGATGGAACCGGCTACAGCACCGGCCCGCCTTCCGCACCGCCACCGAACCGGGATGGAACCGGCTACAGCACCGGCCCGCCTCCCGCACCGCCACCGAACCGGGTACAGCACCGGCCCGCCTCCTCCCGCCGCCGAACCGGGATGGAACCGGCTACAGCACGGGAATAGCCCAGCCTCCCACGGAACCGGCTACGGCACCGGGTACGTCACCGGGCACAGCCCCCGGTCCAGCCCTGCCACGGCTCCGACCCGCCTCCCGCAGCACCGAGACAGAACCGGGAACAGCACGGACGCGCCTCCTGCCGAGCCACGGACAGATCCAGACACGGCACGGACACGGCACGGACACGGCACGGACACGGCCATGACCTGCCTCCGGACACCGGGCACGGACACAGCCCTGACCGCCCCTCCTGCACACCAGCCATTAGGATTTATCCACCTTTTCCCCCTATCGTTTGGATTTATCACATTTCCCCCCCTTTTTACCTGCCATTAGGATTTATTCCTTCTCCCCCTACTTTTTTTTTCACCTGTCATTAGGAATTTCAGCTTTCCAATCCAAACCCTTCCATGATTTCCAGGCAGGATTTCCAGGCAGGAAGAACAAACCAAATCCAATGGTAAAATTCCATAACCAGCAGCAGGATTGGCATCAATCCTGTCCCTCCTCAATCCAGTTTTTCATTTTCCATAAGCAGCCAGCAGCCAGGGGATAAATCTGCAGGAATCACTCGGGGAAGGAGCACATCTGGGTTTGTGGGTCCAGCTGAAGGTGAATTCCATCGCCACAGGACAGGCAACAAACTGTGGTGTGGCTAATTGAGGTTAATTAATCCTGATCTTCCGCCCACCCAGCACCACAGACCCAGCAGCAGCAACCACATCGCTCACTGATGGTTTCAGATGAACTTTCTGTGAACTGAGAGAAGGGTCTGACGTGGAAATCCCATGTTTGAAGAAAATCCTACCTCTAAACTGAAGCCATGAGTGAATCAACAGGCCCAGGGGGCCCTGACAGATGTCACAAGGAGACCTCACCCAGCCATGGACAGAAACAGGGATGAAATTAATTGAAATTTAATGTTTAATGCCATTTTTCCCACCCCCTGCCACAGGCAGGGACCTTTCACCATCCCAGGGTGCTCCAGCCTGGCCCTGGACACTTCCAGAGATCCAGGAGCAGCTGCTCTGGGAATTCCACTCCAAGGAAGCCATTCCCTGTGTCCTGTCACTCTGTCCCTTGTCCCCAGTCCCTCTGCAGCTCTCCTGGAGCCCCTTTAGGCCCCGGAAGGTGCTCTGAGGTCTCCCTGGAGGCTTCTCTTTTCCAGGTTTTTAACATTCCCAGCTCTCCCAGCCCTTGGAGCATCTCTTGTGGTCCCTACTTTATGTGTTTTCTTAGCTGAAATCAACACAACAACATTATTATTTTTATTATTATTGTTTTCTTCCATCCAACTGAGTTGCAGGCAGCACAGTGGAGAGCTGAGGAGCGGCTGAGGTGAAGCCCAGGGTTCCAGAGGGGTTTGGTGTTTGCACAGCACCCCAGTTCCCATCCCATCAGCACATCCCAGGTTCCGAACAGCACATCCCAGATCCCCATGAGCTTGTGCAAGGTCCCCATAAGCAGGTCCCAGTTCCCATGAGCAGATCCCACTTTCCCATGAGCAGGTCCCATCTCCCACCAACCCATCTCCGGTCCCAATCAGTCTTTCCCAGGTCCCCACCAGCCCATCCCGGTCCCCACCAGCCAATCCCGGTCCCCACCAGCACATCACTGTGGACCCATGACCACATCCCGGTTCCCATCAACCCGTCCTGGTCCCTATGATCACATCCCCGGTCTGCACCAGCCCATTCCCCGGTCCCCATCAACCCATCCCTGTTCCCCACCATTAGACCACACCTTTCCCCACCAGCCCACCCCGTTCCCCACCAGCCCGGCCCGCTCTCTCCCGGTCCCAGCCGTGCCGCTCCGTTCCGTTCCGTTCCGCTCCGTTCCGTGCCGCTCCGTTCGGTTCCGTTCCGCTCCGTTCCGTGCCGCTCCGTTCCGTTCCGCTCTGCTCCGTTCGGTTCCGTTCCGCTCCGTTCCGTTCCGCTCCGTTCCGTGCCGCTCCGTTCCGTTCCGTGCCGCTCCGTTCCGTGCCGCTCCGCTCCGCTCCGTGCCGCTCCGCTCCGCTCCGTGCCGCTCCGTTCCGCTCCGTTCCGTGCCGCGCCGGAAGCGGCCGTGCCGGCCGGGGGAAGGGGCGGCGCTGCGGGCGGCGCTGCCCTGCCCGGCCCGGCCCGGCCCGCTCCGTGCCGGGTCTGTGTTCCCGGGGCCGTGCGCGGTGCCGGCGGCCCGGCCATGGCGGGTGCCCCTGCCCGGTACCTGGTGTTCTTTCAGTACTTTGGCACCAGGTACAGGTACGTGCCCCGCCCGGCCCCGGGGAGCCGTGGGGACGGCGGGGCTGGGGACGGACGCTGGGGACAGCCTGGGGACAGAGTTTGGAGAGAGCAGGGCTTGGGGATAAAACTTGGGATAGAGTTTGGGGATAGAGCTTGGAGAGAGCAGGGCTTGGGGATAAAACTTGGGGATAGAGTTTGGGGATAGAGCTTGGAGAGCGCAGAGTTTGGATTGGCAGGATTTGGAGAGAGCAGCGTTGGGGGGAGTGGAGCTTAGGGAGAGCAGAGTATGGGATGGCAGAGTTGGGGTAGAGCAGAATTTGGAGAGGGCAGAGTTTGATGAGGATTGGATGAGAGATTGGATGAGAACAGTGTCCAGGTGAGAGATTAACCCCTTCCTGAGCAGGTGAGAGCTGGACCCTGCTGTGCACAGAAAAAGGGATGGTTCGGGCAGGAAATGCATCAAACCAGCAAGGCAAAAAGACAGGGAAGGGCAGAGGAGAAGGGAAGTTTCTGTCAGGCTGGGGCAGGAGGACAGAGCAGGAAGTTCATCACAAACTGTCCTTGTGGCCTTTTAGTCAATTTATGACATTCACAAGTCCTGGCCTCCAACTGGCAATCGACTCCTGGCCCTAAAATAGTTTAATCTCAAATTAACTTATCTGCCTTATTCTCCTTCCAGCCTCTGTCTCAAGGGCCAGTCCAGAGAGGAACATTTGAAGGGTTATTTTATTTCCAACATCCCTTCTGGAAAACAACCACTTTTAATAATTTAGATTTTAATAAGTTTAATAACCAATAAGGCACTTTCCCTGCCCATTCCTCAGTGTTTGGACCCTGCAAGTTCTGTGGGAAGATCCAAGAAGTCCTGAATTTTTTGGCAGGCTCTGTCAAGTCCCTAAATGTTGACATCAATAAATCATATTTGTTTTGCTCTGCAGTGGGGTTATGGAGACCAAGAGTGATCAGGCCCTGGTTGGAGTCCAGAATTATTTGGAGGTAGGTCCTGTTGTCATAAAAATGAAGCTTTTAGGGTCACACAGGTGTAAACATTATTTTGAGATGGACACTCAGTACAACTGGCAGAGTGCTAAACACTCCAAAGTTAAAAACCAAATCCCTGAAATGATGTCATGATGCAGATTCTTACCTTAAAAAGATGTGAACCCTCCAAAGAGACTTAAAATTGAGCCCAGAACTGCTCAACTGAGAGCCTTATCAGGTGCTGGCCCACCTGAGCTTTGTTAGGACTTGTGGCTTGTCCTTAAAACTGCTTCAGTTGTTTCATGTCCAGTTCCTTCATGGATTTAGCAGCTGGATGCTGTCTCTTCCCAGGGGAGGATATTCCTGACAGAGGTTTGTTAACAAAGCACAGCAGGATCTCCATTGTTCTGTGCTGCTTCCATTTTTTGTTTTTGGAGTTCTGTTATGCCAGGGGAAAAAATAAGATCCTGTTATCCCTGAACTGCTCCCTGGGATTCCCTTGGATCTGGGAATGGTTTGGAGGACCCCAGGTTGCTGTTTGGGTTGGCAGAGAGTGTGAATAGGAATGAAAAATACCCATTTTTACACCCAGGAGTAGAAAATGGGTCACCTGAGCATGGTGGTGCAGTCGGGAATTTAAATTGTAAATTAATTACAAGCTGCTGTTGAGCTGCTGAGTCAGGAAACAAAAGGAAGGTGAATTATTTCTCTTGTCTTGGAAGCATCATGGGTTCAAAAGGAAAGTTGTGCCGGCTTGGAAGATAAGAGGTTGTTGATTCATGTTGATTCAGAGCACATTTTGTCACTCAGTTCCCATTTGTGGTCAGTCTGTCTGACCCAAATCCCAAATTGCAGCCCTTTGGGATGCTCTGCTGGTGTGGAGGACAGAGCTGTCCAGAAGCAGCCTTGGTGACACCCCAAGGGACAAGGCAGGACATCCCCACGGCTCTGTGGGGCTCAGAATTCCTGCTGCTCTCACTGGGGTGCCTTGGGAAGGCTGGCCTGGAACAGGGACTAGAAAGAGTTACAGAATAAAGCAGGGATTTCAGAAAAGGTTCTCCTCAATGGATCCACCTTGGGCAGCACAAGAGCCCAGCCAGGGCTGCACCCAAGATGAACCAAAATGGTCACAAAAAATGAATGATCAGTCACAAAATTAAAGGTTCTGCTCCATTTGCATCTTGGAGTGAATTGTCCCATCCCAGCTTTAGCCCAGGCAGTCCCATCCTTGTTTTTCTCTCTCCAGCCCACGGTGTTTGTGCTCCTGGGCTGAGATTTGGATCATTTGTCCTCGGTGCCCAGCTGGAGCAGGAATTGTTTTGTGTCCCTGCTCTGTGCACAGAGCTCACCATCCCATAATATGAAGCCCAGACCCTCACACTAAAGCAGCACAGCATTTGAAAAATAGAAAAACTAAAACTTGAGACATCAGCACAGAATCTAGAGAATAGAAAAGCCAAACCTGAGGCACCAACTCGAAAGTGTGAGGAATTATGGCTGGAATCAGAGTTCTCAGGGTGCATTTATGTGGCTTCCTGCCCCGAGACTGTGGCAGAGAAAGTGGCTAAATTTTGTGCAGAGCCCAAAAAGGATTTTCTATCCCATTTATCTCATCCTCTGAGCCATGCAGGGCCCCAGGCTCTGGGCGTGGGGTGAGCCCAGCAGTTGTTCTGCATTTTCCCAGTGGTGTCTGAGCAGGCAGATGGGTAGAGAGGGTGATTAGGGGAGAAAAGAAAAGGAGAAAAAGACAAACATGAGCTTATTTGGTGTTGCCTTTTCCCCAGTATCAGCACTTTGCAGGCCAGCTCGGTGCTTTCATGTGGTGCTATTGATGCTGGGCACTGCTGTGTCTATTGGAACCACATGGGAAGCCTTAAAGCAGCTTTAATAGAAAACTTCTGGGGCCTGCAGGAATTTCTCTTCCTTCCTCCTTTTCTCTGCAGCCTTGAACTTCACTGCTTTCCCCAAAGCCAGGAAGGCAAGCGAAGGGAAGGGCAAAATTAAAGCTCTAATGAGATCCTTATTGTGTTCTGAGGATGTTCAGCCATTTGTTTGCAAGCAAATAACCTGGGAGGTGCAGACTTGGTGTTCCAGCAGCTGTTCTGTGGAAATTGGGATGGGCTGGCTGGTTTTGTGTCAGTTTGGGCTGGGGCTGAACAGATCTGTGTCATTGCAAAGCTTTTTTAGTTTTGGTGCTGCTCTGTGACAGAGCCCTGTGACTGCCCGGAGATAACGGAGCCTTGGCTTAGTCCAGAGATACTTGTGGGAGCTTTTCATCTCTCTTTGAGGGTGTGAGCTTTGCTGACAACATTTTATTTTTTGGAGACAAGTCTTGGAGCACTTGGAACCCCAGTTTGGACCCAAAGCAAATTCCAGGCCTTGTTTTCCCTCAGGAAGAGGTTGGAAGTCTCATTTGGCTCCCTCCAGTTATTCATGGAACTTTTCACATCCAAGACTTCATGCTCTGGCTCTTGTAGGAGCTTTTTATCTCTCTTTGAGGGGGATGAACTTTTATTTCTTAGAGACAAGTGAACTTTTGTTTCTTGAAGCTCTTGGAAGCCCTGCTTGGGCTTGTTGGGCCCAAAGCAAACTCCGGGTCTTGTTTCCCCTCATGGGGACGTTGGAGCTCTGTGATTTTGATCCCTCTAGTTCTTTGTGGGAACTTTTCACATCCAGGACTTCATGTTCTGTCTCTTGTAGGAGCTTTTCATCTCTTTTTGAGGGGGATGAACTTTGCTGACAACATTTTATTTCTTGGAGACAAGTCTTGAAAGCCCAACATGGGCCCAAAGCAAATGCCAGGCCTCGTTTCCTCTGATGTTGGAGCTCTGTGATTTGTCTCCCTCCAGTAATTCATGGAAACTTTCACATAATGGACTTCAGGCTGTGTCTCAATTCTTAGAAATGTCTCTGCTGTAAAGGAAGATCTCACTTTTTGCTGTTGTTTGGGATCTGCAGAGTTCCCTTCCCTCTCAGACCTTCCTGAACCATCTCCCATTTCTCATTTTGTTGGGAATTTCTGCCCAAACTCATCCTCTCCTTCCAAAAGCCTGTTCTGGCCAGCAGCCTTGTGCTGAGGGCAGAAATTGTTCCTCGTGAAAGGAAAAGGGAGGAGGAGAGAGAGGAGAAACACCAGCTCCTTACTGTGCAAGGCAGCTCTGGTACAACTTCCTTCCCCACATCCTTTAAAAAAAGAGCAAGAATTTCCAGCAGACAAAGAGAACTGTCATCTTCAGCCTCTGTTTTGATAATAATCCCAGTGATGTGGCAGATTGCTTTGGAAACCTTCTCTTCTAACAAAATCCACATTCTCTGCGTGTCCTTCCTGGCATTCACTTCCATTTCATCCATCCGACTGCCAACGAGCTGGGTTTTTAATGAGTTTCAGCTGACATAGCACCCAGTGAGTCAGGGAGGCTGGCATGACTTACAACCAACAGCTTGCGTGTTATTAATTATTAGAACACTGTAATTAATAAATTGTGCAGCTCCCTGGCAGGGCTCTGCACCCTCTGTGTCCAGAGGATAGAACCATGACCAGTCTAGGGGAAGAGAATTTTATTTTTCCAAAACAGGCCAATATTGGCTTGTAAAGGTCGATGGAAAATCTGGAGGATTTTTTTTTTTTAATTCAGATTTCAGGAAGGGAAGTGGATGAACTTTTGCTCCCCTGCCATGGCTGATGTTCATCAGCATGAGAGGAAAAATGAGCTGGGAGCAATAAAAGCAAGCTGGAATGTGGATCCATATCATTCTGGCAGCCAGCAGTGGAAATTCCAGCGTAATTCCAACTGTGGAAGGCTCAGTGAATGAAGCAGGACACAGCAGCTAAATGCAATTAATGCTTCCCCTGCATCCCTGGCATGTCTGAGGGATAAACTTGCACCCTGGCTGCTCCAGGAATGTGACTGGGTGGAAAAATTCGGGATAAATTCAGAAGGGTGAGATGTGAGAGGCTTCCAGCAGGTGCCAAAGCCAAGATTTCAGTGTTTATAGCACCTGCTAAATAAAAGAAAATTTTAAAAATTAAAAATATGGCTTAAAGGAGAGAGCAGAGAGCTGTGAACTGAGCACACACAGGACTCATTTATTCTTTTATCGTCTTCATTTTTCTTTTCAGCTCGGTGAAATCTTAATTCCTGCTCCAGTCCCACCCTGGGAACCCACAGAGGATCCCAGACAGGATTGGGATCTGGATGAGCAGCGCCCAAACCTCAGATGAAAGAGAGCAAGGGCAGGAAAAACTGGTCCCTATCCAGCAATTCCTGCATGTAAATAATGTACTTTTTTTTGAAATTCAGGGTGGGACATAATAAGAGATTAAAAGAGGAGGAAACCTTTAGTGCTCCAAGGACTTTGGATATTCAGACAGGAGATATTTGCAAAGGTGAAGGGGTCATTTTTCAGCTGCCTGCAAAGAAAAGTTGAGCAGTTCAGGAATTCTCTCTTCCAGGAGATTCTATCCCATCCAAAAGAAATGAAATAATAAATACTAATATTAATAAATGAAATATTAAATTAAATATTAAAATTGAAGCTGGAGGCAATAGTTGGTAGGATATTATCAGTGTGTTTTGTTGTGCTGGAGGAAAAATCCACAAAGCTTTGAGCTTCACAGACTGGGATTTATTTGGTGGTGCTGATGGTAAAATTCCTCCTTGGGATGCTCAGGAAGGTGGGAAAAATCTGATGAAGAAGAAAAATCTCATTTGTGGAAGGAAAACCCCCAGTCCTGCACCTTTTTGGATTTGCTGGCTGAGCTGAGGAGGGGAAATAATCAGATTTACTTGAGACTTTGCTCCTCTTTTCCTCTCCAGTCTGGTTTATAGTGGAGAAATTCAGAGTTATGCTGATCCAGATGGAGCAGTGCTGCACACACAAAAAGGATATTTCCCATGTTCTCTCCTGTTGTCTCTCCCAGCTCTTGTTTCCACTGGCTGGGTTTTGTCTGCTGAGGAAGGAGGGGGAGAAAAGGGTGGAGAGAGGGAGGAGGAGCCTGCAAAACCCAAACATCTGTGGAGGAGCTTTGCTCTTAAAAATCAGCCCCTGCTCTCAGACAAATTGCTGAGGCACAGGCCAAAGTCTGCTGCAGGAAATTATTTCATTTCTGTCTGCTCCTCTCTGCTTGGGGGTGATAAATACAGATTTATTTTTTTTCACTGTTAATTGTAACCACATGTGAGCTGCAAATGGAAGGGAAAAATCAGTTTGGTTTTTTTCCCAGGCCTCCCCCTGCAGCTTGGTTACGTTTTTTTTCTGCCTCCCTGTGCATTTTCATGGAACATTTCTGAGAGCTCACAGCTCTGACTGCTCCTCCAGGAGTCTGGAAGATATTTGTGAGTCAGCAATTCGAATTTTATTGACTCTTGTAGCAAATTAAAATCCAATAAAAACCGCTGGGTTCAGTGCTCGGGAGCAGGGACGGGAAGGAGAGGGAAATTTTGAGTCATGCCTTTGGTTTCCTGCCTTCTTTTGTGGGTTTTCACTCTTTGAGATGTTTCACTTCTTCCCTGCAGTAATTTTCACTGGATTTTCTGTCTGGGGTTTGGGTTGAAATAAGCTGAAATGGGTGATCCTCTTTTTATCCCCCCTCACCCAACAACACAAAGCAGATAAAGAAATGAATATTTTTCAGTTTATTTTGTGCTCATAAGGAAGCTCACATGACACAAAGCAGAGGATAGATAGTAGTCAATTTTTACTAGTTTATTTTGAATTTATTTTATCCCCCTAAGGAAGCTCTCATGGCATTTTGGATCCTCTGTGTGAGGTGATTTCAGGGCAGAAGCTGAGAAATCACTGATTTTAGGAGAAATTCCCCCAAACCCTCAATTCTTTATAACCCACAGTAACTCCAAACTCCTCTGGAAGCAGCACAAGGTGTGGTTAGCCAGAAATGATGCCTCAGGTTTTAGGTTTTCTATTTTTCACATGCTGTGCTGCTTTAGTGTGAGGGTCTGGGTTCACACTGTGGGATGGGATGGGGAGCTCTGTGCACAGAGCAGGGACACAAAACAATTCCTGCTCCAGCTGGGACCGAGGACAAATGATCCAAATCTCAGCCCAGGAGCACAAACACCGTGGGCTGGAGAGAGAAAAACAAGGATGGGACTGCCTGGGCTAAAGCTGGGATGGGACAATGAACTGCAAGATGCAAATGGGGCAGAACTTTTAATTTTGTGACCATTTTGGTTCATCTTGGGTACAGCCCTGGCTGAGCTCTTGTGCTGCCCAAGGTGGATCCATTGAGGAGATCTTTTCCCTAAATCCCTGCTTGATTCCTTAACTCTGTTCAGTCTCTGTCCTAGGTCAGCCTTCCCAAGGCATCAGGAGGAGGACAATTTTGCTAGATTATTGCTGAATTTTTGCTGAATTATTGCTGCATATTTGCTGAGTTATTGATGAATTTTTGCTGAATTTTTATAGAATTATTGCTGAATAATTGCTGGATCATTGTTGCATCAATGAATTACGGCTGAATTTTTTGCTGAATGATTACTGAATTACGGCTGGTTTTTTGCTGAATTATTGCCAATTTTTTTCTGAATTATGGCTGAATTATTACAAAATTTCGTGCTGAATTTTTTCTGAATTATTGCCAAACTTTTGCCGAATTTTTTCTAAATTATTGCTGAATAATTGCTGGGTCATTGCTGAATGATTACTAAATTATGGCTGAATTATTGCTGGTTATTACCAAATTATTGAATTTTTGCTGAATTACTGCTGGATTATTGCCAGATTATTGCTGAATCATTCCTGAATTTTTGCTGAATTATTGTTGATTTTTTTCTGAATTATTGCTGAATTTTTTCCGATTTATTGCTGAATTGTTGCTGAATTCTGGCTGAGTTATTACCAAAGCGTTGCTGATTTTTTGCTGACTTTTGTGCGGAGTTATTCCGGTTTTTCTGAGTGTTGCCCACTCCCGCCGGTTGTTGCCGTTTGCTCGCAGAAGGCGGCGGAGCGGCTGCGGCCCAGCGCTCCCGTCAGGTTCCACATCTCGAGCCGCACGGACCGCGGCGTGCACGCCCTGGCCAACGCCGCGCACCTGGACATCGAGCGCGGCCCGGGCCGGCCGCCCTTCACCGGGGCGCAGCTGCTGCACGGCCTCAACCGCCACCTGCGGCCCGAGCCCATCCGGTGAGTCGGGGATCCTTCATTCCTTCCTTTCCCCTCTTGCACTGCGGGATCTCGCGTTCCTGCTGCTCGCAGTGACCCCGAGGTGTTAAAAGTCTCTTTTCCCTGCCCGGCGCTCACAGAAGGAGTCAGAACTCTTCATTTCTCGTTCTCAAGGTTGTTTATTGTTTCTTATCTATAATATTTTTCTTATCTATAAAATTTTTTCTTACCTATCAAATTTTTTCTTATCTATAAAATTCTTTCTTATCTGTGAAGTTGTTTCTTATCTATAAAATTGTTTCTCCTGTCCAGCCGAGGTGCGCTCAGCAGGACAGACGGAAGCACTCTGCCTGCCCTGGGTGGTGTGTCACAGTCAGCTTCTATGGAAAATCCTTTCCTTAGGACTTTTCTCCTGAAACAAAATGTAAATAATAATTACCTGCTGCTGTGGAGTGCAACAGGTGCATCTTTGATTGGTCGCATGTGGTTGTTTTTAATTAATGGCCAGTCACAGTCCAGCTGTATCAGACTGGTCAGTCACAAGATTTTATCATCATTCCTTTCTATTCTTTGCAAGCCTTCTGATGAAATCCTTTCCTCTATTCTTTTAGTATAGTTTTAATGTAATATATATCATAAAATAATAAATCAATACATCAATAAATCAATAAATCAATACATGGAGTCAGATCCTCCTCTCTTCCCTCATCCTGGGTCCCCTGCAAACACCACCACAATTGGTGACCCCAGGTGATGAAAAATTCACACACTGGTGTTATCTCTTTATACTAAAAACTACATGTACAATATTTACAAATATTTCCCAGTACCCATCACCTGTGTTAGACAGTGAGCTCCTGCTCTAAACCAGTCCCAAAGTGCCACCATCATCCAGAAGATGGAGAACAAGGAGAAGGAGAAAGGCTGGACACACCCAGATCCCTCCATCTTGCCCCTGAACCCCCATTCTAAAAACCCCCCAAATCTATTTTTCACCCTGTGATAAATTCACTGTCATTCTGCTTAAACTTTCTTGACCTGTAATTCTCCATATAAAGGTTGGTGATTGTTTTTTCCAAGGGCTAAACCAAAGGCACAGGGCTCTGGGGCTCTGAGCCCCCTGGCCAGGGGCTCGAGTCCTCCAGGGCAGCCAGAGGAATTTCCTGGGTTCCAACAGGTGCAGAGCAAAAAATTCCTTTATTTTGGCTTGGTTTTACTGCAAGAGCAGGAAAAACTGGTCCCTATCCAGCAATTCCTGCATGTAAATAATATTTTTTTTGAAGTTCAGGGTGGAGGATATGAAGAGATTAAAGGAGAGGAGAGAACCTTCAGTGCTCAAAGGACTTGGGATATTCAGATAGAATTTTAAATTTTTCTCTGCTTACCATAACTTGTCTCTGCTTTAACCTATAAATCCACATTTTCACTTCTAACACCTGAGTTTGGGAGCTTTTTCCAAGGTCTAAAATCAAATCCTGGATTTAATTCTGAGCTTTGGCTTCCAGGCCCAAAGTTCTGAGAGTTCTTTACATTTCAGATTCCAACACCATCCCCCAAAAATCAGAATATTTCAATCAGAGAATATATTCAGAATATTTGGAGCTGTTTTAGGAGGGTTCTGCTGTCCTTAGAGTGGGACTGGCAGTGTAGGAGTCTCACACCTCCTGTTCCTGTTTTATAACCACACAATAAAAATTCTCTGAGTGACAAGGCAGAGCTGGGATTCCTCCCACCTCCTGCAAATTGGCTTTGAGGTGGAGAGAACAGGAGGATTTTTTCTCTCATACATTTCCATTTCTAATTAAATGTCTTTGGGCTTTTTTCCCCTTTGATCTGAAAATTCAGCCCTGTTGGAAATGCTAAAAAATGTGGAAAAGGTTAAAAAAAAGCCACAGTTCTTTATTTACCATCATTTAAAAAAATGGGATCTCAGCAAATGAGATTTAAAAATGGGATCTCTGAAATGCAGAGAAAGAAAATCTTTGGAATCTGAAAACTGAAATGCAGCTGCTGGAGAAAATTCTGGACAAAACCATTCCTGGCTAAAAGGAACAATTGCAACAGGAAAAGCTGCTTGCACTGAGGAATTCTGTGAGCAGAAATCAACTCCTGTGAAAGAACCTCCCTAAAAGGATGGTTATTTAATCAAAACCACACAAGTGCTAGCTCAAGGCAGGCTGGGTGCATGTGGAGGCATGCAGACAGGGGGAAATAAATGTCATCATTTTATTCTGGTGTTTGGAGGAGGCTGGAGCTCCTCCCTCAAACCCTGGAGGATGGAATTTGCATTTCTCCTGATGGTTTCTGGCACTGGAGCAATTCCTGGGATTGTTTGTGCAAATCTTTGTGGCAACATTTTCTTTTTTGGAGACAAATCTTGAAGCACTCAGAACCCCAGTTTGGGCCCAGAGCAAATTCCAGGAACTCTCATTTGTCCCTCTGTGCTCTGGGCCGGGGCAGGGAGGGCTGAGAGCCAGAGGCCAGAACCCCCCAGAGCACCAACCTTCCTTACAGTAAATAAAGACATTTGTGGTCCCAAATCTCTCCTGGGGTTTTTGGCTGCCCTGGCTCCTTTCTCCTCACTAAATTCCAAAGGCAGAGAGGCAAAACAGCAGGAGGAAAATTCCCTTGTAAGGAGAGCTCTCCTCTCCAGCAGCACCTGAAAGGGTGGTGGCTCTGAGCAGGGTTTTTCCTGCAGGATTTTGCATTTTGGATTTTTGATTTTTTATTTTGGATTTTGGGAGAGTCACATCCAGTCCAGAGAACACTTTTGGGGGAGCTGCAGGAGCTCAGGGAAGCTCCATTTCCTTCCCTGGCAGGGGGAATTTGCCCTCTGTGCCTCCCAGGCTCCGTGGGGTGGTGATTTTGGGTTTGGAGAAACGGAATTTTCTCCCTGCTGCCTGTAGAGGAAAACAGGGGAGCTCAGGGGCCTGGGAGCTCCTTTCTGGCTGTTTTGGGGTTGCTGGGACCTGGGTGGACACTCATGGGAATGCCTTTTGGGGCCGAGAGGGTTCTGCTGGGTTCACTCCCACCCCACCCTCTCATGTTGGGATTTTCCTGGATTTTCCTGGGTGCACAAAGTCCTGAGGGAAGGGACCTCCTTGAAAGCATCTCCATCTGCTGCAGGAGCTGTTTGGGGGCAGCAGAGGGGACTTCTTTCCTCTCACTTGGGAATTTTGGTGTCCCTGTCCCCTGTGTCCCACAGATCCTCAGTGCCCAGTGAGTGCCCTGCACCTTCCAGTGGGAAAGCTTTGGGATTTCTGTGTCCCTGCCAATGGAAACCTTTGGAATTTGTGTCCCTGTGACCTGTCCCTTGTGTCCCACAGCATCCTCAGTGCCCAACGGGTTTCCAGCACCTTCCATGCCCGTTTCTGTGCCCTCTCCAGGACCTACGTGTACCGCCTGCTGCTGGGCTGTGCCCACCGCTCCCAAATCCCCGTCTTCGAGCAGGATCTGTGCTGGGCTCCCCCAGGAGGGTGAGTGCAGCTCCCTGGGGAGGCTCCTCTGCAAGGAAATGAGGGAATCGGGGCTGGGAGGGGAAAAAAATGGGATTTTTTGGCTCTGAACAAGCCCCTGACAGGAGGGGGCAGCCCCAGGTTGGGCTCTGGGACAAGAGGAGGGGGAATGGCCTCAGGCTGGGGTTTAAGTTGAACATCAGGAGGGTTTAAGGGTCCCAGGAGAGGTTTAGGAGGATTTTCCCCTTTTAAAGAGTTGTTAGATGTGGGAATTGCTGCCCAGGGAGGTTTGGAGTGCCCTTCCCAAAAAAAAAAAAAAAAAGAAGTTGAAATAGAATTTGGGCAGGGTTTTGGGTTGCTCGTTTTGCTCAGACTGGAAACTGGTCAGGACCTGGAAGCCCAAACCCTTTTGTGGATGTTGGAGCAGTCACAGAGGATGGGGAGATGGGTCAGAGCTCTGATTTCCTGCCTTAAAAGGAGCTTGGGGTTTGAACCTGGCGTAATTTATTGGGGTTTGAGCCTGGCATAATTCAATGGGGTTTGAGCCTGGTGTAACTAATTTATTAGGGTTTGAGCCTGGTGTAATTCCCTGGGGTTTGAGCCTGGTGTAACTCATTGGAGCTTAAACCTGACGTAATTTAGTAGGGTTTGAGCCTGGTATAATTCTATGGGTTCTGAGCCTGGTGTATTTCCCTGGGGTTTGAGCCTGGCGTAGCTCTCTGGGCCCTGAGCCTGCTGTAGCTCCCTGGTGTTCAGGCCCTGCTCGGTGCCCTGGCTCTGAGCTGCAGGCCCGGCTCGGTGCCCGTGCCCTGAGCTGCAGGCCCGGCTCGGTGCCCGTGCCCTGAGCTGCAGGCCCGGCTCGGTGCCCATGCCCTGAGCTGCAGGCCCGGCTCGGTGCCCCGGCTCTGAGCTGCAGGCCCAGCTCGGTGCCCGTGCCCTGAGCTGCAGGCCCGGCTCGGTGCCCATGCCCTGGGCTGCAGGCCCGGCTCAGTGCCCATGCCCTGAGCTGCAGGCCCGGCTCGGTGCCCATGCCCTGAGCTGCAGGCCCGGCTCGGTGCCCCGGCTCTGAGCTGCAGGCCCGGCTCGGTGCCCATGCCCTGAGCTGCAGGCCCGGCTCGGTGCCCTGGCTCTGAGCTGCAGGCCCGGCTCGGTGCCCATGCCCTGAGCTGCAGGCCCGGCTCGGTGCCCGTGCCCTGAGCTGCAGGCCCGGCTCGGTGCCCTGGCTCTGAGCTGCAGGCCCGGCTCGGTGCCCATGCCCTGAGCTGCAGGCCCGGCTCGGTGCCCGTGCCCTGAGCTGCAGGCCCGGCTCAGTGCCCGTGCCCTGAGCTGCAGGCCCGGCTCGGTGCCTGTGCCCTGAGCAGGCCCTGTGCCCGCAGCGCCCTGGACATCGCGGCCATGAGGGCGGCGGCGCAGCTCCTGCTGGGCACCCACGACTTCAGCACCTTCTGCTCCCCGCGCGCCGCGGCCCCGAGCCCCGTGCGGACCCTGCAGCTGCTGCAGCTCCAGCCCGGCCACGGCCTCATGGGCCAGCAGCACCTGGACAGGTGAGAGAGAGCCGGGCACGGCTGGGGACAGCTGGGGCTGTGGGACCAGGGGGCAGCTCCGGGGAGGGCTTTGTGTCACTCACACTCATTCCTGTCACTCACACTCATTCCTGTCACTCACACTCATTCCTGTCACTCACACTCATTCCTGTGTCACTCACACTCATTCCTGTGTCACTCACACTCATTCCTGTGTCACTCACACTCATTCCTGTCACTCACACTCATTCCTGTCACTCACACTCATTCCTGTGTCACTCACACTCATTCCTGTCACTCACACTCATTCCTGTGTCACTCACACTCATTCCTGTGTCCTTTACACTCATTCCTGTGTCACTCACACTCATTCCTGTGTCATTCATTCACACTCATTCCTGTCACTCACACTCATTCCTGTGTCACTCACACTCATTCCTGTGTCACTCACACTCATTCCTGTGTCCTTTACACTCATTCCTGTGTCACTCACACTCATTCCTGTGTCACTCACACTCATTCCTGTCACTCACACTCATTCCTGTGTCATTCATTCACACTCATTCCTGTGTCATTCATTCACACTCATTCCTGTGTCACTCACACTCATTCCTGTCACTCACACTCATTCCTGTGTCACTCACACTCATTCCTGTCACTCACACTCATTCCTGTGTCATTCATTCACACTCATTCCTGTGTCACTCACACTCATTCCTGTGTCCTTTACACTCATTTTTGTGTCATTTACACTCATTTTTGTGTCATTTACACTCATTTTTGTGTTGTTTACTCATTTTTGTGTTATTTACACTCATGGCTAAAATCCATCTCTGTCAAGGAGTTGGATTTTATTTTCCTACCTGCACAGGTGAGAGTCCAGTGTTAAAAACCACCTGAAATTTTATTTAAGTGCTTGTTTTTGGTGGGTTTTTTTTAGTGAACTGCAGTTCTGGGAGGTTAAAAAACACCTGAAATTTGATTTAAATGCTCTTTTTTTGGGTTTTTTTTTAGGGGACTGGAGTTCTGGGAGGTGAAGGTGAAGAGCAAATCCTTCCTGTACCGACAGGTACTGCCTGTAGCTGCTGCCAACCCAAATTTAAATCTATTAATTAACTTAAAAATTAATTAATTCATCTGAAAATCGATTATTTTAGCAATGTTCCAGCTGTGTGGCACTCACAAGGACTTGGGCTTTTTATTTGTTCCCAAAATCTCCTAAATTTGTGCCCAAAACCTTCACAGAATCAGGTGGCAGGATGGAAAAAATTGTGGTTTTCACAATCTCTGCCCTTTTTAAAAATTCTTTTTAATTTTTTCCCATGCTCAGTGGATTTGAGCCTAGGAAAAACCGTCTGGAATTTCACTTCCTGGCTTTTTTTGGGGAAAAAAAATTTAAAAGGGTTTTTTTTTGCTTTACAAACTGCAGAAATTCTCCCTCTGCCTTGAAACTCCTGTGGATTTTTTGGAAATAATTCCATAATAGTAATAATAATAGTAACAATTATATAGCTATATATTATAATTATCTTAATATTTTAATATTTTAAATGTTAATATTTTAACCATTTAGGAAGCTGAATGTGGATATTTTATATGTGGAGGCACCAAACCTACAGATATGGCTGCCAATAATTTGATTTTTAATCTGATGGGTGCCATTAATCTGATTTTTAATCTGATGGGTGCCAATAATCTGATTTTTAATCTGATTTTTCCTGAATTGTGAAGGCAGCAAAGTCGTGGCATGCAATGACCTCTAGTGAGGGAGGATGAAATAACAGAGGGGAGGATTTGACCTGCTTGGAGAGAAATTCTGGGCACTCCAAGGTCCCAAAATTTCCCTCTGGATAAAACCACCTTGGATTGTTGGATATTTTTGAAGTGCTGATCATGAGCAGGTTGCTCAGGGGGCTTTGGTTTATTTATTTTTTAATTAATGGGTCACAAACTCAGCCCAGGGATTTGTTTCAGCACTGCAGGGAGGGTTTGGGAGAGTTTGGAAAGGTCAAAAATCCAAATCAGGGATTGAGGTGGGGCTGGAAAATTGGGGAGGGGGGATTGGGGATGAAAAATTGGGGGTGGAGAATTTGGGGCAGAAAATTTGGGATGAGGAATGGGGAGGGGGAATTGAAATGGAGAATTGGGGATGGAATACTGGAAATTAATTGGGGATGGAGATTTGGAGGTGGATAATTGGGGATGGAGAATTTGGGATTGAGAATTGAAATGGAGAATTGGGGATAGAGAACTGGGAATGGGGAACTGAAATGGAGAATTGGGGAATTGAGAATTGGGGATGGAGATTTGGAAGTGGAGCATTGAAAATGGAGAATTGGGGAACGGAAAATTGGGGTGGACATTTGGAAGTGGAGAATTGGGGATGGAGAATTGGAGGTGAATAATTAGGGACAGAGAATTGGGGATGGGGAACTTAGAATGGGAAATTGGGGATGGAGAATTTGGGATGAGAAGTGGATAATGGAGAATTGGAGGCGGACTTTTGGAAGTGGAGGATTGAAATGAGAATTGGGGCTGGAGAACTGGAGGTGGCTGAGCTGCTGGGGTGGCACCAGGCCCAGGGTGTCAGTCAGGTTCAGGCAGCTCTGTCCCCTCTGTCCGGCAGTGCGGAGGATGGTCGGGGCCCTGGGGTGGCACCAGGCCAGGCCCAGGGTGTCAGTCAGGTTCAGGCAGCTCTGTCCCCTCTGTCCCCCGGTGCGGAGGATGGTCGGGGCCCTGGTGGCACCAGGCCCAGGGTGTCAGTCAGGTTCAGGCAGCTCTGTCCCCTCTCTCCCCAGGTGCGGAGGATGGTCGGGGCCCTGGGGTGGCACCAGGCCCAGGGTGTCGGGTTCAGGCAGCTCTGTCCCCTCTCTCCCCCGGTGCGGAGGATGGTCGGGGCCCTGGTGGCACCAGGCCATGGGTGTCAGGTTCAGGCAGCTCTGTCCCCTCTCTCCCCAGGTGCGGAGGATGGTCGGGGCCCTGGTGGCACCAGGCCCGGGGTGTCAGTCGGGTTCAGGCAGCTCTGTCCCCTCTCTCCCCAGGTGCGGAGGATGGTCGGGGCCCTGGTGGCCGTGGGCCAGGGCAGGATGGCCCCGGGGCGGCTGCGGGAGCTGCTGGAGCTCAGGGACCCCCGGGCGCTGCCCCCGCACGCCACGGCCCCGCCCCAGGGGCTGTTCCTGCACAGCGTGGAGTACGGGCCCGCAGGTGCGCGGGGCCGGGGCGTCAGCCATCGGCCCGTTAATTAACGTGTCTCTATTAGCAATCAGCCGGTTAATTACAGTGCTGGTTGTCTAGAATATTGAGAAATATGAATAAATAAAAAGAATTCTCTCATAGTAATTATGAGAAAATAATGTTAGAATGTATAATGCTATACTATATTATGATGTATAATTAATTATTTATAATACTAGATCATTAATATATATAATCAATATATTCTATATATTTATATTGTACAGATTAATATATAGTTACATGATTATTTCTAACAATAATATAGAATAAATATATACTAATACATATATTTTATATAGTAAAGATTAATTAATCTAATTATTTCTAAGAATAATATAGAATTAATATACATTAATCAGTATATTCTATATACTATATATTATACTTTATATCTTAGAATATAGATTAATATATATAATTCTATAACAATATAGAATATATATTAATATATACTATTATATTTGATATCTTATATATATTATATCTATATATCTATTATATCTTATATCTATTATATAATTCTATAATAATAGTATTATGAAATTAATATATATTAATCAATATATAATATATTGTATTATATTTTATAACTTTACTATAGATTGAATGATATAATAATGATACAATTATTTATAATATAATACAGAATTAATGTATCTTAATTAATACATAATAGTGTCCTGGTTTGAAAAACAAATTGCTATTATAATTTATATACTAGAATATAGATTAATACATACATTATTCTATAATTATTTATTATTATAATTATTGAATATACGTGGGATGGTGGAAGGTGGCCCTGGCAGGGGTAGAGTGGGATGAGTTTTTCCCTATCCAGACCTTCCCATGATGAACAATTTGAGCCAAAATTTAACAATTTAGCTTCAATGTAACCATTTTCAGCCTCCAGAAATTGATAATTTGCAAATACCTGCTTTCAACCAGCCAAGATCCCAGTGCTTCTCTACCCCTAAATCAAGATTTCCCTTTCCCCTAAATCAGTATTTGTTTTTCCCCAAATCAATGTTTTCTTTTCCCCATTATCAATATTTTTCCCCAAATCAATGTTTTTTTCTGCTCTCTCCTCTCAGATTTGGCCCCTCCAAGTGTCCCAGCAGAAGAGGAGCTCTGTGGGCTGAGCCGAAAGGAATCTGTAACATAAATGATAAATTAAATTAAACAATTATAAAAATTGGAACGTCTGTATTGTCTCACTCTTCACATGAAGGTTTTTAAAACACCTCTCAGTTACCCCATTCCTGAATTATGAAAATTCATATTCCTGCACCTCTGCTTCCAGTGGGGAGGGTTGGGGGAATGAAACAGATCCCAGCTGCTTCCTGGAGGGTTTTTTTCTGATTATTTTTCTGTTTTTTTCCAGATTTTTTTTTCTAATTTTTTTTCTGATTTTCTTCTGCTTTTTCTATTTTTCTTCTGATATTTTTCTCATTTTTTTCTGTTTTTTTTTCCTGAAATTCACCCAGGTATTTGTCCTTAATTGGCCACCTCATTAATTATTATTAAAAACCCCAGGTTGGCTTCTGGCCTCTCTCTCTCTGTTTTGCTCAGATTTTTAAATCTTGGTGAGAAAATTCAGCTGCAACTTTTGTAAACTCTGGACAATTCCAATTCCTGGCACTGTGGGAGCCTCAGCCCCTAAGACTCCTTTACCTTGAGCAGAAATTCTTTTTTTTAATCCCATTTTTTCCTGTGAGAAATCCTCCCAGCACTGGAGGGGAACTCCTTTTATCACAATCTTATTGAAAAATGTAAAAAAATTGGAGGCTCCTTGCAGCTGGGCCTGAGGGAAGGATGAGGAATTAAAGATGTTTTGCTGCTTGGTTTTCAGCACATTTAGGGTTTTTTACTTTCTGTGATGCTTTTATACTTTGAATTTTAATTTTAAGCAGGGGATTTTCAGCTGTGGGAGGGGGAAACACTGAGTAACTTTTACTTTAATGTGTAAATTGCTCCTCAGGTCTATTTAAAAACAAATTCTTGACTCCCTGGCTGGTTTTTCCAAGGGGGAAAATCCCAGTGCTGGTGTCACTGCAGGAATTGGACAAACACTGAAATTCTTTTATTAAAATCAAGCAGAAAAAAGCCTTGAAAATGTAAACAAAATCAAATCTGGGCTCAGCTCTCAGGGGGTGCTCTGGGGCAGCCCCTTCTTCAGCAGGGATGTCAGGTAACTGCCCAGCTCTTCATCCTGAAATGGAAAAAATAAACAGCATGAGAGCAAAATCCTCCTTGGATTGTCCCACCTGGGGCAGTTAATTCAATTTTGGTGCCCAGGAATGGACTGAGAGAATTCCTGGACCTTGCAGGATCTAATGTGAGCTGTGTTAAAAAGTGAAATAATCCACAAATTCATTTCTGGCTGTTTCCACAAACTATTGCTCTGAAATTCCCATTTCTCCAAGGACCTGAGGGGTTTCCTCTGAGGAAAAGCCCCATTTTTGCTGCAAATCAAGGAATAAATTGCTTTATTGCTTTGCCTTCCAAAGGCATTTCCTGCTGTCAAGAAAGAGTTTTGAAATCCAGAAAATTTAATAATCCAGAAAATTTGATAATGCAGAAAATGGAATAATCCAGCCACAGAAAGGGAAGGTGATGGGATGACTGAAATAAAAAAAAATGTTTAGATCAGAAATAGTTCTCTATTTGTTTGAAATTTTCCAAGTTAGAAATACAAAATTAAATACTTAATTCAGAACTGAATGAAGTGGAATTCTACCCCAGAAGTTCTCTGCTTTACAGAGCTGTAAAATCATTTCTGCTCAAAAAGCACCAGGGACTGCTCCTCATCTTCCAAATTCCTTCCACAGAGGAGGTGGGAGGATGGAGGGGTGTGGGTGAGCAGGGAGGAATTCCCACCTGGTAGGTCCAGGAGACCAGCAGGACTTTGGTTCCCTGGTCCTCGGAGTGAGCCGTGGCCTGGATCAGGATGGACTCCACGGTGATGGAGCCATCAGGGAGGTGCTGCACTGAGTAATCCTTCAGAACCCTGCAGAGAAAGGAGAAACTGGGGGTTTATTTGGGAAAGAAATGCTGGGGTTTCATCCCAGACCCCAGCTCTGAGCCCAAGAAGGGAAAAGGAGCTGATCCACTGCTCATTTTGGTGATTTTTCTTTTTGTACTATTGCATTTGTATTTTTTTCTCATTTCCCTAATAAAGAACTTATTCCTGCTCCCATATTTTTGCCTGAGAGCCCCTTAATTTCAAAATTATAACAATTCAAAGGGAGGGGGTTTACATTTTCCATTTCAGAGGAGGCTCCTGCCTTCCTTAAGCAGAACCTCTTTCCAAACCAAGACAATTCTCGTGAGCAGTGGCTGGAGAGATCTTCCACTTCCTACAAGTTTTGCTTTGGTTTGTTCCACTTCCTTTAACTTTTCCAACACCATGCTTGAAAATGTGGGCTTAAAAACCATGGGGATAAAAAACCATGGGATAAAAACCCATGGGGATAAAAGAATCAAGTGAATCCCTGAGAGCCAGAAAAGCCCTGCCAGGGCTCAGGCTCATTGCTGGCCGGGGCTGTGTACAAATCAGGAATGGGGTAGGGCTGCTGGGAACGGGCCTGGAGCTGTTTTTATTTTCCAGCATCAGTCTCATTCCATGGTTATGACAATGGGAAGATCCCAGCAGCTCACATCCCAGGCAGCAAAGAATGTTGTAGTTGGAAAAAGTTTTGTGACCAATCACACAAAGCAAAAGCACATTGACAGTGGTTCTATGCAACCCCTATAAGCACAAATCCTGTTGGCTAAAACAATGCTTGCTTACTTCAAATACAGTAGCTGCTTGTAAGTCTCAAAACACAGTGCACAGAGCTCCATTATGAAGCTTAGAACTCCTTAATATCTCTCTAGATAGACTTTTCTGTAGCTTAGGGAGTTATTCTAGACAAGCATTAATATACAAACCATTGTTCTATTTGTCTTTACTTTTCGACTTATATAATTTTTCTGCTGACCAATCTCACGGCTCCTCCTTAGCTCTAATCCCAGTTCTGCTGTCTCTGAGGCCTTTTGCAGCTTTCCCAAGCCCTCAGATGTTAAGGACTGCCCCAAGGGCTCACCCCTTGAGGTGGTTGTAGACCCTGAGCACGGTCTCGTGCTCCTTGCGCGGGTCCTGGATGTGCACGCGGCAGGTGAAGCGCAGCTGATGCTCAGCCAGCCCCAGCTCCTTCAGGGCCTGCTCGGGGGAAACCAGCCTGAAACTCTGGAGGAAAAGGAGATTAAAGGGAGAAAATTAATCCTCAGAGCTTGGGGGAGTTGTGGTGCCAAGCAGGGAAGGGTGTTCCCTTTCCGGGCAGGGATATTGCAGAGTGTTTGTTGCTGAGGGTGGGGGGCAAAGGGAGAGCTGGCACTGGGACAAAACATCTACCTCAATAATTATAAATAAATAAATATTTAACAGCATCAAGCTGGTCTCTGGAAGGTGGCTGAAGCTCTAGCAGGGGAGTGATGTTTGAAAAGAAAGATGAAGGGAAAGTGGTAATTTGGGTTCTTGGTGTGTCTGAAACACGACAGCACCTCCAGAGGGCACAAAATCACCTCAGAGGGCACAAAGACACCTCAGAGGGCACAAAAACACCTCAGAGGGCACAAAGACACCCTGAGAGGGCACAAAAACACCTCAGAGGGCACAAAAAACAGAGGATATGAAAAACACCCTGGGAGGGCACACACAAAGGCACCTGGGAGGGCACAAAGGGCACCCTGGGAGGGCACAAAGGGCACCTGGCAGGGCACAAAGGGCACCCGGGCACCCAGGGCTCTCACTCACGTTGTCCTTCATCAGCAGCGTGCCGTGCATCAGCCGGGGCCGCTTGGCATCAGGGGCAGCACCTGACAGGGCAGCACCAACACCAAAAATCAGAATTTAGTGACACAGAGCAACTCCCTCTCTTCCCAGAGCACTTCCTAATGTAAAAACGAGATGATTTTTTTCTAAAATTCTGTTTATAAATACATATTTATTTATATTATATATATGGTATATATAATTTATATATTTATATAAATAAATATAAAAATAAAGTTATAAATATATAAATAGTAATAATGTAGTTAAACTATATACATGTATTTATATAATTATATTAATGATATAATTATATATAATAATATCATTATATTCATAATATAAATATAGACTATTTTTATATTTTATTCAATATGTATTTATACATTATATATATATATATATATATATATTCAGTTTATCTCCCAAATCAAGCACACACAGGTAGCAAACCAGGCAGGGTGTGCACATTGATTTTAAACATCTAAATTCTATTTTAAATATAAATTCTCAGCTTTCTAAAGCCAGCAGCAGGGAGGAATTGGGGGTGGGCAGTGTCACCTATGGCTGCCTCCCTCTTGAGCAGGCCCAGGGAGATGTCCACAGGGATGCAGGGGTTGGTGAGGATGGTGGTGGTCTCTCCATTGGCTGGCATGAAGCAGCTGACATCTGCAAAGGAACAGCAACAGAAGAAACTTCAGCTCCAAGGGGGCCTCTGCAATTAATTAATGCTAATTAAGGTGTTACAGGAGCCACTTCCTTGAGGGGAGGTGTAAATGTCACCCCAAGGGCCAAAATGGATCCCAAATGTGTAAAATTTTAATTCTACTCCCTCCTCTAACATGGAACACAATCCTAATTTATGTCCAAGGGGTCACTGCAATTAACTGGGCCTAATTAATGTTAATTAAGGTGTTACAGGCATCAGTTCTTTGAGGGAAGGTATAAATGCTACCCCACTTAACTGTGCTGAGGGCCAAGATGGATCAAAAATGTGATTTAAAGTTTTAATGCCAGTCCCTCCTCTCCCATGGAAAACAATCCTAATTCACATCCAAGGGGTCACTGTAATTAATTAATATTAATTAAGGTGTCAGAGGCCTCACTTTCTTGAGGGGAACTGTAAGTGCCACCCCATGTACCTGTGCTGAGGGATCCAAAATTGATCCAAAATGCGTAAAATTTTAATTCCATTCTCTCCTCTCACATGGGAACAGTCCTAATTGATGTCCAAGGGGGTCAGTGCAATTAGCGGGGTTGGATTAACGTTAATTAAAGCGTTCGCATCATCACTTCCTGGAGGGGAGCTGTGCCCCTCCCCAGCCACACCCAGGCCCAGGCGTGCAGGGCTCCCTCCCCCAGGGGTACCCACGGAACTCCTGCTCGATTTTCTGCTTCAGGAATTCCATTTTCTTGGCCTCCCCGTGCACCAGCAGCACGTTCCTGGGCTCGGCCTGCCGGATCAGCTGCATGATGCCCTTGGCGTCGGCGTGGGCGCTGAAGGACATGTACTCCACCTGCATCTTCACCTCCAGCTGCAGACAGAAACAAAAATCAAATACTGAAGGACATGTACTCCACCTGCATCTTCACCTCCAGCTGCAGACAGAAACAAAAATCAAATACTGAAGGACATGTACTCCACCTGCATCTTCACCTCCAGCTGCAGACAGAAACAAAAATCAAATACTGAAGGACATGTACTCCACCTGCACCCTCACCTCCAGCTGCGGGCAGAAACAACTGTAAGGAACAAAAATCAAATACTGAAGGACATGTACTCCAGCTGCATCTTCACCTCCAGCTGCAGACAGAAACAACTGTAAGGAACAAAAATCAAATACTGAAGGACATGTACTCCACCTGCATCTTCACCTCCAGCTGCAGACAGAAACAAAAATCAAATACTGAAGGACATGTACTCCACCTGCATCTTCACCTCCAGCTGCAGACAGAAACAACTGTAAGGAACAAAAATCAAATACTGAAGGACATGTACTCCACCTGCACCCTCACCTCCAGCTGCAGACAGAAACAACTGTAAGGAACAAAAATCAAATACTGAAGGACATGTACTCCACCTGCACCCTCACCTCCAGCCGCGGCAGGGAACGCACAGGGGCCGCTGCGGGAGCCGCAGCTCCCTGGGAGTGCACCCAGACCCCACGGGGCTCCCTTCCACGGAGGAAGGAGAAAACCTCAATTGCTTTGACAAAAAGCTGCTGTAATTTAAAAGCTCCAGCTGCCACGTTTCAGGCAATACTTGTCACAAAAATCTGTCAAGAAACAAAAATCAAATATTGTACTCCACCTGAACCTTCGCTTCCAGCAGAGCACAGCTCTGGCAACTGGGAATTCCTCTGGGACACACCCAGATCCCTCTGGATTTACTTAAAATTAAGAGGGAGAAAACCTAAATTGCCTTGACAAAAAGCTGTCATAATTTAAAAGCTCCAATTCTCTCATTTCAGACAATATTTGTCACAAAAATCAAATATTGAAGGACATGTGCTCCACCTGCAGCTTCACTTCCAGCTGGGAGGAGCAGAGCACAGCTCTGGGAACTGGGAATTCCTTGGGATACAGCCAGGAACACCCAGATCCCTCTGGATTTATTTAAAAGGAAAAAGAAGAAAACCTAAATTGCCTTAACACAAAGCTGTTGTAATTTAAAAGCTCAAGTTGCCTCATTTTAGACAATATTTGTCACAAAAATCAAATATTGCAGGTCAGCTGGTGTTTTATGATCCAAATGTGCTTTATATGGGTGAAAAGAGAGCAACTGAAAAATGAAAAATGGAAAAATATATCAACTGAAAAATGAAAAATGGAAAAATATATCGATTGAAATGTGAATATATCAATTGAAAAATGAAAGACTGAAAATATATCAATTGAAATGTGAAAATATATCAATTTCACCTATTTGCCTCGTTACTAAACAGTAATGCCCCTAAGTATTTAAAGAAATTTTAAGAATTTACTTAATTATCAACTTATTAATAACTAAGAAGTGAAACTTATTAAGTTTTAGTAAAACTTATTCACCAGAATCAAAGGGCCCTTCAATGGTTTTTTTTTGGCAGAAATTAATGCAAAAGGGGGGAAAAATAAAACAAAACAAACTTTGCTATAGCAAAAAAGGAAAAAAAAACCAAATAAGTGCAACTCCAAAAGTAAAGATTATTTTGAGGTATTTTCAGTGCTGGAAATTGAAAATCCAACTCACAATTTGTCTTCCTTCCATCTCCAGCTTCCTCTGCCCACTGAGGATTTTGTGGCCCACAGTTCCCTGGACACAGTAGCCAGGCATGATCACCTGGAAAAAAACCCAAAAAAATCAAAAATTCCATGGATTTAGCCTGGGAAATCCATTTAAAACATCAAAAAAGTCACAAAATAGAGTTAGTTCAAAGAGGATTTTTGTCCTTTAATTCCAGCTCCCCAAGAAAAGCTTTGCCATAATCTCAGTAGTGACTCACATTAATAAGAGACATAAAAATCCAATAAAAATCCCCAAAAAACCCCAATAAAAACCCATAAAAACCCCAATAAAAACCCCATAAAAACCCAATTTCTTACCATGTTCTTCTCATTCCCTGCCCATTTCCTGAAGATCTGCAGGGATTGTCCTGCATGGAGCATCCCAGGGGTTGCAAACACCACCTGCAAGCCAAAGATGGGCCATAAATCACTACAAAAACCCCATTTTTTCCATGGTTTATAGAAACATCCTAAATCTGTGCAGAGCATCCATAAAAGATTACGTGAAAAAGAAAACCCTGGTTTGAATCAGGATGTGTACATAAAATAAAGATGCAAAATTTTCATTTTTTTCGGTGTTTCACTTTTAATGAAATAAAAATTCAAAGAAAATCAAGGAATTTTATATTTACAGAGATGACTTGGCTATGAGAGGTTTTTAAGTGGGATTAATGGCATAAACATGTACAATTTTCATTTTTGTTTTCTGGGTGTTTCACCTTTAATGAAATAAAAATTCAGAAAAGATTTTATATTTACAGAGATGACCTGGAGAGATTTTGAGGTGGGATTGATGGCACAAACATGTAAAATTTTCCTTTTTTCTGGGTGTTTCACTTTTAATGAAGTAAAAAATCAAAGAAATTAAAGAAATTTGGTATTTACAGATATGACCTGGCCATGAGAGGTTTTGTGGTGGGATTGATGGCAAAAAGATGCAAAATTTTCATTTTCTCTGGGTGAAATAAAAATTCAGAGAAATTCAGAGAATTTACAGATATGACCTGGCCACGAGAGGTTTTGTGGTGGGATTGCTGATTTTCACCCCAGGATTTGGGGTAAAAATGGAATAAAAAAGCTGCCAAGCCTCTCCTACCATGGGCCCAGGGTTGTCTGCAAAGGCTCTGTCGAAGGCTTTGATGTGCTTGAACTCGAACATGTTCCTCTGCACAAAGGTCTTCCTGATCTTCTGGTTGGTCCAGGTGATGAACAGCTTGTAGTAATGGTTTGCTTTCTCTGTCAGGCCCGTGGAGAAATAAATTGGAGCTTTCAGGTTCATCCTCTCCCTGCAAGAGAAGAAAGAGGCAAATATAGAACATATAATATATAATACATTGTATAAAATATACAATATACATTATATTATATATTATGTAACATATTATCTATATAACATACTTTACATATATAAAACATATTTCATATATAATGTTATCTATATTATACATATAACATTTTTATATCTAAAATATGACATTATACATGTAAAATATAACATTTTTATTAATATAACATGTTTTTATATATAACATATCATATATATAATAGATCGTATTATATATGTAATATAACATGATACATATAACTATATAAAATATATTGCATATATAAAGTATAACTCTATATAAAATAATATATTAAAATATATTAAGAATATATAAATATTATATATTTACAAAACATTATATATAATATAGACAATATATACAATATATATAATATACAATATATAATATAGATAATATATAAAATATATATAATAGATACAATATATATAATTAATTATAAATTATATAATATATATAATATATTATATTATTACTATATATATATTAATGATATATATTATATAAAATATGTTGTTGGCCATAAAGCTGGCTGGCCATAAAGCTGGGAAGTCTCCCAAAGTATTTTTGGTGTGTATTTCCCTGTTTCCATGAGCTAGAAATCAGTATTTTATATTAAATATTTTCAATATTTAATATTTTTAATTTTAGCTCTCCCTGCACCTAGGGCAATTCTACTCCTCAAGGGACATTAAATAATATATATCATATATATTAACTGTATTTCTATGTTATGATATGCATTATTTGTTGATGAATTTCTGTATCATTGTGGCTGTCAGGGGCATTCAGGCCCAGGCAGGTTTCAGTGCCTGTCTCCCCACAGAGCAGCTCCTCCATTCCCAGCACGGGTCCCCGGGCAGGCGCTCACCAGAAGGTCTCCAGTAAAATGCAAAGTTCCTGAGCACGGCCAAGGGCGAAAACTGGGATGAGAACCTGGAACACAGGGGGAGGTCAGAGTCTGCCAGGGCCAAGCAGCATTCAGTCACTAATAGTATCAATTACTTCATTATTGGGAGCAGTAGTAGTCGTTGTTGTTGTAGTAGTAGTGTATTTCTATTTTATGATATAATATATATAATAATATATATTTATATATTAATATATTACTATATATTATATAATATATATTATATAATATATTGTATAATTATATTTTATTACATTTATATATTTTTATATACTAGATACAATAGATATACAATATATAACAATATATAATAGATTTAAAATACATATAATAATAATTTTCCATTATTACATTTTCAATCACCAACTGATAACTGTTATCTCCAGCACCAGATTGATATTTTTGAGGATTTGTTAACGTGTGGGAAAGACAATTAGGTATTTACCATTATATATTATTTAGTATTAATAATAATTCTTATGTTTTCATTATTCGATTATATTTTTATTTTATTTTATTTATATCTTATGATAATTATATTTCTATGTATTTACAGTTTTATATTTATTTCTAATTTTTCTTTTACAATTATACTTTATTATATTTATTTTTATTTATTTCCACACATTTATTACGATTTGTTTTTCTTTATTCTTTAACATTTTTACTTCTTTTCGTTCCTTCCGTACCTTGCCTCCTCTCTCCACGGTCTCGTGCACCTTCTTGAGGAAATCCCGCTCGCGGCAGCGCTTGGAGTCGCGGATGGTGGTGGCGTAGGTGGACTCGGAGATCAGCAGGTCGGGCCGGCACTTGTCCAGCCAGGCTGCCCTGCAGCAGGGAGATGCAGCCCCGGTCAGGCAGGCAGGGCTCAGCTGGGCTGAACTGAACCCTCCAGGGCAGGCTGGGCAGGGGCACAGCAAACGGGGGCAAAGGGGGCTCTGGGGCTCTACGGCAGCTTCATTGGAATTAATCCAGCTCAGATTGAAATTGCAGAGCTCAAAAAGCAGCATTTGTCCACTTTATTACCACTTCTAAATGCAATAATGTGCAATCCAAAATCACAGCAGGAAAGGGGCTCAGCTGGGCTAAATCTGAGAACCTCCAAGGTGGCTCGGGGAGCGGGACAGCAAACGGGAGGACAGGGTGCCCTTGGAGCTCTACGGTAGCTTCGGTTAAATTAATTCAGAGAAAAACTGAACTTCAGCTTTTTACTCACCCCAAGTGTCTGTCTGGTGTCATGTTATAGTCACCCTGAGGGGGGAAGAGAAACCCAGAGAGATTTTTGAACCAATGGAGGCTCAAATATCTAACAGAATGTAATATAAATAATATAAATATATGCTAATATATAAATATAATATACAATATATAGTATATGTATAAATATCTGGTATATCAATAATATAAATATATAATAATATAGAAAGATTATATATATAATATAAATAGTATAAATATCTGGTATGCCAATAATATAAATATATAGTAATATATAAATATAAAGATAATATGTATAATATAAACTATATTAATATCTTGTATATAAAGAATATAAATATATAATAATATATAAAGATAATGTATAATATATAGTATATAAATAATATAAATATATAATTTTATATATATAAAAAATTATATATCATTATATATAGATATAAAATATAAATATCTGTGAATGTTTACAGCTAAAAAAGGGGAATAATTCTAACTTTGGGCATACTCACAGTGTACACCACGGACTCACAGCCAACCTTGATTTGGAACATGGCAGCTCCCAGCACGTGGCCTGCATAGTAAGCCTTGATCTCCAGCTCCTCATCCACCTGCCAACAGCAAACCCTCAGCACTGCCAGCATTTCAACTTTATATAGATATAAAATACAAACACAAACCCCTCAGCACTGCCAGCATTTCAACTTATATATATATATAAAATATAAACAGCAAACCCTTCAGCAGTGCCAGGATTTCAACTTCTAGATATAGATATATGTATATAAATTATAAACAGCAAACCCCTCAGCAATGCCAGTATTTAAACTCCAATTGGAAATATCTGGAAATCCAAATCCCTCTGGATTTACTCAAAAGGAGGAAGGAGAATTTGCCTAATAGCTACATTTCTAATTTAACCCCTTGATTCATTAGCTACATTTCCAACTCAACTCATTGATTCATTAGCTGTATTTCTAACTTAACCCCTTGATTAATTAGCTACATTTTTAACTTAACCCCTAGATTCATCAGCTTGTATTCCTAACTTAGCCCCTTAATTAATTAGCTACATTTCTAACTTAACCCCTGATTAATTTCTTGACTTTTTAATTTAACCCTGTAATTCATTAACTGTAATTCCAATTTAACCCCTTAATTAATAAGCTTACATTCCTAACTTAACTCATTGATTCATTAGTTACATTTCTAATTTAACTCCTTGATTCATTCTCAACATTCCTAACTTGATCCATTGATTCATTAGCTTATATTCCTCATTTAACTCCTAGATAAATTAGCTACATTTCCAATGTAACCCCTTGATTAATTAACTACTTTTCCAACAACTCCTTAATTAATTAGGTACATTTCTAATGTAACCCCAGGACTCATTAGCTACATTTCCAAATTAACCTCTTGATTAATTGGCTACATTTCCAATTTACCCCCTTGACTCCAAGCCCCCTGACCTGCACTGTCTGGTGGAGGTGCACGGCCACCACCTTCTTCATGCAGTCCTTGATCATCTGTGATGTGAAGAAGTTGGTTTCCCCTTTCTTGTCCACGGTGATCTTCCTGTAGTCCTCCAGCAGGATGGGGCAGATGGCCTTGGTGGGGTGGGTCATGTAGATGGGGCCATCATAGCCAACCATCTCACTGAAATAGGGCAGGGCCCCACAGTGGTCCAGGTGGAAGTGGCTGCAAAAAAGAATAAAACACAAAACCCCCCAACATGGTTGCACAGAATTCAGTTTGGGTAGCTCCCGGATCTTCTCGGGGGGGACAAAGCAGGTAAAATATGAGGGGTGGGCTTGGGATGGCACAAAAAGAGGTGGGAGAAGGAAGGAGCCTCACCTGATGATGACACAGTCCAGGAAATCAGTCAGCCTGCCATTCTGGGTGATGTAGGAGAAGTCAGGGAAGCGCCTCTGCAGCCGGGGCAAAACAGGAGATCCAGCAGGAATGCACCAGTGATCCAAACCCAGGGAGGGAATGGGACACTGGGAATGTGCTGGGGCCTCTCCAACAGCACCAGTGATCCAAACCCAGGGAGGGAATGGGACACTGGGACACTGGGAATGTGCTGGGGCCTCTCCAACAACACCAGCATCACTGATCCAACAAAAAATGGAAGGAATGGGACTCTGGGAATGTGCTGATATGTCTTCAGGCAGCACCAGCATCAGTGATCCAAAAAACATGGAGGGAATGGGACAATGGAACATTGGGAATTACCTGGGGCCTCTCCAGGCAACACCAGCATCACTGATCCAACAAAAACCAGAGGGAATGGGATACTGGGGATGTGCTGAGACCTCTCCAGGCAGCACCAGCATCAGTGATCCAAAAAAACATGGAGGGAATGGGACAACTGGACACTGGGAATGTGCTGATCCTTTTCCAACAACACCAGCATCAGTGATCCAACAAAAATGGAGGGAATGGGATATTGGGAATGTGCTGAGCACTATTCAGGCAGCACCAGCACCACTAATCAAAAAAACCATGGATGGAAGGATCTGGGAATGTGCTGATCCTTCTCCAGGCAACACCAGCATCACTGATCCAACAAATCCATGGGGGGAAGGACCTGGGAATACGGTGATTCTTTTCCAGGCAGCAACAGCCCCACTGATCCAACAAAAAATGGAGGGAATGGACACTGGGGATGTGCTGAGCCCTCTCCAGGCAGTTTTTGTGTGCAGGGAGAGGCAGAAAAGAGGGCACAAGCAGAAACTGACCCTTTCATAAATAAATCATCTTATCTCCCAAATAAAACACGAGCTGATCACACCCTGGCTCCGAAGCACAAAGCCCCAAAAGCTTTCCTGTCACAGCACATTTGCTGCTTGAACTCAATCCTACAGAGTATCTGTGCCATTACTCCTTTCCTGCTGGGTCAGGGAAGCCAAAATCAGGAGTTTCCTTCTCTCCCCCTGGGGTAGCAGAAAGGTGGTGAGGATCCCACCTTGAATGAGCTGCCCCAAAGCTTAGGACAGGATTCCTGCTCACAGGAAACCCAGAGAGTCCAACCCCAGCTGGAATGGAGCATTTGCAGCTGCATTGATAAATATTATTAATAAACATTTCCCCAAGTCCACGAGCCAGGGAAAGGAGGGCTGATATTCCATGGAACACTTGGAGATTTTGGAAGGGGGAAGAGCAGCTCTGCCCCAGCCCAGCCCCAGCCTCAGCAGGGGCTGATGGAGGAGCCCAGGGGTGCAGGAGGGACAGAAGGGAGGACAGGAGCTGGCCCAGGGGACACTCACATCATCGTTGTAGCCCATGTGCATCCCACAGTCCAGCATCACGTTCTTGCCAGCGATGGACACCAGGATGCAGCTCCTGCCCACGTCCTGGCCAGCACCTGGACACCAGGAAAACATCAATAAGCACTGGGAGAACAGCACAAAATATCAGCAAAATATCAGTAAAACATCAGCAAAACACCACCAGCAAAATAACAGTAAACATCAGGAAAACATCAGCAAAACACCAGTAAAATATTGACAAAACACCAGTAAAAAAATATCAATAAAACATCAGCAAAATACCAGTAAAATACCAGCAAAACACCAGTAAGACACTGGTAAAACACCTCTGGGAAAAGCTGCAATTCTTTCAAAATAAAAGCAGGTGAAGGTCTGCACAGACTTCCTGCAATTGCAGTTTCAAGGAAAAGAGAAGAATCCTTCATCTGGCAAGGATCAGAACTCCTTCTCCAGCTCCGAACTCCTTCTCTGCCCTCGTTAAGCCTCATTAAGTTAAAGCCACACCAAGGTTGAAAACTATCCAGGAGGATAAAGCAGATCTGCTACTCAGTACATCCTCTGCCCTCTCACTACAAAACACATTAAAAAAAGATTAAACAGGGAAAACCGAGAAATATTTTCTTCCTGTGGCTCTTTAGCACTGTAGTGAATTAATGCTCCACAACACCACAGTACCTTTATAATAATAACTTAATTAATTCTGATTAATTAATACAAACAGTTATAACGGTCACTGGAAAAACCAAGGCAGGGCAGAGAGGAATCACATCAGGGATTTCAAATATGAGCATGAATTCCCCCCAGGGCTTCAATGTTTGCATTTCAAGGCGGTTTTAGGCCGGACTTACCCAAGGGAGTGACTTTGATCTCGGGCATTTTTACCCCACTCCAGGTCCCAAACCCGCACAGAAAATTAGTCCAGGAGCAGATGCGCGGAGGGCGTTGGTTTTACCGGCACCATTTTAATTTTTTCCAGGATCCGGCCACGGAGCCCAAACTTTTTGCTGAGGCGAGATAGAAAACACGGGTGAGGTGATAAACAACAACCTGCGGGAAAGCGGCCCCGTTTGGCTGCGATACCCACCACCACTGCTGAGAGTCGGGAAAACACGTGTAGAAACACAGAAAAACGGGCAAAAAAGGCACAAACCCACAAAATATAAAACAAAAAAAACCGCACAAAACCCCGCAAATTCACCCAGGCCCGGCCGCAGCCACGGCGCCTCCTCCGCGCTTGCGCCGCCCCGCGCGGATTGGCCGAGCCGCAATGACGCACGCGAAGCGGATTGGCCCGAGGGGGTGCGGCGGGTGACGAACGCGGCGCTGATTGGCCGAGCAGGCGGTGTGGGATGCGGAAGGAGGAGGAGGAGGAAGGGGAGGGGGAGGCGGCGGCGGCGGCGGCGGCGGCGCCGCGGCGCGATGGCGGCGGCCGCGGGCCCGTTCAGCCTCAGGGAGGTCCTGGACGCCTTCCGCAGGTGCGTGACGGAGCAGCGGGAGGTGCTGCTGGAGCCCTACCTGAGCGGCTGGCGGGGGCTCATCCGGTGAGTGCCCGGCAGCGAGCAGGGGGGCTGTGGGCAGAAGGATGCAGTGACCGAGCAGCGAGCGACGGCTTCACACTGAAGTGGGTTTGGGATTCTCTTTTCACCCCTCAGATGCTTTTTGTCTTCTCTTTTCACCCTTCACATGCTTTTTATCTTCTCTTTTCACCCCTCAGATACTTTCTGTCTTCTCTTTTCACCCCTCAGGGAGTTTTTGCTTTCTCTTTTCACTCTTCAGATGCTTTTTGCCATCTCTTTTCACCCCTCAGGGGATACTTTGGGCTCTCTTTTTTCCCCCTCAGGTACCTTCTGGCTTCGCTTCCCACCCCTCAGATGCTTTTTGGCTTTGCTTTTCCCCCCTCAGATGTTTTTTGCCTTCTCTTTTCACCCCTGAGGTGTTTTTTTGGCGGGGGCTCGGCAGGGCTCTCTTTTCCCCCGCAGGCGATTCTTTGGGCGTTTTTTTTCCCCCTCAGAGAGTTTTTGCCTTATCTTTTCACCCCTCAGAGAGTTTCTGCCTTCTCTTTTCACCCCTCAGGTGCTTTTTGGGTTCTCTTTTCATCCTGGAGATGTTTTTGGGGTGGTTTTTTTCCTCCCCTAAGGTATTTTTTCCGCTTCTCTCCCCACCCCTCGCCCACCTAACGCACCACTCCCCTCTCCCCCTCAGCTTCCTGCAGAGCCTGGGCGCCGTCTTCTCCTTCATCTCCAAGGACGCCGTGGCCAAGGTGGCTCTGCTGGAGGGTCACCAGCAGCAGCACGGCTTCGTGTCGCTGCAGTCGCTGGTGCAGCACGAGCTGGCGGCGGGGCCGGCGGCGCTGCGGGCCCGCTCCGATTCCGGCTGCCGCACGGTGCTGCGGCTGCACCGCGCCCTGCGCTGGCTGCAGCTGTTCCTGGAGGGGCTGCGCTCGGGGGAGCCGCGCACCTCCGTGCTCTGCACCGACGCCTACAACGCCTCGCTGGCGCAGCACCACCCCTGGGTTGTCCGCAAGGCGGCCACCGTGGCTTTCTGCGCGCTGCCCTCCCGGGACGCCTTCCTGGAGATCATGAACGTGGGCTCGCGAGAGGAGGCCGTGGCCATGCTGGGAGAGGCCATCCCCTACATCGGAGATGTCTACAGCATCACCCAGGAGCTCTTCACTCAGCACAAGCTGCTCGACCTGCCCTGATGGCTGAAAATGACATTTTTGCACAAGCAACACGCTCTGTCCGTGGTTATTTCCACTTTTTCTTTCCAGCCCGGAGGTGGAAAGTTGGCCAAACTATCCCGCTTTATAAACGTGGACCATTAATTTTTTCACTTTTCTCAGTTCTTATCTTACATCTCTAAAGTTAGAAAGCAATTCCACATTAGGTCGAGCTGCTAAGGGATTGACTTTTTTCTATTCCTAGCATACAGCATCACCCAGGAGCTATTTGTGTACCTGCCCTGACGGCGGTGCTGGGGTGAAAATGACATTTTTGCACAAGCAAGACATTCTGTTCGTGGTTATTTCCACTTTTTCTTTCCAGCCTGGAGCTGAGGAGTTGGCAAAATGATTCCATATTATAAACGTGGACCGGTTATTTTTTTACATCTGTCAGTTCTATTCTTACATCTCTAAAGTTAGAAAAAAATTCCACATTAGGTTGAGTTGCTAAGGGATTTTTTTTTTTTATTCCCACACCTTACAGCATGAGCCAGGAGCTCTTTCTGCAGCACAAGGTGCTCGACCCATCCTGCCAGGATGAGCCCAGAGTGAAAATAACATTTTTGCACATTTATTATTTGGTTATTTGCACTTTTTCTTTCCAGCCTGGAGCTGAGGAGTTGGCCAAGTTATTCCACTTTATAAACATGGAATAGGGTTTTTTTGCAACCTTTTTTTACATCTCTACAATTAGAAAAAAAAATCCACATTAGGAGGAGCTGTGCAGAGTTAGAAAAATAATTCCACATTAGGATGAGCTGCTAAGAGATTGACGTTTTGAATTTTTTTATTCCTAGCAAAGCTGGAAACAGTTTTTTTTTTTCAAGCCCAAGTGCAGCAGCTTGTGTGCATTTACAGCAATATTTGTGGCCTTGTGTAGCAGCACAAATTGGAGCTGTGGTGTCTGAGCTCATTCCCACACTTTGGTTTGTACAGAAATCCCACCTGGAGGATTTCATGCTGAGCAATGCCCTGGGGAAATGCCCTTTCCCTGCCACTGTGGGAGCTGAAGGAAATGGGGGTGGAAGGAGGAGAAAATTGTTCCACCCAGCAGCACCTTCCCCTGTGCCCCTTCCCTGTTCAATCCGTGATTTTTGCACTTGGGATGTGCAGCAAGTTTTAATTTCTGCTGCACAATCCTCTCTGTCCAGCCCAGCCTGGAGCTGTTTGCTTCCGAGTTGTGTTCTTGTGTGTTTTTTTTTTAATTTTTATCAATGTGTTCAATGCCTGTGAAAAGGATTTTTCTGCATCTCTGGGGCGGGAAATCCACACTTGTACTGTAAATCACTGCTTTGGGAGCTCCTGCCAAACCCCTGGAGGAGCCAGAGGGTCTCAGGTGGGATTTTCTGAGCGTTGGAAGCTGGAGAAGCCCTCCAGGGTTATTGCAGGGATCAATCCTGCAGCTGATTGTCTCTTTCTGTCCTAATGTACCACTGAAAAATTCAGGAAATCACAATTACCTCATGGAGACTGGACTCACTGCACATTAAATGATGTGAATAATGTGGTTTTTGAGGAGTGTCCTTTGTGGGATCACACTCTGGGGGTCCAACACCATTTACAGAAAACCTACTCAGATTTTATTTCCCTGGAAATCAGGCCAGCTGATATTTCACCAGTGCAGTGAATTAAATACCTTCAACTAAATCAAATGTGTGTCAAGGGAAAAAAAAAGGTTTAAATCTCTAGAAATGACGGTATGACCACAATAAAATTTTTTTCTCCCTTGTCACACTCATTGTAATTATTCCTCTTAAGAGATAAATATTAATATTTATAATTACCATTGCTAATATTGAAGATGAACTTGCCCAAAATTCAGAATTGTGTTAGAACTTATTTTTAAAGTTTTATAGTTAAACTGACACTTAATAGTCCAGGAAAGGGAAAGGATGCTTAAAAAAAGGCAGTAAGAACATACCTGGAAAACACAGCTGCAGCTGGTGCATTCCTGTATTTAGGTCTCTAAATCTGCTTTTCTTCCTGCAAGGAAAATATTCCAGCCTTGGAGCAGCACTGGCAGCAAAAGCAGTTTTCTGATATAGAAAATGCAGGAAATTGAACTTTTCATTCAGAGCTGTCCTAAAATCCAACAGTAAAATACAGTAATAAAACCTAAATTACCATGCTATGAACTCAGATTTAAGTTTTTAAACTGAAATTAATATTCTAGTTCAGTGTGAGGGAAAGGAAAATACATCATCCAGTAACAACTTCCTAAAAAAATATCAGTACAGCTGGGGGACAGCAAGGCTGTGACCCAGGAATGGCCTCTCCAGGCAAATTCCTGCCCTGCCCTCGGGAAGATTTGGTTATTTCCATGATGAGGTGTATTTAAAATTTAAATAATTAAAATATAATTTAAATTTTTTAAATGGAATGTAATAAATAAATAAATAACAATTACTTTTGTGTAAATCATTTACCAGAATCAGAGCGGGGCACCTGAGTTTTGTCATCTCTGCCAGAGGAACCCAAATTTCCACTGCTGTGCCAATGAACTTGTAAATCACTCTGAGTAAAAGCTGCTCAGCAGAGGAAATCAGGATGAGGGCAGTGGTTGGTACTCGGAGTATATTTGATTACTGCCCACTAAAGTGAATTTAATTCATTTTGCCAAACAAATTCCTCCCCACTTGCATTTAAAGAGGCTTCCCAGGCCCATGTGGGCCTGGATTCCCTGGATTCCCCCAGGATGCAGGCGGTGCTGGGGCTGGGGCTGTGCCTGGGCTGTGCCCGGGCTGCCCCCCTGAGCCCCTGGTGCCTCTCAGCCCAGCTCAGGAGGCCGGGGGATTTTGTCCTGGGGGGTTTGTTCCCCTTCGGGAGGGACACCCTGAACCTGGCAGCTCGCTCTGAGCCCACCCTGCTGCTCTGTGACAGGTAAGGGCTGGGGCTGGGGGAGAAGGGAAAATACGGGATGGGACAGAGGAGAGTTGGAGCACTGGGACATCAACAGGTCCCAGAATGGAAATGGGTTTGTGGTTTTTTGGTGCTGACAAGCTTTGGTCTCACCTTGATAAAAGGTTTTAGCGGCACTGGCTTCCTTAGGGTTTGAAGCAAACACTTAAGTTGTAAATAAATCAGCTAAACTGAATAAAACAGCTACATTGTAAATGAATCAGTTAAATTGAATCAACACGTGAATTGTAAATGAATCAGTTAAATTGAATCACTTACATTGTAAATAAACCAGTTAAATTGAATCAAACACATTGTAAATGAATCAGTTAAATTGAATCAAACAGTTAAATTGTAAAATAATCAAACACCTAAATATACAAATAAATGTAGAAAAAGTATATACAAATATAAACATGAAAAATTAATAAAAATAAGTTTTTCTAATAAAATAATTCTATAAAAATATATATAAAATCTGTTATGCTAATAACATAATCCTATAAAATATGTATAAAAATCAGTTATGCTAATAATATAATTATATAGAAATAAGTTATGCTAATAAAATAATTCTATAAAATGTGTATAAAATCTGTTATGCCAATAAAAATTATTTTAAAATATCTATAAAAATCAGTTCTGCTAATAAAATATCTAATAAAAAATTAGCTTTTCCTACATGAAGAATCCCAGTCCCAGCTGCAGCACAGGTCCTGTCCCTGCTGTCCCCAGGTTATTCACGGATGGGCTGATCTGGGCTCTGGCCATGAGGTTTACCATCGAGCAGATCAACAACAGCAGCGTGCTGCTGCCAGGGGTCACCCTGGGCTATGACATGTGTGACACCTGCTTTGAGCCCCTGGTGGCCCTTCAGCCCAGCCTCCTCTTCCTCACCCGCAACGGCACCAGGGCCATCGGGGTCCTGTGTGACTACAGCGAGTACCAGCCCCGCGTCACCGCCGTCATCGGGCCCCACAAATCTGACCTGTGCCTGCTCACGGCCAAGCTCTTCAGCTCCTTCCTCATCCCACAGGTAAAACCCCTCTGCAGGAGCAGGATTCTCCCCTGTAGGTAATGAAACAAACTCCAGAACTGACGTTTTGTGTGAATGTCTAACCCTCTAAATTACTCCTCGTAATTTCCTTTTCTTATCAAATTTCTTCTAGTAATTTAATAAGTTTTAATATAAATTTCTTAATTTCTTAAGTTTGAATATAAATTTTTAATAGTATTTTCTTAACTATTAATATAAATTTCTTATATAAATTTAAGTAAATTTCTTACTCAACAGCTCTGAGATGCATCCAAGAATCTTTTCCCAAGCTTTTTAAGAATTTTTCCATTCAACGTTGTATTTTTGATAAGGTTTTAGTAAACTTTTGGAATTCTTTGTGAGGATCTTTCCCCTCCAGGTGAGCTACGGCGCCAGCAGCGAGGCCCTGAGCAACACGGAGCTCTACCCGTCCTTCTACCGCACGGTGCCCAGTGATAAGAACCTGGTGGAGGCCGTGGTGCTGCTCCTCAACCACTTTGGCTGGAACTGGGTGGCCATGGTGGCCAGCGACGATGAGTATGGCCGGGGAGCCCAGGCGCTCTTCCTCAGCATGGCTGGCACCAACAGCATCTGCATCGCCTTCGAGGGGCTCATCCCCACCGAGCTGGCCGAGCCTGACGCCACCAAGCAGCTGGAGAACACAATTAAATTAATTAACAGCACCAAAGTCAACGTGATCGTGCTGTTTGCACACAGCGTGCCAGCCCAGGCCCTGCTGCAGCACAGCCTGGCCATGGGGCTGGGCAAGAAGGTCTGGCTGGGCAGCGAGGCCTGGCTGCTGTCGGACATCGCCACCTCTGTCCCCAACATCCAGAGCGTGGGGACAGTGCTGGGCTTTGTCATGAGGACGGGGACAGTGCCAGGCTTCCAGGAGTTCGTGGCTGAGCTGTTCAGCTCTGTGGCTCAGGAGGAGTTCTGCCGGCGCTCCCGGGAGCTCAGCGGGCTGGAGGACACCGAGGCGTTGGACACGCACTGCCGGCAGTGTGGCAACGTCACCCTCAGGGACATCTGGCCCATGCTGGGGGTGACACTGGTGCAGCCCGTGTACGTGGCCGTGTACAGCGTGGCCCATGCACTGCACAGGGCTCTGGGCTGCACCTCCAAAGGGTGTCCCAAAACACCTGTCAGGTCTTGGCAGGTGAGTGGCATCCTTGAGCTGGAAGTGGCACAGATTCAAGGCTGGTTTTCAAAAATAGTCCCAAAACACCCATCAGGTCCTGGCAGGTGAGTGCCATCATTGACACAAAATCACTGGAAAGCTGGTTTGCAGGATAGTCCCAAAACACCCGTCAGGTCCTGGCAGGTCAGTAGCACCACTGAGGCAGAAATGGCACAAATTCACTCCAAGGCTGGTTTGCAGGATAGTCCCTTTCAAGTTTAATATGAAAATCCTCTCTTTCATAGACAGATTTGACAGATTCTACTTGATTGGATAATTAACAAGAACATCTTTCTCACAAACAGTCCTTGAGAAGAACATACAAACAGAGTAGGAGAACAGCACCTGCAGGTTGTTTATATAACAAGTTATCATTGTTTTTCTATAACTCCCTAAAAAGTCTCACAAATCCACTGTGAGAAAACAAAGTTTTCTCGCTTTCTGACCAGGCTGTTGCCCCACAGGTGAGGGCAGATCTGAGGGACAAACAGCCAATTTTTGTCACCTCACAGCCAGGTTGGCACAATCTTAGCCCACCTAAGGCACAGCTGATGTCAGCTGGCAGAACTGTCACCTCCAAACAAGAACTGGACCAAAATCCATTTTGATTTCATTTTCTCCCCAGCTGCTGCACTTCATGAACACCCTCCCCTTTGAGGTGAACGGGCAAAGCTTCAGGTTTGATCAATCCCACGGCACAAACACGGGCTACAAACTGATCCTCTGGGCCTGGAGGGATGGCACTGTCACCTACCTGCCCGTGGGGGACTATGACCAGTCCCTGTACGTCCGGACGTCCCAGATCCAGTTCCACACCCCAGACAAGAAGGTAAAAATGGCACATTCCTTCTTTCTGATCAGTTCCTTCCATCAGTTCCTTCTGATTTCTTGGAGATTTGTTCATCCTGGCTGATGTTCACTCCTGCCCTTTGCCAGGAACCCACATCCGAGTGCTTCAGGCGCTGCCAACCAGGGCAATTCAGAAGAATAAAAGGATTCAACCTCTGCTGCTATGACTGCACAGACTGCTCAGAAAACACCTTCTGGAGCAGCACAGGTGAGTGCTGGTTAATTGAAAGGCTTTAAGTGGATTATTCTATCTCCAGGCTGAGGTGGGGATGAGCTGGGAGCTCTCCTCCCTGTCCTGCTGCTCACTGGAACCTGCCCCTGTTGGGCCCAGAGGGAAAGAAAATGAGGACAACATTTATGTTTTATCTGCAGAGCTTGGAGAGAGGGCTAAGATGGAATTCTGGGGGCATGGGTAGAAGAGAGGCAGAGGATAAAATCCTGGGATTGCTGGGGGAAGGAAATAGAGGCAAGAAACACAAGGATCCTCCAGGGATGAGAATGGAAAAGCAGAGGCTGAACTACCACAAACTCTGGAAATCCAACACACCTTGGAGGGAGGGGAAACACCACCCAAACCACCACCAGATCCCTGTGTGATCCTCCCCCAGGGGTGGCAGGTCCCTATTGGAATAGTTACCAATATATCTGGATGGGACGTGCCAGAGCTTGTCTGGCCCTTGGTGCTGAACCAAACAGCAGCAACTGTGGTGGTTTCACCCCACAGACACTTTTGGCTGGCTGGGTGTGTGGTGTTTCACCCACAGACACTTTTGGCTGGCTGGGTGTGTGGTGTTTCACCCCACAGACACTTTTGGCTGGCTGGGTGTGTGGTGTTTCACCCACAGACACTTTTGTCCAGTTGGATCACCCAGAGACACTTTGGGCTAACTGGAGACACTTTTCACCCCAAAACCACTTTTGGATGGCTGAATGTGTGGCGTTTCACTGGGTGTGTGGTGTTTCGCCCCAGAGATGCTTATGGCTGGCTGGAGACACTTTTTTTTTTCACCCCAAATGCCACGTCTGTGGTGATACCCATCAGGGCATCTTCGGGGAAGGAGCCTGAGTTCTGGGGGGCTTGAAATCCCACCTCAGCAGGTCTCCAGTGCTGATCAGTCTCTCTTTGCAGACAGCACCAGCTGCTCCCCGTGCCCACAGCACCAGTGGGCTCCCACCCGCAGCACGCGCTGCCACGACCGCGCCGAGCGCTTCCTGTCCTGGGATGAGCCCCTGGCCGTGGCCCTGCTGACCCTGGTGGGCCTCACCGCAGCCCTGAGCTGTGGGGCAGCGCTGCTGTTCCTGCAGCACCTGCAGAGCCCCCTGGTGCAGCTGGCAGGGGGGGCCAGGAGCCTCCTGGCCCTGCTCTGGCTGCTGCTGCAGAGCCTCAGCTGCTGCCTGCACGTGGGCAGGCCCAGCGCGGCGCTGTGCCCGCTGCAGCAGCTCTGCTACGCCCTGTGCCTCAACGGCTGCCTCTCCTCCCTGCTGCCCAAGGCCCTGGAGATCACCCTGGTGACAGAATTCCCCCGCTGTGCCCCCAGGCTGCTGCGCTGGGTGACCCACGGCAGGGCCTGGCTGGTGGTGGCCGCGTCCATCCTCACCCAGGTGTTGCTCTGCTGGTGCCACCTCCACCTGGGCCCTGATTACCTGGTGGCTGACTATGAATCCCTGCCCAGGGAGGTGCTGCTGGTGTGTGGCACCCAGTCCTGGGCTGCTTTTGCCCTCCTGCATGGCTACAACAGCTGCCTGGCCTTCGTCTGCTTCCTGTGCACCTTCATGGTGCAGACCCCAGGCAGGAGGTACAACGTGGCCAGGGGCATCACCTTTGCCACCTTCATCTATTTCATCATCTGGATTTTCTTCCTGGTGATTTTTGCCACGCTCAGGACGGTGCTCAGGGCAGTCACCCAGATTTGCACCATCCTGGCCACCACCCTGGGCATTTTGGGCTGTTACTTTGTGCCCAAATGCTACATCTTGGTGTTCAGGCCTGATCTCAACACGGGGGATTATTGCCAGAACCTCTCCGAGGGGCAGCAAGAGGAGGGCAGACAATAAACCACTCCTTGTGGCACCTGCTCCTCACAGAAGTTGGATTGTAAGGAGAAAATCCTGTTTATGAGCACTTTGTGGCCCCAGGAACAATCACATCTGAATTAGAATTGTGAAAGCACAGGGCTCACAAGTCCAGCCTCTCCATCCTCTCTGCAAACACATTTCAGCCCCAAAAAGGAGGAAAATTAGGTTCAGTTAATGGAGAACCTCCAGAAATGATATTTTATACCAATATCTCAAGTCTGGCAGTGTGAGTCACCAACAGCACTTCCCTCTAAACACTTCTGGTAATTTCCCTTTCTTATTAATTAGCAGCTCCTGAGATGGATCCAGGAATCCTTCCCCAAGCCTTGTTAGAATAATACAATAATTCTAATATATCAAATACACCCAATAAAAGAGGAGTAAAAAGAACATTCCAGCCTTTCCCAAACCTTGTAAGAATTATATACAATAATTCTGATCTATCAAATATATCCAATAAAACAGGAGTAAAAAGAACATTCTGGCAGGTGTCAGCCTTTCCCAAACCTTTTAAGAATTGTCAAATACACCCAAAAAAAGAGGAGTAAAAAGAACATTCTGGCAGGTGCCAGCAGTGCTGTGTGGGACACAGAGGGGGCATTTCCCATTCAAATCCCAGCTCAGTCCATTTGTGTTCCATGAAAATCAGGGACAGGCTCATGGAAATGAGCTCTGTGCAAATCTCACCCTCCAAAGGCACAGCAGGAGCTTCCTCCCTCCCCAAAACCAGGCAAAATTCACCCAAAACTTCACATTTTTGCCAGGCAGTATCCAGTCAATACCCAGTCACATCACCAAGATTTTTCTTTTCCCCACTCAAGTTGACAAGGAATTATTCTGCTCTTTTATTCCCTTTAAGTTTTTCCATTTCTGCTCTTTTATTCCCTAGATTAAAAATTTTCCATCTCTCCACTGTGTGTTACTGCATTTTAAGCAGTCCAGCTCAAAAAGAATTTGTAAATTAATCTAAACCAGTGAATATTTTCATTCTAAAAAAAAAAAAAACAAACCAAAAACAAAAAAAACCCCACTTTTTGGTGCACTGCAAAGTTATTTGTCCCCAATTTTTGTGATCACCTCCATCTAAAATTATTCCTCAGTGTGATTTAAAAAAACCAAATCTCTGACCTGGAGCCCGGAGTTCTTGTTCCTGGAGCCTGCAGGAATTCTTCACAACCACCTGAAATTCTCAGTATTCCTCCTCCAGGGCCGTGGTTCAATAGCAGAGAAACATTAAATAACTTTTGATCATCATTCCAGAAATAGGGAAAGGAAAAAAATCTGATGTAACTCCACCAGGCCCTGCAGGAAAAGCATGTCCAAAATTCTGACCATTTAATATTCACTTAAATTCTAAGCATTTAATAATTACTTAAATTCTGACCATTTAATAGTCACCTAAATTCTGATCATTTGATATTCACTTAAATTCTGACCATTTAATATTCACTTAAATTCCAACAATTTAATATTCACCTAAATTCTGACCATTTAATATTCACCTAAATTCTGATTATTTCATATCCTTCTCACTGGAAAATGCTGGGATTTATGGTATTTAAATGCTGTTTCACTCTCCCCTTGCTGTGTGATCTGTACCAGCTGGGAAGAAGGAACCTGCCTCACCAAGCTGTGCTTGTTCTTTTCATTTAAGCTGGAAAATTAGAATAATTGAGGCTGGAAAAACCTTCAAATCTCAAGTCCAGCTGAGCCTCCAGGGTGTCCTGACAAACCCAAGGCTCAGCAGAGTTTACAAAGGGTGTCCAGTGATTCTTGATTGTGCTGGAGAGTCCAAAAACCGGCAAGATTTAGGAAATAAATCACAATGAAATACTGCAAAGAACCGAACACATACACTGAGGTTATCACATAAAATTAAAAGCTTTTTAGTGTTTAAAATAGCATTTACACATAAGCAGCTATATATTAACTATACAGACACTTGGGTTTTAATACAATATCTACAAAAAAGAATTCAATTATGCAATAGACATTTAACAGGAACAGTGCAGTCCATGCTAATAAGAGGTCACTCTTGGAGTAGAACCAGTTCTAGGATAGGTGATAGTCTGGGTTTTCATTATTTAAAATCATGTAACTTTGTTCCTCTACTGTACATAAAATTCTTTACATGTATTTCTAATCACTGATTAGAATTAATAATTTTAAGTCAATCTTATTACAATCCAGTTAAATGCAAAACAAAAAATTAAAATAAAAAAAACCAAAACGAAAACAATTACATCAACCCATGAGCTGTCAAGTCTCAGGAGGGGAGAGAACAAAAATAAGAGAGAAAACAAAAATCGTAGCAAAATTCAACATCTGTGCATCACTGCTTGCCATCCAATAAAACCTTTGGATAAAGTGTCCAGGGCACCAATTCCTTGGAAAAGCAGATTCATTCACAGGAGGTAAAAGACACCAGCATACTTTTAAGACTATTTGCCAAAAAAATTTACTCTTCAGGGCTTAAATACTGGGTGGGGACACCTCCTGTGCAGATGCTGCCTCTTGGGGTGGGAGAAATCACCCCAAAGTTTTTCATGCTCATTTTCCAGGAGCCCCCAAACATCCCTGCTGCAGGGAGGGGTGAGCACTGAGCTCAGCTGCAGAATAAGAATAACATTATTTGAAAAAATAATTAAAGAATTGCTTTAATCCAATTCCTTTGGGCTCCTGCTCTGAGGGTGCTCCCATGCCCTGCACAGCAAAGCTCTCCCTGGAGCCAAAATCCACCAAAATCCAGTAAAATTCAGCAAAATTCATCAAAATTCACCTGCAGGCCCTGGTGGGTAAGAAATGCTGGAGCCCCAATCCATCAAAATTCATCAAAATTCACCAAAATTCACTTGCAGGCCCTGGTGGGTAAGAAATTTTGGCTCTGCAGTACTCCAGCCTCCAAATTTTCTTTTTCCTGGCACAATTCGCACTGTGGGCAGCTCCCCTGGCATGGCTGGCACAGGATCCTGCAGGGAATGCAGCAGGACAGGAAAGACACGAAGGATGGGATTTGGGAAATCTCATTTTTGTTCCCTTGAGGAAAGAGATCTGGCAAAGATTCAGACCTGACTTTCAGCCCAGGATGGGGGGGGGGGGGGGAAAGCAGATTTTTGTGTCACTGTTCAATATTGCACTGTTCAAGAGGATCCACCTCCTCCAGCCTGAATTTCCTCAGCAAAAAAAATTCCCACATCTGCTGGGGACCCCCAGCCTCGTCCCAGGGTGACCCACGAGCACACACATTTAAAAAAAAAGTCATTTTTTCAACATAGCAGCAAAGACCAGCGAGACACAGAACAGCTTCTGCCAACAGCAAAACCACGAGACAAAAGCCAACCCCCAGCAGGTGTGGAAACTGCAACTCTTGGAAATTAAATATGGAAATTAAATATGGGTGAAAAGCTCAGCCCCCAGCTTTAATCTCTTTTTTTGGAAATACTAAAAGGAGATTATTTTTTTTCCTCCAGCCCTTTGAGTTTTGCCTTAAAACAAACAGGGCCAGAGAAATAATAATTTATAAAATGCCAGAAAAAAAAATCACAATTAATTTAAAAGTAGAACCACTAGTGATTGTCAGTAAAGTCACAGACTGCTCAGCAGTGTCTCCAGGAGACAGAGCAGAATTCCACCACTCTCTTACCCGGACTTGAGTGTCAATCTTTCAGAATAATTTACCAAGTCAGGTTTGCATGTGGGAGGAGGAGGGAAGGTACAGAAAAGTCCTGTTGTACAGTCAAGCTTTAGGCAGGGCCTCTTTTGGAGGAGCCCCCATGGGTGGTGATGAAAGCTCTGCTTTCAGAAGCCTTGGGCAGCTTTTTTTTGGGGAGGTTTTTGCAAAGGAAATTAATTTAGAAGCCCAGAAATGGGCTGAGTGAGAGTTTCCCGAATTCCTGGCTCCCTGAGGAAAGGGAAATTGAGTCTCCCATTCCCACAAACATCTGGAGTCTCTGAAAAAGGGAGGTGGGAAAAGGAAAGAAGTGAAAAATCAGAATTAAAAGGACATTTTGAAGAGTAAGTTTTCAGGGTGAAAATTTTGAAGGGTCAGGTTTTCATTTTCACTAATGAACTGTGTGTACACAGAGACTAAGATGGTTCTCAGATGTTCTCTCCTCACATCCACCTTGGATATTTACCCAAAAAACACAGAAAAGACCAAAAAGCAGCTTCTTACCAGTGGAGAAAATGCTTATTTCCAGTAAAAACTGATTTTAAAGCACCTGCCCTAAATCCTGCCAACACAGAGATCGCACAAAAGAGAATTTAACTGAGGAATGGCCCCATGGTCAAATGCCAGGGTGGCTGCATTAAACGAGCCCCATGAGAGCATGGCTGAGCTCACCATGCCTCAAAAAAGCTTTTTAAACATCCCTGAAGCTGCCTGAATTGAATTTCTAGAGCCTCAGAGCAGAAACAGCCAGAAATTAAACCTTGGGGATATTCAACAGCAGAGCTCCTCAGCAGGAGGAGGAGTCGGGGGCTTCTTTTTGAGAATTTGAAAATGATTTCTTTGTGGGGAGCTGCAGAGTGAGTTTAACTCAGGGTCAGGGGTAAAGATTTATTTTTGAGGAGCTCCAGGGCTGGTCTAACTTGCTGTCAGGGGTAAGGATTTATTTCTGGGGAGCTCCCAGGTGGGTCTCCCTTGGTGTCAGGGTAAGGATTTCCCTGTGAGGAGCTCCAGAGTGAGTCTCACTCAGTGTCAGGGTAAGGATTTAATTTTGGGAAGCTCCGGGGTGGGTCTCACTTGCTGTCAGGTGGAAGGATTTCTTTTTGGGGAGCTCCAGGGTGGGTCTAACTCAGTGTCAGAGTAAGGATTTCCCTGTGAGGAGCTCCAGGATGGGTCTAACTTGCTGTCAAGGGTGAAGGATTCCTTTTTGGGGAGCCCCAGGGTGGGTCTCACTCAGTTTCAGGGTAAGGACTTCTTTTTGTACCATTTCTGATCTGTTCTCAGATACCCTCACACCTCTCTGCCCACTGTGCTTAGAAATGTTGCCAGGGGGATCAGACATCTCCAGGTCTCTGTTTTAACAAAAAAGAGAAAGATTGTGCTCACAAAGGAAGGAGGGATCACAAAGAAGATGTCCCATGTCCCAGTGGGAGCCAGGATTTCCCTGCTGGAATGAGATAAACAGCCCCTTCAAAAGGGCAAAGCTGACAGAACTGCAGCAATTTTCCTATTTCTGTGGGAATAACTCTTCCAATCTGCAAGGAAATGCACATCCAGAGGGAACAGCCACACCTGGCAGCAGGGATGTGACTGAAATGCCCAGGAACCCAGTGCAGCTGGAGAATTCCTCCTGGGAAATAAGGAAATAACTGAAGGAAATAACTTCACAAGTTCTGCACAACGAACACATACAGTAGCAAGACTCCAGCACTCCCTTGATAGAATATATTTAAAAAAAACCCTCAAAGAACCCAAGAAAGATTGATTTATACTGCCTAGTCAGCAGAAAGTAGCCACAAGTTTGTTTTCCTCTAGGAATTGGTTGGATCCTGCTCCTTTCCAAGCACTTGGGTGCCACGTCTGCTCAGAGCTATGGATGCATCCAAGAACCAGCATTCCAAGGCAGTATCCCAGATACCAGCCAACAGTCCTTTTTTGTTTTGTCCTTGCAAGAGAAAAAGCAGGGGAAAAAAATAAAAATCAAAGTGCTCCTATGCATTGTCAGGAATTTAGAAGTCATGTGAAATACCAGTCCTCCAATCAGCCCAGAAAGAGACACTAATTCCACTGAAGTAGGTGCCACAATGACCAAAGCTCATTAAGATGTGAACATACACCAGCCATTCACAATCCAAAACGAGATGGGCAGGGGAGAAAAAACAAACAGAACAAAAAGATGCCGTCGATTTAACAATCCCAGGAGATTTTGTTGTTCGTTTTAGTAGCTTGAGGAGGGGGGTGTTTGTATTTTTTTTTTCTTTTTTTTTGTTCAGTTTTGTCGATTTTTTTTCTCTTTTCTGCGACACACTCGCGAACAGGAAGGTGTGACATGCAAGACAGCCAAGCCTCTTCCAACCGAGCATCCCACAACCCACCCCCCCAAAAAAACCCCACAAAAACCAAAAAAAGCCCCAAAAAGCAGAGTCTTTTGAAGGCACTTCCTCTCACATGATGTCCACGAAGAACTCGCAAGGGTTGCCCATGGCCTTCTGGAAGGACTGGCGGCTGGCGGTGAGCTCGGGCGGCACGGCGCTCAGCTCGCGCACCGGGGGCGCTCCGGGGGGCCCGCTGCTGCCCAGCCCCTTGGAGCCCAGCTTGGGCAGGCTGTACAAGGGGGGCAGCCCCGGGGGGCCGTACGAGTGGTGGCTCTGGTGGCTCCTGTCGCTGGCAGAGCGCTGGCTGAGCTGGCTGAGCGGGCGCTCGCGCCGCACGCCCGGCTCCGACTCGCTGCCGCTGCCCCCGGACTTGCTGCGCTCCTTCTCCCTGCCCGCCGCTCTCCTGCTGGTCTCGCTGGTGCTCCGGTTGGAGCCGCTGCTTTTGCTCCCTAACAGCCCAAAAACAGGAGAGAAGAAGAGCCGGGATGAGCTGGGCTCTGCTGTGAGTCCCACGTGCTGGTGGCGGCTCAGTGATGGGGTCGTGCCATGCATGGGGACACACCGACACAGCTCCAAGCTTGCACGGGGAAAGCAGCAGCTGAATTCCAGCTCCTGGCTCAAATCCAGTCCAGGAGAGGAGGGGAGCAGAATAAAGCAGGAATTTGGGGTTTGACTCAAGCAAATGAGGTTTAATTCTAATTGTCTCCGCTTTATTTTGTACTTTTTCCAAAAGAAACCCCTCTGCCTACTCTGTCATCCTTCAATCACTCAGGTTTTAAATCACTCAGTCCTTTTAAAATTCTTTTTAAAATTACCTTTTCTGAAAGAACTCCCTTTGCCTACTCTGTCACCCTTCAATCCTTGAGGTTTTGTTGGCTTCGTGGGGAAGTCTTATTAAAATTACCTTTTCCAAAAGAAACCCTTTTGCCCTCTCAGTCACCCCTCAATCCCTAAGGTTTTTGACTTCAGTGGGGAGGTCCTTCTAAAATTAATTTTAAAATTACCTTTTCTGAAAGAAACCTCTTTGCCTTCTCTGTCAGCCATAAATCCCTGAGGTTTTGTTGGCCTCAGTGGGGAGGTCGTTTAAAATTATCTTTTCTGAAAGAAACCCCTTTGCCTTCTCTGTCAGCCATAAATCCCTGAGGTTTTGTTGGCTTCAGTGTGGAGGTTCTTTTAAAATTACCTCTTCCAAAAGAAACCCTTTCGCCTTCTCAGTCCCCTTTAAATCACTCAGGTTTTGTTGGCTTCACTGGGGAGGTCTTTTTAAAATTACCTTTTCCAAAAGGAACCCCTTTGCCTTCCCTGTCACCCTCAAATCACTCAGGTTTTGTTTGCTTCAGTGGAGAAGTCCTTTTAAAATTACCTTTTCTGAAAGAAACCCCTTTGCCTTCTCTGTCACCCTTAAATCTGTGAAGTTTTGTTGGCTTCACTGGGGAGGTCCTTTTAAAATCCCTCACTAAAGCCTTGTGCTGGAGAACTGGAGAATCTCCTGCTTGGAGAATTCCCTAGGAAACAGTTCCTGAGCTGCTCTACCCCAAATCAGTAACACCAGGATATTGTTCCCAAGAGAGGCCACTAAATCACCTTGGAAAACCAAAGGATTGCCACTGAGTATCAGCTGAATTGGTACTAAAAACAAGCTTTAGTAAACTTCCAAAACTGTTTTTTAATGGAAGCTGAAGGTCTTGCTCTGTTCCCATGACAGACAGATTAGGAGACAGTTCCAAGCTAATTATTTTTTTAAAAATCCAACTAATCAATGTAAGGAATATCCCATTAAACTCCTGCACCTTAGTGCAAAATGGACTTCCCAAAAAGGATCCCCAGTCAGCAGAACAGGGGACCAACTTTTGAGTTTAAATAAGTCACAGAAATGGGAAAAAGAGAATTACTTTGGGCTGCTCCTTCTTGAATTACAGACCACTTTCTGCCCATCATTTTCTGCTGCTCCAGCTGATTGGAGAAATGGGAAACCACACTGGATTTTGGGGGGAAAGGTTGCATTTTCTGCAGAGTGCCAGAGAGATGGAAAACAGACCACAAAACCACTGGATTTTAAGTGAATATTCCAAGCCTGGGTCTCTGCAGTGGTAATTGTTGATTGTTATGATTTAATAGTGCAGATAAATGAGAGAAGGCACAAACCCCCAAATTTAACACTATTTTAAGAGTGAGCAGTGCAGCCTTGTGCTCCAGCACTCCCAACCCCTGCCTGAGCCACCCAGCCACCAGGATTTTTATTTAAAGATTAAAGGCCACCAATTAATGGGCAGTGCAAGTGCACTGGCAGAGAAATCCAGCCCAGAGGGGTGACACCATAATAAATTTGGACTATTTATTTTCTGGAGAGCCTGGGGATGGGGTTTTCCCAGCTGATTCTCTCCCCTCTGAGCTGCTGCAGCACAGTTCCACAGGTTGATATGCCAATGTCACACCACTGTGCACTGAGACAGGTCGAGCGTCCAAGACAATTCAAAATAAAAATAAAATTTCAAATTAAGGAAAAAAAACCAAGCCAAAATACAGCTAAACATTTGGGGTCACGAGAATCTAAAAATGGTCATGCTGTGAATTCATCATGGAGGGATTTGAGGCTTACCAATCCCCTAGAGTCAGCCATTCCTCTAGGAATCCTTCAGTCTAATGCTTGCTCAGGACAAAACAAGGGAATAACAGTTACAAAGCAAGAAAACAGCACAGAAACTGGTTTCCACCAGGAAAAGTGTGGAAACCTTTCAGAGCTGAACACCCTGGCACTTTTCGGGAGTGCCACCCTTCCTCTCCTATTCCAGCAGCAGGAGGGAATTCCTACAGCTCACAGAAGTAGCTGCCAAAAAACCACCCCCACCTTCTGTCCAGGGCAGTTTCCAGTTCTAAAGCCTCTGGGAGATTCCTCATGGATATTTCTTATTTTGGGATAAGGTGACATGCAGCTGGTCGAAAATCCCCTGTTATGAAGCTTTTTTGTGCCATTTTGTAAAATCTGACTGGCTGTGGTGAATAGGGATAAGTGACATCCAGTTTATTGGATGTTCACTGAAAAAACACAAGGACTCCTCACACCCTCTTTACTGGCAGCATTTCCAAAAGCAAAACTCACTCTGGGAGTGGTTTAAAATAAAATAAAAATTTAAAAATAGCATCTCTACAGCAAAAAAAGACATAATTTAATTTACTAAGGTTACAATGAATTTAGAGCAGAAAAGGAGGAGGGCAGGTCTTTAATCCATGCAGAATTCTCTTCCTGTCCCTGTCACACCTGCCAGCAGAGACTCTCCTCTCTGGGAGCAGTGTTTCAGCCCTGGAAAGCCCTGGCTGGCCACCTCCCACTTACAAAAAATGTGATTTTCCTTTTGTGCTGAGCACTGACCTGCAAGCCAAGAGCACCTTGGTTCTAACCCCTGTCCCAGCAGCACAGAAATCGCCTCAATTCCAGCAACACCAACCCCACTGCTGGCAATCCCTGCCTGGGTTAAACCTGGCACTTCCCACAGAGAGCTGAAAGCCAAACCCCCTCCTCCAGAGCCACAAACACCTTTAATTCATTGCACAAAATCCATGCAGGGAGCAAAAAAACCACAAGACAAGCACGGAGAGCACCGAGGACCTCAAGCAGATGGTGGGGGACAATGAGAGCTGTGGGATTTAAACCCTTTTATCCCTGCTTACCTTCACTTTGCTGGCTGCCTGCACTGCCACTGCCATAGCTAAAACCAGGATCTTGGTAGGCTGGGGGGAAACAAGGAGGGGGCAGAGAGTACTGGTAGGGATATCCTTGGCCCAAGGGCCAGGGAGCAGCAGGGTGTGGGAGAGGAGCCAGGGTGTCCTGGTCAGAGGCGCCGCTGGAACCGTTGTTGAGGTTCAGTGCAGCCAGATCTGGGAAAGAAAAAAGAGGAAAAATTCTTACTCAGCAGGTAAAATGATCACTGTGAATTTATTTATGGAGGTTTTTGAAGCTTAGCAATGCCTTGGAATCAGCCTTCTCACACAGCAGGGAGAGGGGAAGGAAGGGTGAGGATAGGGTGGGGACGTCCCCCTGTTCCAGTGGGACTGACAGCAGGGAATGTGAAAGCTGCCCTAGAAAAGGGACTAGACAGAGCTAAAGAATAAAGCAGGGATTTATTAAAAGTTTCTCCTCAATGGATCCACCCTGGGCAGCACAAGAGCCCAGCCAAGGCTGCACCCAAGATGAACCAAAATGGTCCCAAAATGCACGACCACTCACGGGGTCTGTCACTTTTACAAGTTCTGCTCCATTTGCATATTGCAGTTCATTGTCCAATTATTCATAATTCATTCATAAATCATAATTAATTAATAAGCTTTCACTAACGTAGTTTCATCCTGTTTGTTTTTCTCTCTCCAGCCCACGGTGTTTGTGCTCCTGGGCTGAGATTTGGATCATTTGTCCTCGGTGCCAGCTGGAGCAGGAATTGTTTTGTGTCCCTGCTCTGTGCACAGAGCTCACCATCCCATAATATGAAGCTCAGACCTACACACTAAAGCAGCACAGCATGTGAAAAATAGAAAACCTAAAACCTGAGGCATCAGTACAGAATCTGGAAAATAAAAAAGCTAAAACCTATGACATCAGTGTGGTACCACCAGAAATAAATCCTGCTGTCCTCAGTGCTTTGCTTGATGAGTTCATCCTCCTCCAGGAGCTCTCCTTGCTACCAGGGAGCACCAGCCACTTGTCACACAATTTCAGGGTGATGTCCCCTGTTCTGAGCCACCCCACGAGAGGCAGGGATGGGAGGGACCTCTGGAGATCCCCCTGTCCAATTCTGGAGCAGGTGACACAAGAATGTGTCCTGCTGGGTTTGGAACATCTCCAGAGAGACTCCACCTCCTCTGGGCTGTGGAAGTTTTCAGGCAGCCCTGACATGGGAAGAGATGAGAATCTTGACTCCAGGTTTCAGAAGGCTGATTTACTATTATATTATATATATCTATGATATATATTATATTTATGATATGTATTATATTAAAAGAAAATGATATATTAAAACTATACTAAAAGAATAGAAGAAAGGATTTCATCAGAAGGCTTGCAAGGAATAGAAAGGAATGATAATAAAATCTTGCGACTGACCTGAGAGTCTGAGACAGCTGGGCTGTGATTGGCCATTAATTATAAACAACCACATCAGACCAATTAAGATGCACCTGTTGCATCCCACAGCAGCCGACAATTATTGTTTACCTTTTGTTCCTGAGGCCTCTCAGCGTCTCAGGAGAAAAAATCCTAACAAAAGAATTTTTCAGAAAATATCATGGCTACAGTGGGCAGCTCCAGAGCTCTGCCACCCTCATGGAAATCCCACTTCGTGAGGACACACAATGGACACCCTCAAGGCACAGAAATGACACGGGGCCAGCTCTGTCTTTCCGAGCTGGGGACTTACTGCCACAGAGGTCTCCGAAGACGTAGTAGCACTGCTCTGAGAAGGTGATTTTGTTCACAGTGTGCCTGAGGTAGCCATGTTTCAGCATGGAGCTGGCGTATTTCCGCGCCTCCCGGCGGTCCTTGAAGCCTTCTACGTGTGTGTAAAGCCAGTCCACCACGTCTGCTCCTGAAATGGGGACAGCAAGGGGAGACACGGGGTCATCTCAGCTACACTGTGCCAGGTGAACATCTAAAATGGGATTATCTGAGCCAAACTGTGCTAGGTGAACGTCTAAAATGGGGTTATCTGAGCCAAACTGTGCTAGGTGAACGTCTAAAATGGGGTTATCTGAGCCAAACTGTGCCAGGTGAACGTCTAAAATGGGGTTATCTGAGCCAAAATGGGCCAGGTGAACGTCTAAAATGGGGTTATCTGAGCCAAAATGGGCCAGCTGAACACCTAAAATGGGATTATCTGAGCCAAACTGTGCCAGGTGAACGTCTAAAATGGGGTTATCTGAGCCAAACTGTGCTAGGTGAACATCTAAAATGGGGTTATCTGAGCCAAACGAACATCTACAGTGGGGTTATCTGAGCCAAACTGTGCCAGCTGAACGCCTAAAATGGGATTATCTGAGCCAAACTGTGCCAGCTGAACGCCTACATGGACACGAGTTATTTCCCGTCCATAAACGGAATATAAGAGGTCACAGACATGAAGAAAAAGCTCATTAAAAGGTAGTTTTTAAATCCTGTTTTCATTAAATCACTGGGTTTTTTCCCTCTCAGCATTTCTGGGGCCTGCTTACCTATCACTGCATTGGAGATGGTGATTTTTAACCACATCCTGTCCCGAATTTCAAGGCCTGAGTCTGGCAGCTGCATGACCTTGACAATAGTAGCCATGTCACTCTTCACAGTTAAGGGAGATTCTTCTAATTCTGAAAGGAAGAGAGGCCACAGGCTGCTGTGAAATGAACTCAGCCAGAAGGAACTTCCCAGCTCCCAGTTTGGATTAAATAAAAATACAGTTTTACCAACAGATGCAAAAAAATAAATAAAAATTGAAAAAATAAAATGAAATAAAATAAATACAATACAATAAAACAGAAATAATATAATACAATACAATAAAATAGAAAATTAATTAAAAAGAAAATTAAAATTAAAATAAAAATAAGATAAATACAATAAAATACAATTAAATAAAAACTAAAATAAATAAAAACAATGAAAGAAAAATAAAATTAAAAGGAAATAAAATGAAAAAAATAATTAAATAATTAAAATATATAATAATATAATAATTAAAATAATAATTAAAATAAAATTTAAAAAGAAAATGAAATAAATACATTAAAAATTAAAATAAATAAAATAAAAATTAAAATAATTTTTTTAAAAGAAAATGAAATAAAATAAATACAATAAAATACAGTACAATAAAATAAGAATAAAATAAATAAAAAAATAAAATAAATACATAAACTAAAAATTAAAATAAAAGGAAATAAAAGGAAATTTTAACAAAATGAAATAAATAAAATAAAGTAAAATAAAGTAAAGTAAAATAAAATAAAGACACAAAGATTCCCAAATGCACCCTCATCCACAGAGTGAATTACAGCATTTGCAGCAATTTTTCAGATTTTGGGCTCAAGGCCACCAGTTTAGTGACAGAAATTCTGAGTCCCCACATCCTGGCTTCCCAAAGCAGCTGCAGGATCCTCTCTGCATCCAGACAGGCAGGAAAGGACACCCAAGGGTTTTTGTGATCCCTCATTTTCTGTTTCAATTTCCCAGGAACTCTGGGGTAGAAGTTTTTGGGGTTTGCTCTTTTGGGGTTCCCTGTCAGGAGCACCCCCCATCTCCATGTAGAAAGGATGACCATGGTCAATCCATGTCCAGTTTTTTATTTAAAGATCTGGACATTCATGAGGAAAATTAAATTATAGAAGAAATCTTCCCTCCTCAGAAGAAATCAGGGATTTTCTTACAAAAACCCTTCCCAGGGTCCCCTCACAATCCACTCCTCCCAGGATTGCTTTGCCCTCAATTTTTTTTGTGGAACACTTTAAAAAAACTCCCAAATGCCTCCCCAGCCATTCCCAGTTCACACCATTACAGGCAGAACTGGATCCCCAGAGGTTTCACACTTTCCTCATCATTTTTTACAATAAAATAAGAACACAGTTGAATTTGTCAAATTCTCTGTCCTGTCCCATCCATCTTCCAGCCCTAGAAAATTCATTTTTATCTCTGTCTGTAGCCCAGACCCTTCTCCAGCAGAAATTCCAGAACCCTGCTCCCCTCCCAGTTCCCCACATCACCCACCTTTCAAAAGCACTTTTGTCCTTTTCCAGCCACCCAAAATTTTGGATAAAAAAAGGTACAACAAACGTGAAACAATGAAAACTGAAAATGTTTCTTTCCATACATGCACTGCCAATATGCATGAAAACATCCCAGACCAGCTCTGCATGCAGCTTTAATACTTACGAACCTCAAATAAACAGTAAAACTTTGCTTTTGCTTTAAGTTAGTTTGGTTAGTGGCAAAAAGCAACATGCCTTGGGAAAAAAAAAATACACCAAAAAACTAATATTGGGGAACGATAAATTGTATTTTCTTGGAGACCTGAGATCTGCATATGAACAAAAAATTGGTATTTTTAAAGCTCTGGCTGCTGTAGAAATATGGCAAATTGTGAGATGCATCTGAAATGCTCCCATTTTGGGCATAAAAGAAGGCCATATGAATGGCCTTCCATCAGGGAAGGATTTCCCAAAAGAAAGCACGGACATTATTGCTGAAATTTATTAAAAACCAAGTAAATGCAAGAAGACAGTGTTCCCATTCACCTGAGTGAATAAACCTGAACCTATCTTTAAAATCCAACCTCCTGGTTTCATGGATATGGCTCTTTCAGACTGCCAAACCAGGAAAAAGGTTGAAATCTAATCATAATTTCACATGGGATATTAAATTTGGGTTTAGCTCGCTCAATAAATTCTAGCAATAAAAAAAAGCACCAAAAATATAAAAGAAGGCCACGTGAATATCACGGAAGGATTTCCCAAGTGAAACCTGAACGTTTTCATTGGAATTTATTAAAAACCAACCAAATGTGCACCTGAGTGGAAACACCTGAACCTACCACTAAAATCCACCAGCAACCACTTCTCCTTGGGACAAAACCCTGAGCAAACACCTCCACATCAACCTCCAACCTTCGCCAAAAGTTCTCCTGCTTTCCCCAAGTGCGAGAAACCACTCAAGGCCTGGCTGGCGCCGCCGCTGTCACCGTGCCCGTGGCCGGGCCCTGGTGGCCCCGAGCAGCCCCCTGCCCTGGGCTGGCCAGGGGGTGACTTACTTTCCGACTCGGGAATTGAGCTTGTTAGTGAGGAGCTGGTAGATGTGGTGATGCTCATGGAGGGGCTCATACCGTAACGGGGGTACGCTCCCGTCATGGCCGTGGTATGAGAGATCCACGCCGCGGGGTCGATTGGCCGCACCGGCTCAGCTGCGAGCAAAAGGGACAGGAAACAGGGTCAAGAATTGCAGCAAACACCAAGATTTTGAGAGATCTGAGGGGTTTTACTGTGTTTTCTTGTGGTTTCTCTGGTTTTCTGAGGGTTCCACATGAGTGAGATCCCACAGATGGTACCACCACAAAGGGACAGCAAACAGGGTCAGAAACGCAGCAAACATCAAGATTTTGAAAGATCTGAGGGGTTTTATCATGTTTTCTTGTTGTTTCTTTGGTTTTCTGAGGGGTTCGTGTGAGTGAGGTGCTGTAGTCGGCACCAACACAAAGACCCAGAAAATGGGGTCAAAACTTTCAGCAAACACCAAGGTTTTGAAAGACCTGAGGAGTTTTATCATGTTTTTTTGTGGTTTCTCTGGTTTTCTTGTTGTTTTCCCTGGTTTTCTGAGGGCTTCGTGTGAGTGAGGTGCCATAGTCGGCACCACCACAAAGGGATAGAAAACAGGCTCAAGATTTTCAGGAAACACTAAGATTTTGAAAGATCTGAGGGGTTTTCTTTTGGTTACACTAGTTTTCTGAGGGTTTCATATGAGTGAGGTGCCATGGTTGGCACCACCACAAGGGTACAGGAAACAGGCTCATGATTTTCAGGAAACACCAAGATTTTGAAAGATCTGAGAGGTTTTATCATTTTTTCCTGTTGTTTCTCTGGTTTTCTGAGGGGTTCACATGAGTGAGATCCCATAGATTGTACCACCACAAAGGGACAGAAAATGGGGTCAAAACTTGCAGCAAACACCAAGATTTTGAGAGATCTGAGAGGTTTTCTCTTGTTCTCTGATTGTTTCTCTGGTTTTCCTAAGGGTTTCAAGAGGACTCCCACAGTCTGCACTGGTTTGTTGCATTTATTCCACCCCATCCTCACTGCCACTGTCATCTTCTGTGGACTGGGAACAAACTGGTTCCACACCACCAGCACAGCCCTCACCAGCAGGAGGCAGCTGTGTTTGTCATATGAGCACAGATCTTTTACTGCTAATGAAAATAAGATAATTTTCATTTTTTTAATGTCTATTACCGCTGCTTCCCTCACATCTTCAAAATACTGAGTTCTCTCTAAAGGTTCACTGTGAGAAAATGAGGATTTTTAACACTTGACATAATTATTTCCAAACCTTTTATGAATTGTTAGGTTAAGGTCACTTCCCAAAAGTTTACGAGATGGATCCAAAGATGTGAACCCAGAGAAAAAGTCCCAGAAACTCAACGGGCAGTGGAACCACAGGCTCCCAATACAAAAGTAAACAATTAAAGGACTGAATGGGTAGAATCTGTTAGGTGCCAAAATAGGTGAAAATATTCCAGATCTTCGGAGTTTCCCAGGAACCAACAAAGAGTTTAAATGCGTACTCACCCCTGGGGATGGTGAAATAACTCCTGGGAGTAGGGTCCCAGCATTTGGCTACTGTTAGGCTGATAGGTCTAGGAAGAAAGAAAACAGGTTAAGGATGATTCTTAAATTTCCTAAAGAGCTGGAAACGGTACAAGAAATATTTGAAACAAATTTATTTTTATCCAGCAGTTGTCAAGTACATTTTGAGAATGGGTTTGAGAAGCTTTGTAATATTTTAAGTATGGATAGTTTTGAGAAATTTTCTAATATTTTCAGTATGAAGCACATCAGGAGGCTCCTGGTTTTGCACAGATGATGAGCACTGGTGGTGAAATCTGTTGGATGATCAGCTCCTGAGATATTAAAATTCTCATCACATAAACAAACAGCTCTGCTGAAAGCAGGCAACTCCTCAATTCATGTTGGTTTTGGCCAGAACCAACCTCACCTATTCATCTTTTACACTGAGAAGTTCACAGCTGAGATCAGTCATGCTGATGGATATCAGAATGTTGATTTCTCTGAGGTTCCCCAGCTCCAACAACAGCACAAGGAGGATAAACAGGAAGGGTTTTTGTGAAGTGCTCACCCTGGTTTGGAGACGATTTCCCGCAGAACCCGAACGGCATCGTCATTGCTCATGTTCTCAAAATTGACATCATTCACCTGAAACAGAGAGCAGAGGTCAGCCTTGCTGCAGGAAAGTTAAAGTTGTTTTAATTACTTCATTAATCCCCCAATTTATCTGCCTGGGTCACCACTTCCATTCCTTTGAGATGTCATTTCTCAGAGTGTCTCACAAAGAATCACCAATTTCAGCCATCTTCGGGCCACATTTCTCGGAGGATGAAAAAATTCTGTTCCCTGCTGACTACAGCTCATGGGGCTGGTGGGATGGCAGGGCAGAGCAGCAGGATTTGGGGACAGGGACCCACCTGCAGCAGCATGTCCCCTGGCTCGATGCGCCCGTCCGCTGCCACCGCCCCTCCCTTCATGATGGAGCCGATGTAGATGCCACCATCACCCCGGTCATTGCTCTGCCCCACAATGCTGATCCCCAGGAAGTTGTACTTTTCTAGATGGACACAAAGTAAAGGGTGGGGAAAGGGGAAAAAAAAGCAGATAAAGTGATTGGAATGATAGCAGAGAGCGAGGCTGTTTCAGCTTTGAAACATCTCAGCACATCAGCGGGGCAAGGTTTGACTTGCAATGATCCCAGGCTGCTCTAATGACGAATGATTGCCTGGCACCTTCAGGGAAAGGCTGCTAAAGACAGGATTTTTTCATCCAAGACAGTGTTACTTAAAAAAAAAAAAACAGTAAGAGGAAGAGCACTGAAAAGACTTGTCCACACCTGGAAATTAGCACTGAACACATTAGGCAATGTTTGTTCCACATGTCAGAGAGGCAGGAAGGGTTTGGTGCTGCTGAAAGGCGCTGAATTTGCTGGCAGCCCTGCACATTTCTGCCTGGCTGACAAAATAAACACAGGAGCAGCAGAAATGCAAATCCTCAGTGCCTTTCTACCCCAATCCCTCACCATTAACCCCACATCCTGCAGTTCCAGCTCCTTCCCTGGAAGGAACACTAATCTGCTGGTGAAAATGGCCCAGTTCTGTATTAGGAATCCAGAGAAATATCAAATACATCTCTACCACTCAAAATTCATCATAAAAAACATGGCTTGTCCTCTTACCCATGTTGAGTGTGACAGTGATGATGTTTAGGGACATGGTGGAGTCAGTGATGCTGCTGAACGAGGACGACTGCAAAACACAACAGAAGAAGTCTCAAGGTTTTAAATAGCTCAGAGTAAGAACTGCTGAGGATTAGCTCATCAGGAATTAAAAGGTTTCCAATTGAAAGGCAGACAGAAATTACTGAAGTTTCCTCAAAATTATGCTTCATTTAGAGACTTTAAGGAAAGAAATCTGAGCAGAGTCTGCACTTTCTCCAAAGGTCTGATCACAAAACACACAGAGCACTTTCCTATACTGAGGTTTCTCAGCTGAACTTCCCCTGGAATTATTTCTGCTTCCTGGTCGTGACTGTCAGGCAAACATTTGGATCCTAAAGTGCCCAGTGGAGTGTGAATTATTGCACCCACAGCTCCTCCCTAAAGGGAGGAGTGAACAGCACATGATCCAGCAGGAGGGGAGAGGAGAGACACTGCCCTGTCTCCAAAATGAAATACAAAGGTGCTTAGCAAAGACCTTCTGAAACACTATCCTGTGATAAAATGTGTGTGAGGTCATTCTTTCATGTGTGGAGACTGAGATTTATGGGAGAATAAAACAGATATTTCAGGGTCTGTCTGTGGGGTCACCCTCATCCTGCTGCCCAGGACTGGCACAGGGAAGGGCAGAGAGAAAGATTTGGGATTTCCTGTGCACTGGGAGGATTTCTCCTCCCAGCAGGTCTCAGGGTATCTCACATCCCTTCCCACACCATAATGGAGCTTCTCCTGCAGAGATTTATCTTGGAAAAGACAAGAAATGGGATCACTGCACAGTGAAAGGAGAAAGGGAGAGGTGAAAGCTTCACTCTGGAGCCACAAAACATCAAATGCAGAGATTAAGCCCAGCCTGGAGCCACAGGGAACCTTCCCAGTGAATTCAACCTGTCCTGGATCCCTTCCTGAGCCAAGAGCTCCACTCAGAACTCCCAGTTCAGCTCCCTGGGTGCTGCTGGTGCCAGCCTTACCCTGTCAATCTGCCTCATCCTCTGCTTCCTCCTCCGGCGCTTGTGCTTGCGGATGAGGCGGGACGAGGTGCTCTGCTCCGTGGAGCTGCTCAACCTGAGGGCAAGGACAGCAAACGTCACCCCTGAGAGGCTCTGGCACCCGCAGGAGCTGATTCCTGCAGCAGCAGGACAGGGGAAATCACACACACAGCTCAGCAGGAGATTCCAGCTCAAGGACAACAGGGATCAGATGAATACTTTAATTATTGTTTAACTTAGCACTTGTTTTCTCCTGGGAGCAGGTCTGAGTGCAACCCACAATGCTCATTTTTTGAGTCCTGGCATGGTGCTCAATTCTCTTCCACTGTTACCAGGAATTCAAGGCTTGAATTTAAAGAAATCAAATAGAAATTGGTAACAGGGGGACAGTGAATATGATTTACCTTCACATATTCTGTTAAGTTTTACTTTGCGGCCTTTTTCCAGGCTCTCCAAACTTGCAGAACCTAATGTGCCACATTCTACATATAAACCTTTAAGGTCTTTAATAGGAGTTTAGAGCATTAACCATCCTCACTTTACAGAGAACAGAATGAGATAGAAATGGATTTGCCCAAATTAATTTCAGGAGCCTGGAACAAAGCCCAGACTATTAAAATACCACTATAACACCAGAGAGACATCTCTCCTGTATTTAACATGTAAGAATGTCAATGCTCCATCATTAACCAAGATTAAAAATTCCAACATTATACACAAAACAAACATTGCCAGGCTTTTCCCCCAATTTCCACATCCCTGAATTCCATGTTCCAGCCACATGCAGGAATGTGACAATACCTCAAAAACTTGATGCCAGCAATTCCAAAAAGGAATTGCCCACAGGAAACTCCTCTGGTCTGAAATATTTTTATCAAGTATCAGCCCTGGAGCTGCTCAGAGGGTGTGAATCTCCTGACATTCCCTTGAGCTCACACAAATATTTCAGGCATGTTAACCTCACACACTCCTCCTTCCCCTCCCAGCAAGGGGAACTGAATACCCAAGAGGTGGGATTTTATTAAAAAAATATCCAAAATGTGATGATTTCTGGTTGGTAAAACAGCTCACACAGCATCAGGGGTTGGGAGGTTTTGCCTTCCAACAGAGAAAACAAGGAGTTGTCAAACCCAGGGTTCCCAAAACTGGGCTTGTTCAATATTCATCAAAGATTGACACAAAAACCTCCTTTTTTATTTTGCTGTCAATATTCTCCCCCTTCCTGCTTCCTCTCCCATTTCCTTCTCCTCTTCTTCCCTCAGCTAAAATTTCCCACTTTAGGAGAATCTGAGGAAATCCAAGGCACTCACTCCGCAGTGAAACTGTCTGCTCCCTAAAAGTGCATTTTTCTCTCAAATGAAACATAGCAAAACCAGACTTTCTTGGCAAATCCCCGAGCTCCCGTTAGCAGGTGATAACATCTGAGAAGTGAAGTTCTTCTTGTTGTATTTTTGCCATTCTGCTCAGTATTAGGATGGAAAAATGAGAATCAGCCCCTGAGAAAAGCTCAGGTTTAGTTCAAGGGGGACACAAAACATTTCAGGGAAAAGTTAAAAGTTAATTTTTAAAAAGTTAATACCAGCTGCACAAAACTGCTATCAGAAGGCTCTGCAGGAACATTTTTACACCTATTTTCATTACTTCTCCTTGTGATTTCTGCTCAATCCACAGCCTTAATGCATCCTTGTTGAATCCTTAATATTCTGGGAGCATCTGGATGCTAAAAAGCAGCTCAAACCTCCTCTAATGAGGAATATTTTGCTCTCTGAAGCATCTCCAGAAATACTGGGTAAAAGTTGTTATTATTACAATCTGATGATCAAGACAAGATGGTAAATTTGAACTTTTGAGACAAATGAAGTGCAAAGATGAAAAATAAATCTGGAATTATCACTGCCAATCAATTTCCTGCACCAACTACTGCTCAAAAACCCTGACTGCACTTCTAGTACAAATGTCAATAAATACCACAGAAGAGATTTTTTAAAATACTGTAATAATAGCAATAATTTTTTCTCCATTCTACAATTCTCACAGGACAGGGAAAAAAAGGCAACATTTGTTAAAGAATGCTTATCCACATGGCTTAAAAAGAAATTATGGTAATTTCTTAAATGAGAAATAAACAATTTTTTTGCAGTGAATTCCTTTAGCTGCATTGAACTGAGAGCAGCAATTGCTGACAATAATCCTGCAGCTACAGATGTCAGATTTGTTAAACCTTTACTTTAGAGAAGACAGAAAAAACCTTTTACTGTTAAGTTCCCTACATCAACTGGCGCTCAAAATCCTATCTGCTAACAACAGAAACATTTAATTTATAAAAAAAAAATGTTAAAAAATTGTCAAACACTTGGAAAAAAAGGAAATAAATGATTGCGCTTCCAACATCACTCTGCACTGTCCTGGAATGTTTGTGAACAGGTTAATGCACCAAAACATGACTTTATTCCTTAACTGAATGCAACAGAGCTTTCTTGGGCTGGGAATTACCCAGCTCTGTTCCACTGCTCTGAGTTCAAATAAAACCAAACAGAGGCAGAAAAGCATCCTCAGCTCACAAACTCTTCCCTTCCAGGACAGCAACATCCCTTCCCTCTGATTTCCTGCCTCAGAGCCTCCTCCCTGACAGCCCTCCCCACAAAGCACCAGAACCCACCAGAGTCCAGGAGCCAGTCACCCCTTAGACCCCAGGGGATGTGTCCATCAGGACCAAACTGACCCCTCTGTGTGCAAGGAACCAAACTGACCCCTCTGTGTCCACCAGGGACCAAACTGACCCCTCTGTGTCCATCAGGACCAAACTGACCCCTCTGTGTCCACCAGGGACCAAACTGACCCCTCTGTGTCCACCAGGGACCAAACTGACCCCTCTGTGTCCACCAGGGACCAAACTGACCCCTCTGTGTCCATCAGGACCAAACTGATCCTTCTGTGTCCACCAGGGACCAAACTGACCCCTCTGTGTCCATCAGGACCAAACTGATCCTTCTGTGTCCATCAGGACCAAACTGACCCCTCTGTGTGCAAGGAACCAAACTGACCCCTCTGTGTCCACCAGGGACCAAACTGACCCCTCTGTGTCCACCAGGGACCAAACTGACCCCTCTGTGTCCATCAGGACCAAACTGACCCCTCTGTGTCCACCAGGGACCAAACTGACCCCTGTGTCCATCAGGAACCAAACTGACACTTAAGACCCCAGGGGATGTGTCCATCAGCTGTCACAAACCAAACTGACCCTTCAGACCCCTCTGTCCCCAGGGGATGTGTCCCTCAGGAGCCAAACTCACCCCTCAGATCCCTCTTCTGTCCCCAGGTTGGTGCCTCCAGCAGCTCTGGAACCTTCTCCATTTGCTCTTTGCCTGATTTGCCTCTACAGAAAACTTCTCCCTGCCAACACCAAGTCTCCTGTGCCTGAGAACATCATCAGCACCCCTGGAACACAGCAGCATACCTTGGAGCATTCCTGCAGTGGTTCTTCCTGACTGGCTGGCCTGGCAGCTCCTCCTGTGCCAAAAACTCCTGCCCAGCCTCCAGAGGGAAAGGCAGAGCAGCAGCTTCCAACAATCTCTTTCTTCTCAGGTCAGACTCAGGAAGTTTTATTATTATTTTATTCATACAGTGAGAGTTCACTGGGTCTGCTCTAATGTGGCCACCCTGAGCTAATCCTGCCCCACTGCATTTCTGGCTGCCATGGAAATTATTCATTTATTTACAAGAAACACAAATCACATGCAGGGTTTTGTTGTTGTTGTTGTAGGCTCCAGGTTTTGGGGGAAGGCTCAAAGCCCTGAAAGCTTTGGGTGCATTCAGGGTTAAGGACCATCCCTCCATGCAGGGAAATATCCAGAAAGGTGATTTTTTTATATCTCATCGTGGAATGGTTTGGGTTGGAAGGGGCCTTAAACTCATCTTATTCCAACACCTGCCATGTGCAGGGACACCCTGCACTCCACCGAGAGGGCAAAATAAATTCTTGAAACTAATTCAAGACTAAATCTCTAATGTGGATTTTAGTTACCCTTTCAGCCCTTTGGGAACTCTCAGCCATTAATCAGAATTGTGAGGTCTTTAAACCCTGACCAGCTGCAAGACTCAACAGATCCACCAAGACCCAAAAGCTGATCATGTTTGTAAGCACAGAAAGGAGTTCAGGATCTCCAGGAGTAGTTGCTTTTTGCTGTTTGTATTAAAAATCTCATGGTTTTATTAAATTACCACGTTCTGCCTTATTTGTTTTAGCTGCAGATCACTGCGACCCACCAGAGATCTGTCACCCTGCTGTCCTCTGACAAATCCATGCTGGATTTTCAGAGTCCACTAGGATGAACAACAGCTCTAGAGCAAGTGGCCAGGAAAATGAAGAATATTCCAGAGAATGTGGTCAGGAAAAGGAAGCAAAATACTTTAGATTGGTTTTACATCGATGAAAATATTTTAAATCCATAATATGTATTGCCTTAAAGACTTAAACAAAAACAAAAACGTCTTTAGATATAACAAAGATGTCTTGAAATGAGAGGTATTGTTCAAGTAGGGAATAATTCACACACTCTGCCTACACAAAAAGAAAGAAATAATGAAGAAGCCACAAATCCGTGGCAGCCTTTGCAGCAGCATTAACTTTGATGAATTCCTGAACTGCTCATAGGTCTCAGACTATGCAATTACCCAGGAATTCCTCTATAATTGAGCTCCAGTGAAGTGCACACTTATTAGGAACCTCTGCTGACAGTATTTTGTTTTAATATTCACACCACTGCTTTATAAATAGGCAGGCAGAGTGCTTTGATCTGGAAATGTGGCCATTGTTGCTATGAAAAGGAGAGGAGCAGAGCTTTTCTTTCAACTGAAGCAGTGGTTTGGACCCAATAACAGAGGTAAAGACTTCTTAAAGAAAAACAAAAATATCTTTAAATATAACTTATAGGTATAATTCATAGAATTATATATTTGGCCCAGACCCTGGACCCAAAACCTGAGCAGTGATTCTACACAGTGATGGCACTGATGAACAACCTGTGCTCAAATTGATGCCTCAGGTTTTGGCATTTCTGTTTTTCAGATTCTGTACTGATGCCTCAGGTTTTGGCTTTTCTATTTTTCACATGCTGTGCTGCTTTAGTGTGTAGTTCTGAGCTTCATATTATGGGATGCTGAGCTCTGTGCACAGAGCAGGGACACAAAACAATTCCTGCTCCAGCTGGGCACCGAGGACAAATGATCCAAATCTCAGCCCAGGAGCACAAACACTGTGGGCTGGAGAGAGAAAAACAAGGCTGGGACTGCCTGGGCTAAAGCTGGAATGGGACAATGAACTGCAAGATGCAAATGGAGCAGAACTTGTAAAAGTGACAGACCCCGTGAGTGGTCGTGCATTTTGGGACCATTTTGGTTCATCTTGGGTACAGGCCTGGCTGAGCTCTTGTGCTGCCCAAGGTGGATCCATTGAGGAGAAACTTTTAATAAATCCCTACTTTATTCTTTGTCTAGTCTCTGTTCTAGGGCAGCCTTCTCAAGGCATCAAAATCACAAAAGAAATGAAAGGAAAATTAAAAAAAAAAAAAACAAAAAAAAACAAACCAAAAAAACCCCCCAAAAAAAGAGAAGAGGAGCCAAAGAAGGTGCCCAGAGCTGTGTCCCTGGCAGGGCTGTACCTGCTGGTGTTGTCATCATCCTCAGAGTCGATGAAGCTGCTGGACTCCAGCTCGCTGCTCAGCATGGTGGAGGAGCTGTCGTAGCCGGGGGGGTGCTCCCGGTGCCTGTCCAGCTTGGGGTGCCCGTTGATCCTGGGGGCTGCAGGGCACAGAAAGGAGTGTTACAGACTGGGGGTACTGCAGATATTTTTGCCCCTGATGAAGTAGAGGAAATGATGAGGAGGACTCCATTGATATCAGAAGGCCAATTAATTACTTTATTTTACTCTATTATACTACAGTATGTTTATATTATATTACATATTATACTATATTATATATATATACTATAATAGAGTGTTACAGCCCAGGGGGATATTATAGATATTTTTGCCCCTGGAATGAAGTAGAGGAAATGATGAGGACAATTCCATTGATATCAGAAGGTAAATTAATTACGTTATTATACTATATTATTCCATATTATATTCTTATAGTACATTATATATTATCATATATTATATACACTATAATATACTATTTACATATATAAAAATAGTACATTATTATATACTATATTATTCTGTATTGTATTACACTATATTCCATTACATCTAAACTGAATTTGCCAAGCATTCAAGCATTCAACTTCACTCATCTGGTGACTGTCACCCAACAGTCCCCACACACAACTGGCCCTGACAGCCCAAGGAAACAAAACTCCATCACCCTGGGTAAACCATCTCCATCTTGCATTCTACTTTTGCACAAACACAGGCACAGCAAATGAGGTAAGAACTGTTTTTCCTTTCTCTGAGGTTCAGAGAATGTGAATCCCAGAAATATTCTAGGGAAGTTGTGCCCTGCTTTTCTCTGTGAAGAGAAATGTGGCTGCAGGGGGTTTGTGGCACCACAGCAGGAGACGTAGGAGAGGTTTTACAATGAATTCTGTGAGCCAGAGAGAAGTTTGAGAAGAGGATCCATGTTTATCCCCTGAAAGAATTTTCTACCAAGGTTGACATAGAAACCAAGAAAGAAAAAGGATAAATAATTGTCACTGAAGGGGTACTGGGGACAGACAAAGGTGATATCAGAAGGTCTGAAAAGCACTTTATTATTAGTAATCCTGCCTTATGGGCACATCCCTGTGCCCTGACTTGCCTTGGGACTGAAGTTCTTTGGATCCTCACACAGCCCCAGTCCCTCCACCCCAGTCAGGCCCAACATTCCCAGCTCAGCGGTTTTGCAGTCCCAGCCCTCCTGCAGTCACAAATCACAGTCAGAACTCCACGTATTGCAGCTGCCAGGGGAAATCTGCAGCTGCTTCTCTTCCCAAACATTTGGGACCTGTGAGCCTGCCCACATGAAGGGCTGTCCAGCATTTCTCACTGGCTGCTCAAGAGTTAAATTCACCCCACAGCAAAGTGGGTGTTGAAACCTCAGCATCGACATTGACATCTGCAGACTTGCCAGGAACCCAGCAGCAGCTATAAAACATTCCTCAACATCCAAGAAAACCCTCTTGTCCCTTAATTACCTCCCTAATTAGAGCTCCCACAGTCCCCTTTCCCACTCCTGCTCAGCAAACTGACATGGCAGCTTTATTCCTCCCAGCCAGGGGTCCCCAGCACATGTGCCAGGCAGACCTCCCAGCACCCTAATTAAGATCCTCACTCTACTTTCACTTAATAAGAACTTTGCCAACCTCCCAAAGCAATGAGGACTTTTGTTGGGAGCTCTGACATCTTGATGGTTTTTTTCCAGATCGGTTTTCCTCGAGGTTTTCTTGATGTTTGTATCTGCAGTGTCACACAGCTCCAAAAAAGGAGTTTTACTCCATTCCTCAAGGCACCATCTTTGTGGGGATTATTTTAAAATCAGAGAATATACAAGCACAGATGGGGATTATTTGTCTGTGCACTTAAAACAGGAATGCAATTGAAGTGAAGGCGGTGGAAGAACTTAGGGATACCCCAAACCCTTTTGCATTTTCAATGGGAAGAGGTGTGAAAACACTGTCAGATCACCCAGGTGTGTCCCACACCCTTCAGCTGCAGCTGCAATCAATATTTATCACTCTGTGTGTGTAATTCAGCAAAATCAGCTTTTTTTGGGGTGAGTAACTGCAGAAATGAAGGGAAACATCCAGGCAGCTGTGCTGAACAACCCACCCGTGGTACCACACTGCTCATTATCCCTGGAGAATCTGGGGAAGTCTCATCACCACAACTCCAAACCAAACCTCTGCAAGGATCTTGCTGCACTTCAAAGCTGGCAACATTTTCCAGTAAAATTAGGAAGCAATTTTTGTAAATTAAAATGGAGAGAAGCACAAAAAAATCTTTGTTTAGTGTTGGAGTTTTCCCAACCTTCATTCTGTGGAACTTCTCAATTCCAGTGCTCTGGGCTCAGCCTGTTTGACCTGTTCAGGTTCCAGCTCAGTGTTTCTGTTCCCAAATGGCTCCTTCACACCTTTTCTCACTTCACCTGTTTGAAATGAAGGCTGCAACACCCCGCTCCTGCTTTCTTGTGGAACAAGAACTCCCATCCCTTGAGGGAACCCAGGGAAATCCTCTTTGCCAGGGTGGGTGATTCTTTGTACCAAACACTTCCAAATTCTCCAGCTGGGGTGAGCTGTTCCTGTGCCTCTGGAATAAATCCTCTGGCACAAAGCTGTGAGTAACACAGAGCTGCAGGAGATCCCTCTGCCAAGCACCAGGGCTGTCATTTGGGCATTTCAAATGAGTCCCTGCAGGAGCACATCAAACACTCTCACTGCATTTCAGGGAGGATTTTCCCAGCACACAGCAGCTGGATCCTGGTGTCACAGCCGTTTCCCCATCCTTGTCCCCCTTTTCCTAAGGCCGTTCCCCCATTTTCCATCCACAGAAGACTTGCAGGTGCAAGAAAAGAGTGACCCCGTGACCACTGTTATGAAAAGGGCTTAAAATCCTTCCCAGGTTTTGGGTACTTCACTTCTTTCAGTGTTGTCAGTGGCAATTCAGGACACAGAGCTGAACTGTGCATTTTACATTTGCTTTCCACTGAAAACAACACACTCCTGGTGTTGTTATTTATTGTACTGGATGTTGTTGCTGCTAAATTAAATATTGTTATGACCACAGAAACACCATGGACATTGAGTAATGTCTTTTAAAGCAGCTCTCCTTGCTCTATGCACACTAACAGAACTCACCTCCTGCAGGCAGAAGGCCTAAATTCAGAGAAAAGTAATGTTTGTGACTGTAGTAAGGTTCTTGCCTGGGCTTTGGTAAAAGGAGGAAATTTAATCCCATTTCCTTCTCAAGGGAAATGCATGGATTGGTTTCAGACTACTCCAATGCACACACAACTCCATCCACCAACACCAGCTCTTATGCCAAAAACATCAAGAGCAAAACATGCCCTGGCACTGATTTCATGCTTAAAACAACTCCCCTTTTCACATTCTTCCTACAACAAATTTTTAATCAACACTGTGAGAGGATTCTGCCTCTTTCTGTCAGTTCCCAAAGGCATCTGCAGCCAGGATCACACACAGACAGCTCTGCTCCTCCCACTGAGGGATTTCCATTCACTCCTCATCAGTGACCCTCTGGAAAGGTCAAATGAACAGAATCCCTCAGTATAAATCTCATTTCTGGGGTTCTAACTTGATTCAAAGGAATCTGCAGCCAGGATCATGCACAGACAGCTCCCTGCTCCTCCCACTGAGGGATTTCCATTCACTCCTCATCAGTGACACTCTGCAAGGGTTAAATGAACAGAATCCCTCAGGAGAAATCTGATTTCTAACTGGAGGGTGGAGCTGTGAATAAAGGCTGTGATGGCATTTCTTGGGCCCAAGTATTCCAAATTCTGCACCATTTTAAACAAAATGGGTGGCACCTATTAATTCTTAATTAAGCCTGGAAATTCTTGTCTGGCAATGAATGAAAAACCCAAGCTTCCTTTGATGTACAGACCAGAGGCAAGAGACAGAGTTCTGCATTTTATAGGTGCACTCTGAGCACATTTAGGTATAAAAAAAGATCTTCAGAGCCTCTGTTACACCAGCAGAAAACCCCACAGCTGATCCAAACCTTGAGAAATCAACAGCCAAGCCATTCATCTTCTCATGCTGCACAAAGTTCTGCACATTGTCAAAAACAATCTCTCTGCCACTTCACTGTGGACTGTTTCTGGCAAAAACGCTGAGCTTCAAAGAGTTTCAGAGCAATTATCAAATTATTGCATTGAAATAATAATGAAGAGTCCCTGAAAGCTGGCAGGGATGCAGCCAGGAGTCTCTTGGGGAGGAGGAGGAGGAGGAGTGTCACCGTGATATTTTCTGAAAATTCCCTTCACCATGATTTCTTCTCCTGGGAAGTTGAGAAGCCTCAGAGAAAAATGTAAATAATAATTATCTGATTGCTTCTCCTGTGTTTGCTGCTGTGGGATGTGGCTGGAGATCCTTTACCAACAGGCGCATGTTTGACTGGTTTCACTGAATTGTTTATAATTAATGACCAATCACCATCACCTGTGTCAGACTTTGAGGAGTCAGCCATGAGTTTTTATTATTCATTCTTGTTAAACCTTTTGTCTGTATCCTTTCTGTGTTCTTTAGTATAGTTTTAGTATAGTATAGTATAGTATAGTATAGTATAGTATAGTATAACATCATGTAACAGAACATCATTAATATAAGAGAATAGAATATATAATATAAAATAAAATATATTTTTATTTTATATTTATATTTTTTTATATTATATTTATATATTTTTACAAAATGAAATAAAATATAAAATAAAAAATAATATTAAATAAAATAATATAAAATATAATATAAAATAAAATAATATATAAGAGAATAGAATAGAGAATATAATAGAATATAGAATACAATATAGAATAGAGAACAGAATATATCATATCATGCTATATAACATCATATCATATCATAACAAATCAGCCTTCTGAGAACACAGAGACAGCTTCTCCTCTCTCACCTCATCCTCGGGACCCTCATAAACCCCACAGAGGAGCTGCTGCTCTGGGAGGGAGGGAGGCTGAGGAGGCACTCACCGTCCTCGTGGCCCAGAAGATGAGGGAGGGAGGCTGAGGAGGCACTCACCATCCTCGTGGCCCAGAAGATGAGGGAGGGAGGCTGAGGAGGCACTCACCATCCTCGTGGCCCAGAAGATGAGGGAGGGAGGCTGAGGAGGCACTCACCGTCCTCGTGGCCCAGAAGATGAGGGAGGGAGGCTGAGGAGGCACTCACCGTCCTCGTGGCCCAGAAGATGAGGGAGGGAGGCTGAGGAGGCACTCACCGTCCTCGTGGCCCTCGCGGTTCCTGCGCCGGTGCCGCTCGCGCCGGTGGCTGAGCACAGACTCGGTTCCCGTCTCGTTGTCCAGGCCATCCCTGCTGCTGGCGGCGTTGGGGCTGGCACGGAGCACAGGGGACAATCACTGCGTCATTCTGCTGGTCCCCTTCCCACCCAGCAGCTCCAGGCGGGAGCAGCTCGGGGCAGAGGCTACAGAACTGCTGAGGGCGAGCGCTGAAGGCTGCCCAGGCTGATGGGACACCCCAAAAACACCTCGGGGGGAAAGAGAACCCCAAAAGCACCTCAGGGGAAAAAGAGAGCCCAAAAACACCTTGAGGGTGAAAAGACAACCCAAAACCACCCGAGAGGTGAAAAGATAATAAAAACCACCTGAGGGGTGAAAAGAGAACCCCAAAGCTCAGAGGCTGAAGCTATTTCCCCATTTCAGAACCCCTGCCCACCCCACTCCCTGAGCACAGATGCAATGAGCGACGTGCCCACCACAGCCACGAGGACATCAAGGTTGTCCTCAGGAAAACATGTGGGACACATTTTAATCCCTACCAAGGGGACATATTTTGCTCCCTACCAAAATGCCAGGGGGATTTCGCTGCTGCCACACAGATTTTTTTAACATTTCTTGTTGAGTGCAGCACAGCTGGCAAAGGGAAGAGGTGACACAGAGGTGGCTCAGGTCACTCTTGGCCATCGCAGGAGCTCCATCTGCTGACTCCTGCTCAGGATCCTCACTCAAACCAGCCTCCAAAAAGGGATTTACACCATTGAAAAGGGTGCAAAAAAACCACCAAACCCAGCTGCCTTTTCCCCCAGTGTTGAGCCCATTAATTTAATAATTAAATTATTAAATTAAATGATTTCATAATTATTAAATTATACTATATAAATTATATATTACATATGTTATATATTACATTATATATTGTATAATACATAACATATAATATATCTTTTATAATATATGTTATATCTAATTAATTATAATGTTAAATATATATATATATATTGATTTCATCAATGGTGAAGCAAAAAATAAAGGGGGAAGAAAAAAAGTTTTATTTGGATTTCATCAATGGTAAAGCAAAAACTGAAGGGGAAAAAAACAAAGCAGGAGGACCAACAGGGCACTGGATCCACAAACCTCGTGCCTAATTACCAGCTAATGATCTTTTTAAACAAAGCTGGAGCTTGCAGCTGTGTCAGGCACGTTTAGGCCAGGAAAGACAAAAGCCTGGTTTTATTTTCTGGTCAGATCAGAACACAGGAGGGCAGCACAGCCCTAGCAAGGCACTGCCAGGATTTCCCAGTATTTCTTATGCTCTAAAAGGTTTATTTTAAAAAGACTCATAACATTGAGAGCTCTTCCAGGCAACATCCATCCCAAAAAAAAAAAAAAAGGAAAAAAAGGCAAACCCAGGCCATATTTCCTTCTCCAAACACAGCCTAAGAGCACAAGGCCCTGCTTTAAATCCCTCTGGTGGAAGGAGGAATTTTTTCCTGGCGGAAATTGCCTGGAAAATGAAGATATCTAAGGATCAGGAAGAGGAAATAAGAATATCAAAGCAGATATTCCCAGCCACAGCTGGGACTGGCAGCCTCTGGATGGCCACGGAATTGGAATTATTATTCCTGGTGGAAATTCTCCCTGCTGCCAGCAGCCTTCAGCTGGCTCTGCAGCCTCCCTAATTACACAGAACACACTAATCACTGCAAAAAGCATTTTGGGCTCCCTAACTCATCCACAGCAGGCTGGAAAATGAGATATTTTGGATAAATATTTCACTCTTAACAATGACGGGGGGTTTTCAGTCCCATCTCCCTTTTAACTCTTCAATATTTGATTTTTATGATCACAACAACAAACAGCTGGCTTGGAGCAGGAAGGGAAATGAGGGTGAGAAATAGATGGGAATAAATCAATAATAAATCAATGGGAATTTGGGCTTACTGGAATGATGGGGGCCAGAAGGATGAGATTTTTGGAAAAATATATTGGATAAATATTCACTCTATCAATGACAGGGGTTTTTCAGTCCCATCCCCCTTTTAATTCCTCAATATTTGATTTTTATAATCACAACAACAGTTGGCTTGCAGCAGGAAGGGAAATGAGGGTGAGAAAGAGATGGGAATGAGAATTTCACAAATAAATGTGAATTACTGGAATGATGGGGGCTGGAAAAATTAGATATTTTGGATAAATATTCACTCTATCAATGACAGGGGTTTTTCAGTCCCATTCCCGTTTTAATTCCTCAATATTTGATTTTTATAAAAATCAAACAGTTGGCTTGCAGCAGGAAAGGGAATGAGGGTGAGAAATAGATGGGAATAAATCAATAATAAATCAATGGGAATTTGGGCTTACTGGAATGATGGGGGCCAGGAAAATGAGATATTTTGGACAAATATTTCATATTGGATAAATATTTTAGAAAAATATTTCCCTCAAAGAATGAAAGGGGTTTTTGAGTCCCCCTTTTTATTCCTCGATATGTGATTTTTATAACCACAACAACAAACAGCTGTCTTGGAGCAGGAAGAGAAATGAGGGTGAGAAATAAATGGGAATGAGAATTTGATAAATCAATTTGCTTGAAAATGAGAATCTGATGAATAAATTGGGGCTTACTGGAAGGAGGGGGGCCGGGAGTCTCCGATGCCTCCTGTCCTCTCCAGGGCTGGGGGCAGCTCCACGTGGCTCTCGGTGCATTGGGAGCCTGTGTCAGAGTGGGAGCTCTCAGCCAGGACCAGCTGCCAACAGGAAAAAACCCAGAATTACACAAAATTACATCCTCAAAATCCCACCAGCTTCTCCAAGTGTACAGCCAAACTTCCAGGATCTGAGGGAAAGTGCAGGGATTCCTGCCAAACCTGCAGAAAATCAGGTTAAATTCAGGTTAAATTCAGGTTAAATTCAGGTTCCACATGAAAACATCAGCCTGGATGGGCACAGAATTCCTGCAAGCACCAGGAATTCTTCTGTGGAGCACTTGGGAATTATCCTAAATCCTGTACCTGAAAACTCATCTGGTTAAATATTGATTAATTTATCAGCAGCAAAGGCACAATATTGAAACTCCCACTGAGGAACAGCAGCAGCTCTTGGTGTTTCTCTGAGCTCAGGGAGAACTTCCTGAGAGACTGATCCCAGGTGATGCCTCAGGTTTTAGTTTTTCTATTTTTCACATGCTGTGCTGCTTTAGTGTGAGGGTCTGGGTTCACACTGTGGGATGCTGAGCTCTGTGCACAGAGCAGGGACACAAAACAATTCCTGCTCCAGCTGGGACCGAGGACAAATGATCCAAATCTCAGCCCAGGAGCACAAACACCGTGGGCTGGAGAGAGAAAAACAAGGATGGGACTGCCTGGGCTAAAGCTGGGATGGGACAATGAACTGCAAGATGCCAGTGGACTAAAACTTACGATTTTGTGACTGATCGTCCACTTTTTGGGACCATTTTCGTTCATCCTGGGTTCATTCTGGGACCATTTTGGTTCATCTTGGATTCATTTTGGGACCATTTGGGTTCATTTTTGGTTCATTTTGGGATAATTTTGGTTCATCTCGGGTGCGGCCCTGGCTGGGCTCCTGTGCTGCCCAAGGTGGATCCACTGAGGAGAAACTGTTCATAAATCCCTGCTTTATTCTGTAACTCTACTCTAGCTCGGCCTTCCCAAGGCATCCCAGTGACTAAAGAAATACCCAGAAGAGCCATTTATATTTTTGACAGCAACTTCCCAACAGCCACATTCATCTCTGAGCTGGAAATAATTATTTCCCATCAAGTCAGAGGCAGCTCAAATCCCAAGTCAAAGCTTCAGAGCTGTGACCCATTATCCACACAAGGCTGCCCCCAAAGGAGCAATTGCAGAAAAGGAATTGCAAAAACTTCCTGTGCTCCACCAGGAATTCCCTCAAAGGCACCAGGACTCCCCAGCTCTACTAAAACCTCATCAGCAAAAGGATTTTTATTTGAGCAAGGAGAAATTGTCTGTGCTGAGATGAGGCTTGGGATGAGTGAGGGTTCATATAAAGTGTGAAGAGACTGGCCCTGAAATCAGCTCATTTCATCCAAGATTCTGCTCCTGGGGATTTTTATTCCCTGCTTCAGCTCTGAGCATTTTCATTTTTTCATTTCCCAGCCCCAAAAGCTCCTGCGCTGCCCCTGTCAAATGGTTCTGCCCCACCACGGAGTTCATGATAATTGCAAACAGAGGCTGGAAAAAGCTGATGTACAAACAGGACAAGAATTATCTGCTGGCACCCAGATAATGGGGAGGAAAAAGCAGGGAAAACCTCCCAGAAAGCAGTGACATCACTGCCAGCCAATGGGGAACTGCACATTCCCAGCAGCCAGGCGAGGAATTGTTCCCAGATGTTGCAAATCCTTCCTAAAAAACAGAGATAACAGAGCTGGCAGCAACCACAAACCAATTCCTGCCACACTCCCAGCTTCCACCATTCCACTTTTCCCCAAGAGAACAGAAAAACATTTTAATTTATTATAAAAAAATTTTTCTTCCAATTTTTTTTTTCAAATTGCCCAGTTAAAGCCCAAAAATAAAAAGGCAAAAAGCAAAACTCCCAGAAAACTCCAAACAAATGATTCTCAGAGAAAAATTATATTTTGTGTTGTATGTTAGAAAAACAGGACAAATATCAGCTATTTCTGGCAGAAGATGTGTTTGTGTAAATGCATTTACTGTAATTAATTAAGAATTCTGACACACAAATAATGATAGCCTCTGTATTGTCAAAAAAACTAAAGATGAATCAGTTTAAAAGGAAAAAACAGGACTTTTAAAGGATTTAAAAGAATTCCTTGCAAATGAATCTAGGGAAAAGCAGCTCTGTCCCAAATTATTTCATGCTTAAAAAACACCACCACAACAAGAACAACAACAAAAAATGCAAAAAAAACCCAAAAACACACAAGAAAAAGCAAAAATGGAAAAAACAAACCCAGGCTGAAATCAAAGGAAGGAGATCTGAGCTGTGGAGGAGGAAAACAAGCAGGACACAGGAGGGCTGGGGAGGAAGTTGAAATAGCTAATTAGCAGCAGGGATTTTAATTCACCACTAATCCAGACCTGCAGATCCTCCTGGAAGATTTTCCCCGATGGAAATCAGTCCTGCACATGACACCCAGATCAAAGTTCCCACCTCTGACAAATAGAAGGATTCAAATGGGATTAAAAAAGATGAAAATCTCACATTTCCCCACGTCAGCCCTGGTGGAAACTTCAAAGCAGCCACGAGCTCAGTCAGGAGGGAGAGGCCGGGGGAAGAGGAGGCTCAGCTGTGCCGGGTACACTGAATTTTCCCATTTTTACATTTAGTGCTGGGGCTCTGAAACTCACTGCAGTCACTTCCAGGAGCACAGCAATCTGAATTTTCACATTTTCACACGTGTGCTGGGGCTGTGAAACATGCTGCAGTGATTTCCAGGAGCACAAAATCCTCACAGATGGGTCTGTGCAAGAATCCCAACTGTCTCCCAGCAGTGACACACATTTTACAGCACCGGGGACAAAGAAAGCTCAGGCCCATTTAAAAAAAAAACAAAAAAAACAACCCAAGAGATAAGTAAATAACCCTGGCTGAAACACAAAAAAAAAGAGTGTGTGTACATATATAATTATACGTTTATATATAATATTATAATTTTTTAATATATAGAATTTCATATATATTTATATATACATATAAATATATACTAATTTTCTCTCTATATAATTATATTTATTAATATAATATATAACATTCTATATTATTTGTATTATTGTATTTTCTATATAATAATACATTAAAATATATAGAAGAATATACTGAAAGTTTATATATTTTATATATTTTTATATATTATCTATAATATATTATATATAATTAATATTATATCTCTATGTAGTTTATACGTTTAATATAAAATTATATTTATATAAAAATTATATATCTAATATTTCTTTTTATATATTTATAATATATTTTATATTTTATATATTATATATTGTATTATTTTCTATATTTTTATATATCATATATAAAAACATATATAATGATATATATAAAAAGTATATATACATATCTATTGAGAGATATATATATTTGATATATATATTCATCTAATATATATAAAAATTACAGATCTATATAAATATGTTTCTGAAAGGTAAAGACCCAACTTTGCCATTGCTGGAAGATTTGTGTGCAGTTATCTGTTAAGTCCCAGTGAATGGGATATTAAAGAATTTGAAAGGGAACAATTAACTTCCAGTGAGATTTACATAAAACTCCTGCAGTAATTAGCAGCAAATACAGGCAGATAAGCCCTGCAATTTTATGGGTGTTAGTGTGGAAAAAGCAATTTGCAATTCATCAGGCAGGTCAGACCCAGATGTTTCAGCTGATTGCTGAACAGAAACCCTTGTCAACATCATCTGCAAAAGGAGTTCACAAAATGCACTAAACCAGGAGAAATTTGGGAGCAGCTGGTGGGTGGGAAGGCAGGAAAAAAACAAGTTTTAAAGGAATAAATCCAACCCAACTTCCTCCAATCTTTACTGCCTCTGCAGGACTGGGTGGGTTTGTAATTCATCCTGAAATATGGGTAGGTTTATAACTCACCCTGAGCAGCATGAAAAAATTCAGTCTAGCACACAAGAAATGCTCCATTAAGGAAAAGAATAGTATTTTATATATATATATATATTTTATATTTTTTAGAAATATATATACTATATAAATATAATAGATACATTTATATAATATATATTTATATATAAATATATTATCTACTTTATATATTTATATATATTATTACTTATTATTATTAAACCCCCAAAATAATAAATCCCTATTTTATTCTTTAACTCTGTCCAGCCCCTGTTCCAGGGCAGCTTTCACAAGGGATTATGGTGACCAGCAAGGGACACAAGGCACCAGTGCTGCTGCCAGGCCACGGCAGCACTAATCCCAGCTCCATTTCCTGCTCTGCTTCATCTGCAGCTTTTGGGACTCTCTTTTCTGCTCGTTAATCACACATGAAATCCCTTTTTGTCCCATCCCTCGCCACCCTGGCAGAGCCCCCACGCTCTGTGATCCTTGCACTGGAGACAAAAGCAGCAGCAGCAGAGCTCAGGGGCATCCTGGAGCACTGATCCCCATCCCACATCCAGTTCCCAGGGCACAACCTCATAAAGAAAGGAAGAAATTGGTGAAATTAATAAATTGGTGGTGCCTGCAGATGGATCCTCAGCTCTCAAACATTTTCTGTTTGTTTCAACATCAGTTTGATTCTCTAATTCCAATGGTTTTATTCATTTGACAACCAATTTTCCCTCATCCAGGGAATCTTCCCCTTTTCCTGGAGGAAAGCGGCGTTCGTTCCTTTCCCTGCGCACTGCCCAGCTTTACATTGGAACTGGATCAGAAATGCAGCTTTAAATCAAAATAATTCTGCTTTCAAGCACTCCTCCATGTCGAAGCCAAGGCATTCTGATGCTGCTGGGAGGAAATGCATGGCTGAGCTCTTGGAACTTGGTCATCAGTCACCTACTGCAGCTTGGGCTAAAGGTTGGAGCAAAAAGGTAAAAAAACAGGTAGGGAGGTCCTAAAAAAAGGGGAAAAGTAACTTTTCCTTCTGAACATAATGCCCAGCTACTTGTGGACAGCACAGACTGAAATCCCAATTTTTAAGACCTCAATTAATACAAAATCTACTGAGTGCTTAAGACACATTTGTGTGTGTGTGGGAGGACTGATTTTAAACTCAGCTTTACAAAGCCACGTGTTTTGCTCGCCTAACACTAAAAATCTGTTGGCACTACCCAGCTGCCAGAATCTGAGTGTCCTAAAATAAAAATCAATCAATAGAGCAGGAAGCAGTGGCTGGAGCTGTGTGATCCAGCATTTCCCAGCAGGGCTGATCCACAAGGAATCTTTGCTCAAGAAGCATCTCCCAGTCAAAGGAGTCTGAAAAGCACACTGCACTTCTCCCTGCACGCAGGAAACTGCAGGCAATCAATTCTGCATTTGATTTTTTGGGTTATTTCCATGTAATCCTGTCTGCAAGAAGCCAGGCTGGGAAAGGTCAAGCTGCTCAGCAGGCGGCAAATGTCCTTAGTCTGTATAACTTCAATGTCTGGGCTGCTAAAATATTTTAAGGGATAAAATAGTAAAATATTCAAATAAATAGTTAAAATACAAAAATAAATGGTTAAAATACAGAAATAAATGGTTAATTTTTTAAAATAGTTAAAATATTAAAAAATAGTTAAAATATTTTAAAATAATAGTTAAATATTAAAATAATAGTTAAAATACTAAAATAATAGTTTAGTTAAAATATAAAAATAATAGATCAATATAAAAAAACCAATTAAAATATAAAAATGGCTAAAATACAAAAAAGTTGTAAGAATTTTAAGTTGCAAGATCTTCAACTCCTAAAATCAGCACAGGAATGAAAGAGCTGCTCATTCCACCTGATAATTCCACTTTTGTTCCACAATTCCACAATTGTTCAGTTGGAAAAAGCTCCTATAAACCTACTTTAGTATTATTTCCTTGTGTTCCTTCATCCCAGCAAAAATAGGATCTAAAAATCAGCTTCCAGTATCAAACAGAGATTTCCACAGACAAAATCCAACATACCCAGGACACCACTCTTCCATTGAAGCACGGCAGCTTTGCATTGTCATCTGAGATCTCTTCCTTCACCACCCTGGAAAACAAAATAAAACAACAAAAGGAAGAAAATCAGGAATTTGAAATCACATCAGATCAGAACGGATAGTGGTTTTCTCCAATTGTTCAGGAAAAATGCAGTTTACTCATTAAAATGTTGGTGCCAGCAGGTGCTCTGTGTTTAAAGAATGAGAGACTGTGAGAATAGAGGAAATAAATCAAAATAAAGGGCAGAACAACAACTTTCCAGACAACCACCCCAAACTGGGAGGCACTAAAATAATTTCAAGAATTTCCCATTTTGGAGTCCCCCCAGGGCCTTGAAATGTGTGATGGGGACCAAAATCCCCCTGTGCTGTGTCAGAGATCACACACTTGTAGCAAAATGAGATTTCTGGCTTCAAATTCACTGAAGAACAGGGACAGATTTGCTTCTGACAATCTGAAGCCTGAAGTCTCATCAAAATCTGTGGATCCACAAGCACATTTTCCTTCATTTATGTTTTTGTCTTGTTGCTGGGTGAAGAAAAACCACAATAACCACAAAGCAACTCACTGGGATAAAATGGTGGCGAGTTCACAGGGGTGGTTAGAAAGGAGAAAAGAGCAAATTGAGTTCGTTTTTTTTTTAATAAAAATAAATAACTCCTCCACTAATGCCTGCACTCCCACACATTTTAAGGAATAAACATCTTTTTTTTTCTCCACATTTATTTGCATTGTTAATGGCTGGCAGGGCAATATTAAGCAATTTCACTTTTTTTTTTTCCTATTATTGGAAAGAAAAACATTGTATAATGTTCACTTAATTCCTAAACCATCTGTCCTCCCTTCATCTTTTGGCAGCAGGAATCAGATCGTATGATCCCATTCTTGCTTTTAGTCATTTATCCTCAGACTCCAAGGTGCAAACTCCACTAAAAGCAGAAATTCAGGGCTTTAAAAACCTCTGAGAATGCAGAGAAGCTCTCAGACCTGTAATTCTGGAGCTGCAAACCCAGGATTTCAACACCTGGATCTCCATGGACAGACTGGAATTTTGCGTGTCCCACAGGGAACACTCACTCAGCGCAGCTCCAGTGCTGAATCAGCAGAGAAAGGAGCTGCAAGAATTTTATCTGCATGTCTGAAAGGGCAGGATCTGCAGGAAATGACACTCAGGGCATCCCAGAAATCCCAGGTGAGAATTTCTGCACCCAGGAAAAGTCATACACAGAATTTTTGCTCCCAGCAAAAAATATAAACAGAAGTTCTGTGCCCAACAAAAATCACACCCAGGATATCTATACCCAGTAAAAATCACACACAGAATTTCTACACCCAGCAAAAAACACACACAGAATTTCTGCACCCATACAAACCATATACAAAATTTCTCCTATATACATATGTCTTCTAATATAATATATATCATAAATATAACATATATCATAAATATAGATCATAAAATAATAAATCAGCCTTCTGAAACATGGAGTCAAAATTCTCATCTCTTCCCAAAACAGCATGGCAGGGGAAAAAAAGTGATTTTCTCAGAGACCTCATCCTGAGGTAAAGAATATTCCAAGCCAAAACAACATAACAAGGAAAAAGAGTGATTTCTCCCAAAAACTTCCTGAGGTGAAGAATATTACAATCAAGGAAAAAAAGGTGATTTCTCCCAGAGACTTTTTCCTGAGGTGAAAAATATTCCAATCCAAAACAGCATGGCAAGGAAAAAAAAGTGATTTCTCCCAAAAATTTCTTCCTCGGGTGAAAAATATTCCAACTCAAGCCAGTTAAAGAAGAAAAAAAGGTGATTTCTCCCAGAGACCTTTTCCTGAGGTGAAGAATATTCCAATCCAAAACAGCATGGCAAGGAAAAAAAGGTGATTTCTCCCAGAAACTTCATCCTGAGGTGAAGAATATTGGCATTGGATGTGGTCCACCCTGGAGAGAAATCCCCAGAGCTCTGCAGCGGATTGTTAATGGACTCTGTGGCTGAAAATAAGGCCAAAGAGCACTGGACAGCAAGGCCCAGAGGAGGAGATGTTCATCCCTGTCAGAAAAGGGGTTTTCATTTCCCAGCCCTGCCCCAGCACACGAGCTGCTGTGCCACCGGGCCACGGCCGGAGCAGCAGGGACACCCCCAGGTCACAGCAGCAGGGACACCCCCGGGTCACAGCAGCAGGGACACCCCCAGGTCACAGCAGCAGGGACACCCCCGGGTCACAGCAGCAGGGACACCCCCAGGTCACAGCAGCAGGGACACCCCCAGGTCACAGCAGCAGGGACACCCCCGGGTCACAGCAGCAGGGACACCCCCGGGTCACAGCAGCAGGGACACCCCCAGGTCACAGCAGCTCTGCCAGCCCTGCCCCAGCACACAGAGCTGCTGTGCCACCGGGCCACGGCCGGAGCAGCAGGGACACCCCCGGGTCACAGCAGCAGGGACACCCCCAGGTCACAGCAGCAGGGACACCCCCGGGTCACAGCAGCTCCGCCCGCCCTGCTCCCACCGCCAGGTTTGCCCCTTGGAAAAGGAGGGCACAGCACACCAAAAATTCAGAGATTTGTCTTCAATATTCACATAAAATATTCAATATTCTTCACAGATTGGTGGCATCTCCCTCTTTGCTGCAATCCTGAAAAATCTCCATGCATAAAAATCTTTTAATTCATCCCTCAAATGCATCTACCAGGTGGAAGGAAGGTAAAAGAACAGAGGGAGAAGCAAATAAAAACACCTGGCCACAGAGTTTGAACAAAGCTCTGCCTGCCCTGCTCCCACCTCCACAGGTTTGCCTCTTGGAAAAGGCACACCAATAATTCAGAGGTTTTCCTCCAATATTCACAGATGATATTCAATATTCTTCACAGACTTCTGGCATCTCCCTCTTTGCTGCACTCCATGCACAAAATATCCTTTAATTCATCCCTCAAATGCATCTACCAGGTGGAATGAAGGTAAAATAACAGCCAAGGTCACATCAGAGGCAAATCATGAAAAATACTCCACTCTTCACCCCAAACACCAGCAAAACCCCCACATCCATGAATATCTGCACAAAAAAACCCAACTAACAAAAAAAAGGAGAAAAAAAAAAAACAAAAAAAAAAAAAAAAAAAAAAACAAAAAAACCCCAAACAACCCAAAAACCAACCACAAAAAAACCAAACCACCAAAACAAAAAAAAAAACCCAAAACACACACACACACACAAAAACCCAAAAAAACCCCCACAACAAAAACAAACAAAAAACCAAAAAGGGGGTGAGGAAATGTGGGGCAGGGGAGAAGGGAGCAGCACCAGCAGCTCACATCCTCTGCTTTATTTGACTTTGAGGAGATTTCAGCACTAATTAGCAAATGAAACAATCAGTGCTGGGAGCAGCCCCTCCTTGCTGTGGCTTCCTGGAATTGTGTGTGGATGCTCTGGCTCTCCCTGCACAATCTGGGATTTGTGCCTTTCCCAAACCTCTCACCTCACCTCAGCATCCTGAATTTTTCTTTTTTCCAGACAAGATTTCAGCCTGGAAATCAAGGATTGTTGAGGCTCAGCCTCTCCCTTATATGTAATTTTCTTTTTCTTATATATAATTTCTTTTTTCTCATGTATCATTTTCTTTCTGCCAAGAAGAATTCCTGATTCCACACAAACTGGGATGCACCTGATGGCACCTGAACCCGACAAACCTCTAATGGCTCTGATTCATCAGCACTGAGTTAATTGGTAATTAAACAATGAGTTTGATAATGCTGCATTCTGATTTCATCGTGCATGCCTGGCACAGACTGCATTCTCCACGATTAGCTGAGTGATTTTTCATTGCACTTGGAAAAATGAATATTTTATTTTAATAATGAAATTCTCCTTTCTTCTAGCACCACAGAGATGGGAAATGCAGGCTTGAGTTTTCATTCCACTCAGAAAAATGAGGTTAAAAAGGAAATTCTCCTTTCCTTCAGCACCACAGAGATGGGAAATGCAGAAATGCAGGGCTGAGACAGATTTATTCCAGGCTCATGTGCACCATGACAAAACCAGAGCATCCCAATGTCCTTCAGCACCAGATTAATCCCATTTTATCACGGGATCATCATCACGGGTCTTCTTAATTGTCCTTTACTGGTGGGAAAAGGAGGGAGAAGTTCATTCATGCTTTTTCATTCCACTTGGAAAAATGAGGTTTACAAGGGAATTTTCCTTTCTTCCAGCACCACAGACATGAGAAGTGCAGGGTTGATTTTTCATTCCACGTGGAAAAATGGAAGTTAACAAGGAAATTCTCTTTTCCTCCAGCACCACAAACATGGGAAGTGCAGGGTTGATTTTTCATTCCACTTGGAAAAATGAGGTTCTGCCTGCAATTACCAGTATTTATAGTCACGTATTAATGTATTCATGTATTTAATTCATGGATTTATAGCCAAGTTATCCTCTGCCACATCTGATCTCCAGCACCACACTCGTGCCCACAGGATTGACTCTTCCCTGGTTTTTCCACCCCACCTTTATTCCTGCAGGGATATTTGGCACGCCAGGGATAATTCCAATCTTTTTGACATGCCAGGGATAATTAATTCATCACTTTCCAGGGATGCTGTAGAGGTTTTGGCACCTTGGTCCCGCACCAAAGCTCAGATTAAGCTAAGTTTAAGCATACGAATAATACAAGAATTATTGTGTTCTTTTAGCAGAGGATCAGCCCAAATCTGCACTGATTTTAAACATAAAACTTCACTTTTTTATGGTTATTCAAGGATAATTAAATTTATTGAGGCTGTGCCCTGCAGCACAGTGCTGTGTCACCTCGAGTTGGGACATTGCACTGCTGGAAAAGTGCAGAACAGCCCTGCTGAAAAGTTCCTTGGAATTTTTTAAAGTTGAAAGACGGAATCTGGAGCAGCAGAAAACCTCCTTACTTGGAAAGGGGAGCCAGGAATTGTGCTCAGGAAAACAAATCCAAAAAGAATCCCAAAAAGAGGGAGGCGAGCACAGAGAACCTTTAGCCACCGTCCCAATGCAGGAGGAAATTCTCCTTTCCTGTGAAAATGAAGTCATGCGCTGAATTTACAGGCATAAACACGGGGATAAAATGGGATTTTCAGCAGAAAACCTCCTCACTCGTTGAGGGGTTTAGGAACACAAATCCAAAAAGAAAGCTGGGAGGGAGGGAAGCACAGAGAGCCTTCAGCCACCTTGCCAGGGCTGAAAAAGGAATGAAAATGAAGTCCTGTGCTGAATTTACAGGGATAAACACAGGAATAAAATGGGGTTTTCTTCCTTGTGTGACTCTGCAAAGGGAATTTCCACGTGCAGCAATCTCATTTTGCCCTCTGCATCACACTGCAAGGTCCTGGCAGCCCTCAGCAGCGCCACAGGGACTCCTTCCAAAAATCCCACGTGTTTTGAACCAACTGCTGCTTGGGCTGCCAGCCCAGCCCTGCCGCATCCTCCCCTTCCAGCTCCAAGCCAGAAATCCTGCCCCATTCCCTCCAAATTAAGTATAAAATATTTTTAAACAATTTTTAAAATTAAATATTTTATACAAATATTTTATATTTTATACTTTAAATATTTTCTATTTTAGGTATACATAAATACTTAAAATATTTTATATTTTAAAATATAAATAAATACTTAAAATATTTTCTATTTTATACCTAACATATTTTCTATTCTAAAATAGAAAAAAATACTTAAATTATTTTATATTTTATACTTAATTTACTTACTTAAATTTACTTAATAGATATTAAGATCTTTTTATAAAATATTAAAATATTTATGACTGGCTGTCCAAGAGCAGTGGCACACAGGGAATGTAATTTGCTTTTCTGCTCCTTAAGGAACAATATTTAAATAGCTGTGCTCAAAGTGTGAAAATCCCACTAAAATACAGATTTTTGTGGCATTTAAATTGAGATCTACAGAGTCTGGTTTGATTGGAGCACTGCTAGACACAACTGTGCATGGTGTTATATCTCACTCCATGTCCAGCTGAACTAGAAAAAATATTATTTTTGCAGAGAAGCCAAGGAAATGGGCGATTTTTAGAATCCTAAAACCTTAAAATTTCTTTTCTTCAATTTCTTCTCCTCAATTTCCTCAGAAAGGGTTTGGAATAAAACAAGCAAAACATTTTAGCCCCACTGAAAATCTCCAGGCTTTTCTCTTAGTTCCCTCTTTCCTCCCTGTATTATTTAGTAAATTATTTATGTGCCTGGATTTCAATCTCCCAGGTGTTAATGAATTTATTCCCAAGGGACACACACATCTCTGCCAGAAAAACAAGAAAAATCTCAGTACAAAGAGACAGGTCACAAAAATCCTGACCTGAACCCACATTCCCAATAAACAATAAATATTAACAAGCCCCCATAAAATTAAGCAGTTCTTGAGAACAGCTTAGGGGAAAAAAAAATAAAACTGTAAAAGCTTTAATGCCCATTTCCAACAGCTGCCTGGGGTTTGGCTTTCCCCAGGGAGCAATTATGCTCCAAACCCAGGGCAAGACACTGAAAATAAAATAAAAAGCTCTCAGGTATGAGCAGGGTGGGAATCCAAAGCTCTGCAGGTCCTGAGAGCTCCAAAAAACCATCCCAGGGCACTTCACTCCTCACACCATGAAAAACTGGGTCCAAAAATAAAAATAAAAAACCAAAAAAGAAAAACCTCTTGTCTTCATACCAGGTAATAAATTCCACCCACATTGCAAATTCAAAGTATAACTGGACCTACAAGTTGGTTTGGGTATTAAAAGAAGAGATTCCTGGCTTGTCACAAAGTCCCATAAATTAAATCCCATAAACGAAGGAACAGGCAGTTTGGGGATGGGATTGTGGTGTCTCTTTAAAGATTTGCACCACACTGAGTGAAAAATCTGCATTTTCACCACGGGAAAGGTTTTCCAGCAGAGAAATTAAACAAGATTTTGGTAATAAATGCAATTCCCCAGCCCCACCTTCACGTTTAGGCATGGATTTGCTATTCCAAGCTGAACTACAACACGTTTTTTCCTACTATTTCACTTAGAAAAATTGCATTTCTAGCACAGATTGCTGGATTTTGGTGTCCACAGAACCGTGGCCAGCCAACCTCCCTCATTTCAGGAGTGGCAAGGGAAAGGCAGAGATTTTTTCATTTATTATTGTGCTCCTCAAGAACTGAGAACACAAAGCTCAGGGACTCACAGGGTACCTGACACAGATTTTTGAGTTCTTCATCGTTTGTCCAATTTAGAAGATCCAGAAGGACACAAAAATTCTGTATTCCAGGTGGATCAGAAGCTTTTCCCACCAACTCTTTGTCCCTCATCCAAAAAAACACATCTGCCAAGAGTTCTTTGAGTCATTTAAGGGAAATAAAAATTACAGAGCTCTAAAACCACAAATCACTCAGCTAAAACTTTTTAAAACTGCCAAGAATGCAGCAAGCAATGGTGCTCCTCCAAAAATTCCTCATGGAAACATCATCCAGGAGCTGGAAAAATCCCCAGGGAGCTTTTTCTGGGAGGGGCCCCATGGAATTCCTCACCTGCCCAGCTCTGCCTGTTTGTTTTCTCACCTCCCACTCCTGAAAAATCATCTCAGCAACCTGAGAGAAACAGCTCAGATAAAAGGGGCTGGGATTTTGTGCATCACAGGGAGAGAAATGAACCTTTTTCCATATGCAAAGGGAGAGCAAAATGCAAAATTTCATTCCAAAGCTGTACCAGCCCAACTGCATTTGACTTCTAAATGAGAATTTGATGGAATTCCAGAAGGGTTTGGGTTGGGAGGGATTTGAAAATTCAACCCAGGGTGTTCCAGCCTGGCCTTGGACATTTCCAGGGATGGGGCAGCCACGGATTCTCTGGGAAATCCATCCCAGGGGAAAAAATCTCATCCCAAAAATCCCCTCCTAACCAACTCCTAACTCACTTTAGGGCAAGGGTGACAACAGAAAAAAAAGGCAAAAAATGCTTCTCATGTCCCTCTCCTATTAAAAACTACCCCGTTCAACTCCCAATCCCAATCCCAATCCCAAACTGGATTCCAACTGCTTAAAATCTCATTTTCCCACTGGTTTTCAACCAAAAATCCAATTTTTAGCTGCAGCTCCAAGTGCAGATTGAAAGGAAGCAGACTGCAAGGGAGCTCTTGGGCCGATACCAAAGGAATGCTGAAAAAGCCACTCCTTGGAAGAGTCCCTGCAGAAGAATAATCAGAGCAGCATTAATGCACACAATGGAAAGAATGAGCATTTGAACCTCACCCAAAGGGTGCCAGAACAGACACAACTCTGCTCTTCCTCCTGCCCCACTCACAAGAACCACAACAAACAGGAATTTTTATCCAATTCTGGACAGAAAATGTCTTTAGGATGGTTCCGTTCTTCACTGAAACTCTGCTGTCCACACTGGAACAGCAAAACCTCAACCCAGAAAATTAAATAAATACATTTACAGAAAATGAAATATGTTTAATTAAATAAATAAATGTACATAAAATGAAATATGTTTAAATAAATCAACTTACAGAAAATTAAATATGTTCAATTAAATAAATTTACAGAAAATGTAACATCTTTAATTGCCTGGATCCTCCACATTGATCCTTTTGTGCTCCTGCAAGTTACTGATTGTGTTTTATGAGCAAAGCTCTGGAAATATCAAATATTTCAAAGCAGAAAGAATTCCTGTCGCAGGATCTGTCAGAGATTCCTGATGAATCATTTGGATCCCACACAGCTGTCACTGTTCCAGCACCAGAGCGCAGGCATCACAAGCTGCAGCTTTATTTTTAGATGTGTTCATTAGCTGTCATTTTTTTAATCATCAGAGAATTAACAGAATTCTGTGGGGCTGTAACCTGAGAATCAGCAGTGCCACTGATGGGAAATGACCTCTGAGCTTTGCCCAGAGGAAAGAATCAGTGGCTGGAATTAATTAAATCAGCTGATGACACAGCCCCTAGTCTAGAAAAACATTCCTCAAACATCACCTCTCCAAAATTTCACTGCTGGTGGATGCTGTCACAGCAGTGAGGCTGTTACAGAACATCCCTGCTTGGTTTTTCAGCAACCAGAATAAAAACAGAAGCTACAATAGCACTTCCAGTTGGACATCCTGCACCTTAAAATCAGCATGATGGTACAGATGCAGGCAGGCGGAAAGCAGAGAAAAGGCAGGGCCATCCCTGTGTGGGTCACAACTGGCACAGGACACAGTGGCAGGGCAATACATTTTAAACATTTGCATATATATAATGTATGTATTTATAATGTAAATTAAACCGTAAGCAAAGCTCAGAAGGGAATGTCACCCTCCCACACCTCCTCCTGCACCTTCCAAGAAGCAAAGAACACAGGGCTTGAATTCCATTGAATTCCATGCCCCATGCAGGACCCAGCTCCATCCCATCCCAGCTGGAAAGCATTCAGCACATGCAGGGTTTGTGAGCACAGGACTTATTCCATTATTTCAGCATCCAGGAAAGGCTGGACCTTAATTACAACACCATGTGCAGAATTGCAAGGAGTCAGCTCCCTCCAATCCTGCAGGAAAACATTTGTTTTCCTAACACAACCACTGCTTTACACATCGTACAGCCAAAAAATTCAGGGATTTAGGGACCAAACCAAATCCCAGCTTGGCACCATTGGGGAGGACACCACAGGGACACCCAAAATGTCCCTGCAGCTCCACTTCCAGGCAAGAGCTGCTCTGGAGGAGATTTTCAGGCACAGAAAGGAGAAATTCGAGAGCCACAGCTCTGTTATGGTTTGTGGCAACAGCAGCTGGAATTGCCTGTTTGCAACAATTAAAAGGATGGAGCTGTGCCAAGGGAGCTGGGAGGGATTTTGGGATTTTGGTTCTTCCCCCAGAGGGTTCTGGGCAGTGCCCAGGAGCTCCCAGGGATGGGATTTCTGGGCTGGATAATCCCTCCCAGCTTAGGATATTCCATGTTTCTACAAAAAGTCAGTTTCCAATCCTGCAGGAAAACATTTGTTTTCCTAACACAACCAGTGCTTTTCACATTTCAGTGAAAAAATTCAGGATTTTAGGGACTGCCCTAAAGGGACCAAGCCAAATCCCAGCTTGGCACCAGTGGGGAGGACACCGAAAATGTCCCTGCAGCTCCACTTCCAGGCAAGAGATTTTAAGGCACAGAAGGGAGAAATTCGAGAGCCAAAGCTCTGTTATGGTTTGTGGAAAAAGCAGCTGGAATTGCCTGCGTGCAACAATTAAAAGGATGGAGCTGGGCCAAGGGAGGTGGGAGGGATTTGGGGATTTTGGTTTTCCCCCCAGAGGATTCTGGGCACAGCCCTGGGGGATGGTCCCAGCCCCAGGAGCTCCCAGGGTGGGATTTTGGGGTGCCAGGGCTGGATAATCCCTCCCAGCTCAGGATATTCCATGATTCTACAAAAAGTCAGTTTGCAGATAAACGGTGATGAAAACAAAGCCCATATTTACTACTAACACTCACTAAGACAGTCAAACTTCGACAGAATTTTCTTCTGATTTCAGAATTTTCTTCTGATTTTCCCCAATATTTTGGGTTCAGAGAGGCACAAACACAAAAGGAACAAGACATAGAAAATAAATGCAAACAAAGCTCAGGAGTCCCACATCAGAGTCACTCTGAGCTGTCTCGAGGCCATGGATTGTCACCAAATGCTGTTGATTAAATAACAGAGACTGAATTTCCAGGTCTTGATCCTTGCAGCCCTTCATCTTCCATCATGTCCATTTCCAAGAAAAACAGACAAATTTCATCCCAATTTTCAGACTAATAAGAAAATCCACTCTAGGGTTTGTTACAAACTTTATTTCCTGGTCCAAAACCAAAACATCCCCGTGTCTTTAAGATGCCTCAGCACAGTTTATATTTCCTACTTGTAAATTTCTGTGGCACTGGGAACGATGCAGCTGCTGCCTGAACAATCCCAACCTCCTTTAGTGAAATCAAACCACAAACATTGAATTTCTATGACAACAACGTGTCCCTGTCACTCCGGGAGGTGAAGGAGGGAAATTTACCAATAATCACATTTATTTTGAAAACAAACATTTTGTAGGGTTGTTTCCCCCCTCAAAAAAAATGTTTGCACAAGTGAGAAAAACAAGAAGTCAATCCACGAACACTCCTGTGGTTACAAGCCAACACTAACAACTCACCACATCAGAAATCCGCGTCAACAAACAATATCCACATTCCACCAGGGAGAAAAACACAATCAGCATGAAAGGTTCGGGTCTCAGGGATAAAAAAGAGGCTGCACAACACATCCAAGGATGCTTGGGGTGATCTATCTCACCAAACACCAACCCTGCACCTCAACCACGGCGTTGTTTTGGTGTCAGGTACACACAAGTTTCCCACAAACCTGCTCCTTTTTTTTTTTATTTTTATTTTTATTTTATTCCTGGCAAGGCATTTAACTGTGCAAAATTGCCTTGCCAGTGACAGATGCAAGTACAAAGAGAAGTGATTTGCTACAAAAGGATTAATACATTTTGGAAGTTACTGTCTGGCAAACTGTCAAAGGGACTTGCTTTGGTTTATTTGATTCCTGGTGGCACAGGACTATGTCAAACCCCTGGCTCGGGCACTCAGCTGCCTCTGGCCACCACAGAGGTCATCTCAAAGTCCAGCCCTGCTCTCGTCCAGCTCAGCTTGTGCCCTTGGAAGAGGGCATTGACCGTCTGTCACCTGTTTGGACACTGACCATCTTCAGCCATGTGACCACCGAGGGTTTCACAGCTGCTGGCCCAGCACAGCTCCTGGAGCTGTCTGACCACCAGGTGATTGTCACCTGTTCAAACAGGGACTGTGTGACACCTGCAGGGACCATCCGACATCTGTTTGGCCCCAGTGGATTTGACAGTCACGGTCTGAGCACAGCCCCTGAACCTGTCTGACCACTGTCACCTGTCTGACCACTGACCAGTTCATACCCATTTGACCACTGACCACTTCACTCCTGTTTGACCAGGGACCGTCTGACACCTGTCTGACCTCGAGGATTTGACAGCTGTGGTCTGAGCACAGCCCCTGGCACCGTCTGACCCCTGATCACTTGTCAGCCATTTGACCACTGACCATTCCACACCCATTTGAGCACTGACCCCTTGTCCCCCGTTTTTTTGACCACTGACCATTTCACACCCATTTGACCACCAACCAGTCATCACCATCTGACCACTGACCATTCCATGTGACCACCGTCCATTCCACGCTCATTTAACCACCGACCATTCCACACCTCTTTGACCACTAACCCCTTCTCCCCCATCTGACATTCAGTTGAGCACTGACCACTTATCACCCGTGTAACCACTGACCATTTCACACTCGTTTGGCCACTGACCATTCCACACCCGTTTAACCACTGACCCCTTGTCCCCTATTTGACATTCATTTGACCACCAACCACCTATCACCCACTGACCATTCCACACCTGTTTAACCAATGACCCCTTCTCCCCTATTTGACATTCCTTTGACCACTGACCATTACACGCCCGTTTGACCACTGATCACTCGCCCCCCATTTACCCACCGACCATTTCACACCTGTTCAACCGGGGCCGCCTGTCACCCGTTCGACCCCGAGGATGTGACACCTCTCAGATCTGTGACAGCGGCGGTGGCAGCGCCGCCCGCGGTTCCCCCCGCTCTTCCCCGGGACCCCTCGGCGCTCACCCCGGGCCCGCCCGCCCTGCCCGGGCGCTGCGCGGCCTCCCCGGGCGCGGTGACAGCTGCGGCCGCCCGTCCCCGCCGCCCCGCCCCGGGCCCGGGGCACCGCGGCGGCTCCGGGCGGGCCCGGGGCGCTCCTGAGGGGGCACGGGGGCGTCCCGTAGCACGGCGGGGCGCGATCGCGGCAGCCCCGAGCCCGCGGCCCGGCGCGCCCGCCATGTTCGCGGCGCCGGCGGTGCCGAGCGGGGCCGGGCCGGGCCGGGCCGAGCCCGGCAGGTGCCCCGGGGATGCTGGGAGCGCTGCCCGGCCCGCGGCCCGCAGAGCGCAGCGAGGGCCGGGAGCGCGCCCGGAGCGCGGCCGCTCACCCGAAATCCTGGTCCATGGACTTGAAGAAGAACTTGTAGCTGTGCACGGGTCGGTTGCTGAGGACATTTTTGAAGTCGGCCAGCGTGACCTTCTCCGGCGGCACGGGCAGCTTCACCAGGTACGGCGTTTCCTCCTCGTCGATGTGGTAAATGATCTTGGTCTCCGCCATGGGCGAGCGCAGCGGGGGCGGCCGGGCCGGGCCTCGGCCGGCGCTCGGCTGCGCTGTCGGCCTTGCCCACAGGAAGGGAGCGCCGGGCTCAGGCTCGGGCTCCCTGCACTGCTCTCTAGCTGCCCGACCCGGGAACGGCAGCGCGCCCGCCCCGCCCGCATCCTCCGGCCGCCCCGCCGGCCTCGCTGCGCCGCCGCCGCCGCCGCCGCGGCGCTGCCCGGGCCGGGGGCGGCGGGCCCGGCCTGAGGGGGAGCGGGGCGGCCCCAGGCAGCGCCCTCCGCCCGCTCCGCGGCCCCCGCTCCGCGCCCGCGGTGCCCGCACACCGCCCCTGCCGGCCCGGCGGCAGCACGGCCCGGGCCAGCGGGAGGGTGGGGAGGGAAGGGGAAGGGGATGGGAATAGGGAGGGGGTGGGATGGGGATGGGGAGAGGCGAGAGGGAGTGGGGAAAGAGGACGGGAATAGGGATGGGGGTGGGATGGGAATGGGGAGAAGAAAGGGGAAAAGGAAAAGGATGAGATGGGAATAAGAACAGGGGTGAGGAGAGGGGAGAGGATGGGATGGGGATGGGGATAGGGGAAAGGATGGGATGTGATGGGATGGGATGGGATGGGATGGGGAAAGGGGATGGGAATAGGGATGGGGAGAGGATGGAATGGGAAAGGAAAGGGGATGGGAATAGGGAAAAGGATGGGATGGGAAAGGGGATGCGATGGGAAAGGGGTTGGGGATAGGAGAGGGGTTAAGGGTGACACGCAGGAGCTGAGGGCTGGGGGGCAGAGGGACCGATTGAGGGGTAAAGGGAGAGGGCTTGAGGGCTGGACAGTCCAGTGGAGATCAGGGGTAGAGGGTACAGCTGCACCACCCCTCAGCCCAGCCCTAACCTCAGCCTGACCAGCCCCCCTAACAACAGCCTTTTGCCCCAACAGCAGCACAACACAGCAACCCTAACAGCGAGACCAGACAGCAACCCTCACACACCAGGACAATGACAGAACCCTCAGAGGACAACAGACCCTCTGCAAAAAGGTACAGACGACATCTGTGGGCTAGACAGCAAGAGGTAGAGTTCGGAGACTGAGCATGTCTTTTTAAAGTTTTTTCCAGGACTTTTAAAGGTATTTAGGGGATTTTGGAAGGGACTTTTCTGGGACTTTTTAGGGTATTGTTGGGGCTTTTTCAAAGCCATTTTATGATTCTTTAGCATATTTTGAAGATTAAGGTCAGGGTCAGAGGAAACAGCCTCTGAAAAGGCAGAGTTTTAGGACTGCAATGGAATGCTTTAGAAAGGGGCCAGCGGTGGCACAGCGGGTTGGGTCCCTCGCTGCCAGTCCGAAGGTTGTAACTTTTAGACCCAGCTAAGTTGTTGTGGTTAGGGTTAGATGCTCTCAGCTTTTGTCTGGGAGAACTTCTGCACAGAAAAGCTCACCCCCCGAGTTTCCTGATGCCAGTTTGCAGGAGGTGCTTGGCACTGCCAGGGCAGCCCGAGTTCTCGGTGGGGGCAGCTTTGCTCCCGGAGAAATCCTGTGCCAGCCCTCTTCCCTGTAAAACCAAACTCACCCCTGCTGCGTGTCGACGTCCGTTCGCAGGAGGCACGTGGCACTCCAAGGGCAGCGAGAGTTCTTGTGTTGGCAGCTGCGGTCTGTGAGAAATTGTTCTCTGCAGTTTGGGAGGCAGAATCGCAGTTTGGGCCATGGGCACACTGAGAGGAAAGACTGTTAATTTCCTTAGAAAGGAAAGTCTGGCACCCCATGGTTTAAGGGGCAGACGAAGGGCTGTGTAGGGGAAGGAACTCCTCACAGGACCTTTCTTCACCTCAACGCCCACTCCAAGGTCTAGCAGCCCCCCGTGTGACCAGCTGCTTTCAGAGGGTTACCCAGGCACACCTGCACAGGGAGCTGCTAGTCCAGAGGGGCTAACAGGGGTATCCCACGTGTCCCTCCAGGAACTGTGGTTGGGCATCCAGCACGGACTAGGGAGCAGCGGGACCCACCTGGGCATGGAGCATCACTTTGAGAAAATGCCAAGGGGCAGCATGTGAGCAGGCCAGGCAGCATGTGGGGTTCCAGGAGAGGGCTTTCAACTTTCCCCTTTTACTGTGTCAGTCCCTCCCCAGAGCCCCCAGACCCTCCGCAGCACTCCCAGAAAGGAGAGGGGCTTTTAGGAGAAAAAGGGTTTAGAAAAAAGGGAAAAAGCTTCCTTTTCCATTTTTTTTTTTGTGTTCAAACTGGGAGGGACTCTGCTTCCCCTGCAATTTCAATGATTGAAAGAATCCCTGCCTTTTCTATGCTGTTAGGGGTGTTAATTGACAGGAAGTCCCCATTTTCTATTATTTTCCAGTTTAAATAAAAGAGGAAAACCTGGACAATGTTTCTTATGGGTTTGAATTAAGGGGAGCCGCCCCCTTTTTGTTGTCCTGAGGCCTAAATTGAGGGAGAAGCCCAGCTATCCCTCCATCTTAAGGGTTTGAAGTGAGGGAAAAATCCCTCTTTTTTCATTACTGGAGAAATTTAAAGTGAGGAAAACCCCTCTTTTCCCAATACTTAAGGAGAGTAAATTTAAGGACAGAAGCAATTTATTTACCATTGTATTAGTTTCAGTAGAGGTAACTGCCCCATTTCCTCTTTTTAATGGGTTCACTGGAAGGAAGCTCTGCCTTTTTCAGCATTTTAAGGGTTTAAAACAACATTTCAGGGCACTTCTTTCTGTGCCATAGGACCAAGTATCTCAGAGAAGGGTGAGCCTGGCATGCACTTAACCCGTACACTGCCTGGGAGACTTTTATTTTTCTTATTTTTACTTATAATGTACATAGCCCTAATAAGAGGTCCCGAGCAGGGCCAAGTCCCAGCTGTCAGAGAGCCACTCGTTGACCACTTCCTGTCGTCTCACAGGTCCCTGAGGCTACCGATTTCCCCAGACTCTGCCATTCGACGTCAAGGAGCGGCAGCCAGAAGAGGCGTTGAAGCACGTTCTGCAGCGTCGCAAGTAAGGGCCGCAGTGTAAGCGGGAAGCGCGTCCGAGCGTGTGATAGCACGTGACCGTGTCTGTCTGTGTCTGCTCTTCTCTGCGTGTGTGAGCGCGTGCTGACTGGATTTAACCTTGTGTGTGTGACTTTTGCTTTTCAGGTTTTTCAATTAATTTTTAAATTTAGAATAAAAAATCCCCAGCCGGGGGGGTTCCACTCCCCGCCCCCACCCCCCCCCCCCCCCCCCCCGGCTGGGTTTTTTTTCCTCGGCCCCGGTCGGTCTGCGAGGCGACGTTCATCACCAAAGTTTGGGCGCGGACTGGGGTTTTTGTCAGGCAGGAGGATTTTTTGGAGGCCCCCGGGAACCACGTTCCCGAGGACCAATGATTGGTGGGGTGTAATTTAGCAGTTGTGATGACAGTGATGGTGAGTTTGTGTGTAATGTGAAGGGGGTGTTAATGGTAGATGAATGTTGTTTTCTGTGTGCTTTTGTTGTTTTGGGTTTCCTGTAACAATAAATCAACATGTACTGAAAATAGAAAAAGGTTATCATTTTGTGTTAATATGTGTTTAGTGTTGTATTGCTCTGTATTGCAGGGTGAGCACAGGGTGAACTCTCTCCTCCTTGCTGTGACACGTGGGCTGGCAGGGATGACGCAGTGACCTCGGCCAGCCGATGCTGCCTGTGCCATCACCTGGCACTGATGTGTTTGATGAAAATCCTTTCGCTGGGATTTTTCTCCTGAGAAGCCTCAGAACAGAAATAGAACCAATAACAATCTGCTGGCTGTGGAGTGTGGGCTGGAGATGGTTTAGCAACAGGGGCATCTTGGATTGGTCTCCTGTGCTTTGTTTTCTGTTCATTGTTTCCCCAAAAAATCCCACCCAAAAAACCTCAAAATCCTGCTCAAAAAACACGCCAAAATCCCCCAAAAATCCTCAAAAAAAACCCCAAAAAAGCCTTAAAAAAGCCCCAAAAAATCCCACCAAAAAACCTCAAAATCCCGCTCAAAAAACACCCAAAACCAACCCAAAAATCCTCAAAAAACCCCCAAAAAAGCCTTAGGGATCCCCGTGACCCCTCCTGGAACCCCCCACCCCAAAAAAACCCTCCTGGAACCCCTCTCCCCCCAAAAAATCCCCCCAAATAACCCCCAAAAAATCATTTTAAAAAACCAAAAACCAAAAAAAAAACCTCAAAAAAACTCAAAAAAAAACCCTCAAAAAACCCACGGGACCCCCCAAAAAACCCTCAAAAAAACCCCCTCAAAACACCTCAAAGAAACCTCAAAAAAAAAACCCTTAAAAAACCCCAAAATAACCCCAAAAAGCCTCGCTCAAAAAAACCCCCTGGGACCCCTCCTCAAAAGAAAACCCGCTCAAAAAAACCCTCAAAAATCCCCCAAAACCCTCAAAACCACTCCAAAATAACCCTCAAAAAAAACCCCTTCAAAACCCCCTTAAAAAAAAAACCAAAAATCCCCCCGGGACCCCTCCCCAGGGCAATAAAGAACCCCAGCATTGACAGAAATGTGTCCAGTGTGTCCTGTACTGGGAGAACTGGGATGGACTGGGGGGGGGTTAGGGGTTACTGGTTTATACTGGGACGGACTGGGGGGGGGGTTAGGGGTTACTGGTTTATACTGGGAAGGGATTGGGGGGGTTAGGGGTTACTGGTTTACACTGGGAGGGGATTGGGGGGGGTTACGGGTTACTGGTTTATACTGGGAGGGGATTGGGGGGGTTAGGGGTTACTGGTTTACACTGGGAGGGGATTGGGGGGGGTTACGGGTTACTGGTTTACACTGGGAGGGGATTGGGGGGGGGTTAGGGGTTACTGGTTTATACTGGGAGGGGATTGGGGGGGTTAGGGGTTACTGGTTTATACTGGGAGGGGACTGGGGGTGTTAGGGGTTACTGGTTTATCCACCTGACCGGATGCTTCTAAAGAGAGGAGTCTGATGCCTGTCAGAGATATCCAAACAGCACAAAATACACAAGTGACAAAATACACACCGGGACTTAGGACACAGCTAAAAAATAATAGATAAAAGAACTTTTAACCTATTTTTGAAGAACTCTCTAAAACTAATGGCAGAGGATATAGCTATTTTATCTGTCAAGCTTCCATGCAAAATTTCCTGCTGATGCTGGCTCAGACAGATGGAGATTTGGGAGGAGGGGGAAGAACAAAGTGCCACAGGGCTTTACTGGATGAGCCTTGAAAGGTTTCTGCAAGCTTCCATTGCAAGGTTGATGAACCTTGTGTTTGTTAACTTCTAACACTAACTGTCTAACACTAACTTTGCACAGTGTTTTCACCCTGCTTTATCTCCTGTGGTCCAAATGACACATTTACACATCTTTAGAAAATTCAGTGGGATGCTCTTCAAACAACATGGGACTTTGCACCAGTGAGGGCAGAAACTTGATGGTTTTGCCTCAATCTATAGTTTTTCAATATTGCTATGGAAAGTGCTTTTTTGTGAAATGTCTACTTTGGTTAGATACTGCAAATTTAATGCTGGCTGGTACTTCCATAAGATGAAGAGTAAGAATAACTCAGGAATGTTTCATCATTTGTCTCTGCACTGGTCAGAAATGGTAATTTGAGCTCCAATCTGTAGAAATTTAGCAAAAGAAGTTGGACACTCAGGGGATAAAAATAGAAAAAAATGCTTTGGAAGGATTTTTCCTTGCTAGTGAGTGAGTTTCTCCCTGTAGGAGCATCGGGGGGTAGCACGGTCGGGACGGACGGAGATGAGAGATCTGTGAAGCCAGGTCGTGGAACTTGGGGATTATTGCAAAGGGGGCAGGGGCCTGCTGGGAGCTGCCAGCCCCAGCTCAGAGCAGGCCTGAGAGAGGAGAGGGGGAGAGAGGGTGAGAGGGTAAAAGCATAAGAGCCAGAGGCACGGAAGGATACATGCAAGGCGCTGCAGTATTCGCCGGCTGTGGTGCTGTGTATAGACCCGATGGCGGCGGAAGCGGCGTGACAGGGCACAGGGATGCCGACCGTGGCTGGACAGCGGCGGGCAGCGGCTCGGAACCGGGAGCGGGCTCGGAACCGGGAGCGGGCTCGGAACCGGGAGCGGGCTGCACCAAAGCTGCGGCGGAGGCAGCGGCGCGGGGGCCGTGGAGATTGAACGGCGCATGCGCGCGGCTCTTCCCGGAAGCGGCGCTGTGGTTGGATGACGCGGCGCGGAGTGATATCGTTGGTGCGGGGGTTGTAGCAATGCGCATGCCTGGATTGAGTCCCGGCGGCAGCGTGTGGGAGCCATCATGGCGGGCGGCCGGGGGTGCCGGGAGGGGCCGGAGCTGCGGAAACGGGGTCGGGGCTGCGGCTGCGGTCGTGGAAGGGAACGACGGGACATCCGTGGTCGCCGGAGGCGGCCGAGCCGCGCCATCCAGGAGCTCTGAAGCGTGGGGCCGCGGTGGGGAAGGCACGGCTCGTCCCGGGGCCGCTCTGCGGCACGAGCGGGAAGGCGACCACGGGCGGCGGCGGGGCGGCCTCGTCAGCGGGAGATGGTCCCGGGGCGGCGGGAGGCGGGAGTGTGCTGCAGAGCGGGGCTGGCGAGCGTTCGGCTAGTCGGGGGCTGGAGCGCGGCGTGCAGCGGCTGGGAGCTCGTGAGCTGGGCTGGAGTGGCTGCCGGCCCCGCGGGCAGGGGCGGCGCTGACGGGAGGCTGGGCTGGAGCGGCGGCAGGCACGGGGCGGCTGGGTGGGCTGGGGCGCCCTGGTCCCAGTGCAAGAGGTGCTGTGCCGGGACCGGGGGATTGAGCCGAAACGTCAGCAGGGACAGGGTCAGCCGTGGGCGTCTGCCCTGCCGCGGGGAGCGTGGGCAGCTCGGGGTGTGCTGAGTGCGCTTGAACGGCGCGGGGCGGGGGGGGCGGCAGTTGCTGCTGGGGCCGGTTGTTGGGGGTTACCTGGGCACACCTGAGCTGCCGGGGGCGGTGGGGGGTTCGCAGGGTGGTCTCTCAAGGAAGGATGGTTGGAACGTGCTCGGTTGCACCTGGGCACGGAACAAAGCTCCAAGGACAAACCGCGCCATTTCCTCGTGTTAAAGGGTTCACTTGAAGGAAGCTCTTGAGTTTTTCAGCATTTTAAGGGTTGGGGGTGCAAAGGACATTGCACGTCGCACACGTAGGGTGAAGCCCCCTCTCAGCTGCCCCTCAGCTCTTGTGTGTCACCCCTAACCCCTCTCCTTTGCCCCTCAGCCCCCAGCTTCTCTGTGTCACCCTCCAGCTGCCCCTGCCACCCTCAGCATCTATGTGTGTCACCCGCTGTCCCCTCTCCCTGGTCCTCCCTCAGCTCCCAGCCTCTGTCACCCTCAAGCCCCCAGTGCCCCTCAAGCTGCCCCTCAGCCTCCATGTGTTGTGCCATGAAAAGACCCTAAAAAAACCTAAAACTTCCCTGAAAATCCCCAAATCTTCAAAATGTCCTAAAACCCCCATGAAAACCTAAAAGTAGCCTCAGAATACTGTTAAAATATACTGAAAATACCCTACTTTTTAAAAAACCCTAAAACACCCCTAAAAATCCCCAAAGAACCTTTAAAAATCCCTAAATATACCTTAAATACTCCAAAAACAGCTCCAAAAATACCCCAAAAATGCTTAAAATGCCCTGATAAGACCCTAAAAAACCTAAAAATTCCCTCAAAACCCCTAAAAATACCCTCAATAGTCCTAAAAAACCCCCAAGAACACCCAACCACCCCCCAATTCTTAAAAGTACTAAGAAAGCCCTTAAAATACCTTAACAAAAATATTTTAAAAACCCTGAAAAAGCCCTAAAAGTATCCTAAATGTTCCCAGAAAATTCCTGAAAAACTCCTCCAAAAAAGCCCTAAAACATGCTTTTAAAGCCATGAGAAAAACCCTAAAAAAAAACCCTAAAAAACTGCTCAGCCCCCAACTCCTACCTGTCACTCTCTAGACCACAAACATCATTGCTACCTTTTTATTAGGGTTGCTGCCTGCAGCTGCTGGGAGAGTTCTGGGGCTGTCCCAGCATTGGGGTTACTGCCTTGGGCTGCTGTTGGGGAAAGCCGGGGTCCTAGGGGTGCTGTTTAGGGTGACCTTCGGGTTGGGTTGAGGGCTGCTGCACCTGTACCCTAACCCTGCCTGGTACCCCGTGTCCCTTGTACCCCTAACCCTCAGTGTGAGCTCTCCGTCTGTCAAGCCTCCCCCTCCTTGCCCCTCAGCCCACAATGTCTGTGTGCCACCCTGAGACCTCTGACATTGTCCCTTGGCCCCCTGACCTCCACCGTGCACTCTCCACCTGGTTAGGGGTGGTTTTTAGACTAAGGTTAGGGGTGGTGTGAGGGCTGGCTCACCTGTCACCCTCAAGCAGCCCCCACTTTGCCCCTCAAGGCATCTGCTTCCCCTCACCCTCTTCTTGTCACCCTCAAGTTCCCTGCTCTCAGCCTCTCAGCATCTCTGTGCCACCCTGGAACCCCCCTAGTTGCTCCTAAAGCTCCCTTCTGTCTCCCAGCTCCCCCCATCCTCTGTGTCACCCTCCAGCCCCCTCCCCTCAGCCTGCAGCCCCTTGTGACACCCTGCAGCCCACAGATGTTGTCCCTGCCTGTCTTACGTGGGTGCTGTCCTGCTGCGAGAGCTGCGCTGTCCCCCAAGGGTTCGGGCTCCTGCGTGCTGCTGGAGGGGACTCGCAGGGGGCGGTGGGTGAAGTAATGGATGGAGCAGGAATTGTGGTGGGACGGGTTAAGGGCGGAGTGAGGGATGGAGCAAGGGCGGGCTGGAAAGTAGAGTAGGGTTAGGGGCGGAGAAGGGGACACAGCAGGAGGGGGCTGAGGTGAGGAGGTAAGTGTTAGGAGGAAGCATAACTCCATAACTCCAAGGCCGAGTCTGCGGCCAACGAGAACTCTGAGTGACCTGGGAGCGCCGAACGTCTTCGGCAAACTGATGTAAGGAAACTGGGGTGATGGGTTTTGTTTCCCGTGGAAAAGGGATGGCATTGTGCGTGGGCCTGCACCCTGCCCAGGACCTTTGATCTCGAGTGGGCTGCCACCTCCTAAAATTCCAAACATTGCAAGTGAGACAGGGAGCTGGAAATTTTACTTGGGGTAGAAACCAATTTTGGATTTAGCTGAAGTCTGCTGGTGAAACTTGTGTAGTCTGTTAATTGGTGTGCTTGCAGAAAGGCCTGCAGAGAGAACAAAGGAAGTTCGAGGCTACTGTCTGAAAAAGTGAATCTGGGTTATGACTGCATACACGGCCTTGTCCCTGTGTGAGTAAAAGTTTGAGGTTTTGCCGGCAGCCGTCGCCGAGTGCTCAGGGGTCCCCTGGTCGATAGGGCAACTTGGGAGGGTTTGCTTCAGGCTTTGCTTGTGAAAGGTGTGAGAAAAGCAAGCAGCTCTGAAGCAGATGAGCCCACTCTTGCCTGCTGAAGTGTTGGATAAATCAAAGATAAACCTTCAAGGTCCCTTCCCACCCAAACCGTTCCGTGATTCTTTGCCCTGGAGGCAAGGGTGCACCTGTCACCACATTTCTCTTCACGGAGAAAAGGAAGGAAAACCAATTCTTATCTTGTTTGCTGTGCCTGTGTTTGTGCCAAAGTAGAATGCCACGTGGAGGTTGTTTACCCAAAGTGATGGTGTTTTGTTTCCCTGGCCTGTCAGGGCCAAGCGTGTGTGTGTCAGGACTGTTGGGTGACAGTCACGAGTTGTGTGCGGTGTGTGCAGGGCTGAGTACTTGGCAGATTCAGTTTAGATGTAATGTAATGTAATATAGTATAATAAAGTCATTAATTAGCCTTCTGATAAGGCAGAATGCAGATTGGAAATATTTGCACATATGATATTAAAGGACACATGAACCACCTTTCTGTGAGACAAAGTCACAAGACTTGGCCCATCCCTAACTTAGGACACAGCTAAAAAATGATACATAAAATAATTTTTAACCTATTTTTGAAGAACTCTCTAAAACTAATGGCAGAGGATATAGCTATTTTATTTGGCAAGCTTCCATGCAAAATTTCCTGCTGATGCTGGCTCAGACAGATGGAGATTTGGGAGGAGGGGAAAGAACAAAGTGGCACAGGGCTTTACTGGATGAGCCTTGAAAGGTTTCTGCAAGCTTCCATTGCAAGGTTGATGAACCTTGTGTTTGTTAACTTCTAACACTGTCTAACACTAACTTTGCACAGTGTTTTCACCCTGCTTTATCTCCTGTGGTCCAAATGACACATTTACACATCTTTAGAAAATTCAGTGGGATGCTCTTCAAACAACATGGGACTTTGCACCAGTGAGGGCAGAAACTTGATGGTTTTGCCTCAATCTATAGTTTTTCAGTATTGCTATGGAAAGTGCTTTTTTGTGAAATGTCTACTTTGGTTAGATACTGCAAATTTAATGCTGGCTGGTACTTCCATAAGATGAAGAGTAAGAATAACTCAGGAATGTTTCATCATTTGTCTCTGCACTGGTCAGAAATGGTAATTTGAGCTCCAATCTGTAGAAATTTAGCAAAAGAAGTTGGACACTCAGGGGATAAAAATAGAAAAAAATGCTTTGGAAGGATTTTTCCTTGCTAGTGAGTGAGTTTCTCCCTGTAGGAGCATCGGGGGGGTAGCACGGTCGGGACGGACGGAGATGAGAGATCTGTGAAGCCAGGTCGTGGAACTTGGGGATTATTGCAAAGGGGGCAGGGGCCTGCTGGGAGCTGCCAGCCCCAGCTCAGAGCAGGCCTGAGAGAGGAGAGGGGGAGAGAGGGTGAGAGGGTAAAAGCATAAGAGCCAGAGGCACGGAAGGATACATGCAAGGCGCTGCAGTATTCGCCGGCTGTGGTGCTGTGTATAGACCCGATGGCGGCGGAAGCGGCGTGACAGGGCACAGGGATGCCGACCGTGGCTGGACAGCGGCGGGCAGCGGCTCGGAACCGGGAGCGGGCTTGGAACCGGGAGCGGGCTCGGAACCGGGACCGGGCTGCACCAAAGCTGCGGCGGAGGCAGCGGCGCGGGGGCCGTGGAGATTGAACGGCGCATGCGCGCGGCTCTTCCCGGAAGCGGCGCTGTGGTTGGATGACGCGGCGCGGAGTGATATCGTTGGTGCGGGGGTTGTAGCAATGCGCATGCCTGGATTGAGTCCCGGCGGCAGCGTGTGGGAGCCATCATGGCGGGCGGCCGGGGGTGCCGGGAGGGGCCGGAGCTGCGGAAACGGGGTCGGGGCTGCGGCTGCGGTCGTGGAAGGGAACGACGGGACATCCGTGGTCGCCGGAGGCGGCCGAGCCGCGCCATCCAGGAGCTCTGAAGCGTGGGGCCGCGGTGGGGAAGGCACGGCTCGTCCCGGGGCCGCTCTGCGGCACGAGCGGGAAGGCGACCACGGGCGGCGGCGGGGCGGCCTCGTCAGCGGGAGATGGTCCCGGGGCGGCGGGAGGCGGGAGTGTGCTGCAGAGCGGGGCTGGCGGGCGTTCGGCTAGTCAGGGGCTGGAGCGCGGCGTGCAGCGGCTGGGAGCTCGTGAGCTGGGCTGGAGTGGCTGCCGGCCCCGTGGGCAGGGGTGGCGCCGATGGGAGGCTGGGCTGGAGCGGCGGCAGGCACGGGGTGGCACGGGGCGGCTGGGTGGGCTGGGGCGCCCTGGTCCCAGTGCAAGAGGTGCTGTGCCGGGACCGGGGGATTGAGCCGAAACGTCAGCAGGGACAGGGTCAGCCGTGGGTGTCTGCCCTGCCGCGGGGAGCGTGGGCAGCTCGGCCTGGGGGGGGGGTGGGGGGAGGGGCGGCAGCGTGCACAAAGGGCGCTGGGGACGTAGCGCGGACGCACCAGGCGTGCTCGGCACCGCACATCCGGGAGCCGCAGGGCACTGCGAAGACAGAGCAGCGATGGGACTTGGGAGCTGCATCGGCAAAGGGGGCGAGGGGGAATTGGGAGGGCAGGAGGAGGGGCTGCACTTGCCGGGAGCGGGGGGGACGGGGCCACGGTGACGCTGGTGGGCGGGGTCGGAGAGGCGGAATTGAGGGGTGGGGCCCGCGGTAGCTGGGATGGCAGGGACCGACGGGACGGCGGGGGGCGGCGGGAGGGGCCTGAGGGGTTGGCTGGGGCCGGAGGGACGGGTGTCGGGGCCGCAAGGGCGGGGGGCGGGGCGGCAGGGGTGGGCACGACTGCGGGTACTGGAGCCATAAGGTCCAACATGGAGGTGAGGGGCGTGTCCCGATGGAAACGCCCGGCGGCAAAAGGCGGACTCACAGCACGGACGGAGCTCAGCGAGGCAACTGCTGCGCGCATCCCCCTGGCAGCAAACAGCTCGAGCAGCGCCCTGCAGGCTGGGACCACCTCCGCAGCAGCCGCGTCCGAGCAGGACACACTAATAAAGTGCTTCAACCCCACTGTGTCTAAAAGTATATTTATGACAATGCTGACTTATGGCAGATTTCTGACAGTACTTCTTTACAGCGCCTGTTACAACAGTGCTGCTTTATGGAACCTTTCACGACATTTTACGACAGTCGCAATTTACGGCAGTTTTACGGCATTTCACGACAGCAGCGCTTTACGGCATTTTGACGACAGTCGTGCTTTACGGCAGTCGCACGTTACGGCACATTTAAGGACAGTCGCCCTTTACGGCACCTTTAACGACATTTTACGACAGTCGCGCTTTACGGCAGTTTTACGGCATTTTACGACAGTGGCGCTTTACGGCAGTTTTACGGCATTTCTCGACAGTCGCGCTTTACGGCACCTTTTACGACAGTCGCGCTTTACTGCAGTTTTACGACATTGTTACGACAGTCGCGCTTTACGGCAGTTTTCCGACATTTTTCGACAGTCGCGCTTGACGGCAGTTTTACGACATTATACGACAGTCGCGCTTTACGGCACCTTTCACGACAGTCGCGCTTTACGGCAGTTCTACGACATTTTACGACAGTCGCGCTTTACGGCAGTTTTACGACATTTTACGACAGTCGCGCTTTACGGCACTTTTTACGACAGTCCCGCTTTACGGCACCTTTTACGACATTTAACGACAGTCGCGTTTTACGGCACTTTTACGAACTTATGCGACAGTCGCGCTTTACGGCAGTTTCCCGACATTTTACGACAGTCGCGCTTGACGGCAGTTTTACGACATTTTACGACAGTCGCGCTTTACGACACCTTTCACGACAGTCGCGCTTTACGGCAGTTTTACGGCACCTTTCACGACAGTCGCGCTTTACGACAGTTTTACGGCATTTTACGACAGTCGCGCTTGACGGCAGTTTTACGACATTTTACGACAGTCGCGCTTTACGGCACTTTTTACGACAGTCCCGCTTTACGGCACCTTTTACGACATTTAACGACAGTCGCGTTTTACGGCACTTTTACGACATTTTGCGACAGTCGCGCTTTACCGCAGTTTTACGTCATTTTACGACAGTCGCGCTTTACGACACCTTTTACGACAGGTGCCGTAAAATGCGACGGTCGCAAAAAGTGCCGTAAAGCGCGACTGTCGAAAAAGGTGCCGTAAAGCAGCACTGTCGTAAAAACTGCCGTAAAGCGCGACTGCCGTAAAAGCTGCCGTAAAGCGCGACTGTCGTAAAAGGTGCCGTAAAGCGCGACTGTCGTAAAATGCCGTAAAACTGCCGTAAAGCGCGACTGTCGTAAAAGGTGCTGTAAAGCGCGACTGTCGTAAAAACTGCCGTAAAGCGCGACTGTCGTAAAAACTGCCGTAAAGCGCGACTGTCGTAAAAGGTGCCGTAAAGCGCGACTGTCGTAAAAACTGCCGTAAAGCGCGACTGTCGTAAAAGCTGTCGTAAAGCGCGACTGTCGTAAAAGGTGCCGTAAAGCGCGACTGTCGTAAAAACTGCCGTAAAGCGCGACTGTCGTAAAAGGTGCCGTAAAGCGCGTCTGTCGTAAAAGGTGCCGTAAAGCGCGACTGTCGTAAAAACTGCCGTAAAGCGCGACTGTCGTAAAAGCTGCCGTAAAGCAGCACTGTCGTAAAAACTGCCGTAAAGCGCGACTGTCGTAAAAGGTGCCGTAAAGTGCGACTGTCGTAAAAGGTGCCGTAAAGCGCGACTGTCGTAAAATGTCGTAAAACTGCCGTAAAGCGCGACTGTCGCAAAATGTCGTAAAACTGCCGTAAAGCGCGACTGTCGTAAAAGGTACCGTAAAGCAGCACTGTCGTAAAAACTGCCGTAAAGCGCGACTGTCGTAAAAGGTGCCGTAAAGCGCGACTGTCTTAAAAGGTGCCGTAAAGCGCGACTGTCGTAAAAGGTGCCGTAAATCGCGACTGTCGTAAAAACTGCCGTAAAGCGCGACTGTCGTAAAAGGTGCCGTAAAGCGTGACTGTCGCAAAATGTCGTAAAACTGCCGTAAAGCGCGACTGTCGTAAAAGGTGTCGTAAAGCGCGACTGTCGTAAAAGCTGCCGTAAAGCAGCACTGTCGTAAAAACTGCCATAAAGCGCGACTGTCGTAAAAGGTGCCGTGAAGCGCGACTGTCGTAAAAACTGCCGTAAAGCGCGACTGTCGTAACATGTCGTAAAACTGCCGTAAAGCGCGACTGTCGTAAAAGGTGCCGTAAAGCGCGACTGTCGTAAAATGTCGTAAAACTGCCGTAAAGCGCGACTGTCGCAAAATGTCGTAAAACTGCCGTAAAGCGCGACTGTCGTAAAAGGTGCCGTAAAGCAGCACTGTCGTAAAAACTGCCGTAAAGCAGCACTGTCGTAAAAGGTGCCGTAAAGCGCGACTGTCGTAAAAACTGCCGTAAAGCGCGACTGTCGTAAAAGGTGCCGTAAAGCGCGTCTGTCGTAAAAGGTGCCGTAAAGCGCGACTGTCGTAAAAACTGCCGTAAAGCGCGACTGTCGTAAAAGCTGCCGTAAAGCAGCACTGTCGTAAAAACTGCCGTAAAGCGCGACTGTCGTAAAAGGTGCCGTAAAGTGCGACTGTCGTAAAAGGTGCCGTAAAGCGCGACTGTCGTAAAATGTCGTAAAACTGCCGTAAAGCGCGACTGTCGTAAAAGGTGCCGTAAAGCGCGACTGTCGTAAAAGGTGCCGTAAAGCAGCACTGTCGTAAAACTGCCGTAAAGCGCGACTGTCGCAAAAGGTGCCGAAAAGCGCGACTGTCGTAAAATGTCGTAAAACTGCCGTAAAGCGCGACTGTCGCAAAAGGTGCCGTAAAGCGCGACTGTCGTAAAAGGTGCCGTAAAGCAGCACTGTCGTAAAAACTGCCGTAAAGCAGCACTGTCGTAAAAGGTGCCGTAAAGCGCGACTGTCGTAAAAGGCGCCGTAAAGCGCGACTGTCGTAAAAGGTGCCGCAAAGCGCGACTGTCGTAAAAACTGCCGTAAATCGCGACTGTCGTAAAAGGTGCCGTAAAGCGTGACTGTCGCAAAATGTCGTAAAACTGCCGTAAAGCGCGACTGTCGTAAAAGGTGCCGTAAAGCGTGACTGTCGCAAAATGTCGTAAAACTGCCGTAAAGCGCGACTGTCGTAAAAGGTACCGTAAAGCAGCACTGTCGTAAAAACTGCCGTAAAGCGCGACTGTCGTAAAAGGTGCCGTAAAGCGCGACTGTCTTAAAAGGTGCCGTAAAGCGCGACTGTCGTAAAAGGTGCCGTAAATCGCGACTGTCGTAAAAACTGCCGTAAAGCGCGACTGTCGTAAAAGGTGCCGTAAAGCGTGACTGTCGCAAAATGTCGTAAAACTGCCGTAAAGCGCGACTGTCGTAAAAGGTGTCGTAAAGCGCGACTGTCGTAAAAGCTGCCGTAAAGCAGCACTGTCGTAAAAACTGCCATAAAGCGCGACTGTCGTAAAAGGTGCCGTGAAGCGCGACTGTCGTAAAAACTGCCGTAAAGCGCGACTGTCGTAACATGTCGTAAAACTGCCGTAAATCGCGACTGTCGTAAAAGGTGCCGTAAAGCGTGACTGTCGCAAAATGTCGTAAAACTGCCGTAAAGCGCGACTGTCGTAAAAGGTGCCGTAAAGCGCGACTGTCGTAAAAACTGCCGTAAAGCGCGACTGTCGTAAAAGGTGCCGTAAAGCGCGACTGTCGTAAAAGGTGCCGTAAAGCAGCACTGTCGTAAAACTGCCGTAAAGCGCGACTGTCGTAAAAACTGCCGTAAAGCGCGACTGTCGTAAAAGGTGCCGTAAAGCGCGACTGTCGTAAAAGGTGCCGTGAAGCGCGACTGTCGTAAAAGGTGCCGTAAAGCGTGACTGTCGCAAAATGTCGTAAAACTGCCGTAAAGCGCGACTGTCGTAAAAGGTGCCGTAAAGCGTGACTGTCGCAAAATGTCGTAAAACTGCCGTAAAGCGCGACTGTCGTAAAAGGTGTCGTAAAGCGCGACTGTCGTAAAAGCTGCCGTAAAGCAGCACTGTCGTAAAAACTGCCATAAAGCGCGACTGTCGTAAAAGGTGCCGTGAAGCGGGACTGTCGTAAAACCTGCCGTAAAGCGCGACTGTCGTAAAATGTCGTAAAACTGCCGTAAAGCGCGACTGTCGTAAAAGGTGCCGTAAAGCGCGACTGTCGTAAAATGTCGTAAAACTGCCGTAAAGCGCGACTGTCGCAAAAGGTGCCGTAAAGCAGCACTGTCGTAAAAACTGCCGTAAAGCAGCACTGTCGTAAAAGGTGCCGTAAAGCGCGACTGTCGTAAAAGATGCCGTAAAGCGCGACTGTCGTAAAAGGCGCCGTAAAGTGCGACTGTCGTAAAAGGTGCCGTAAAGCGCGACTGTCGTAAAAGGTGCCGCAAAGCGCGACTGTCGTAAAAACTGCCGTAAAGCAGCACTGTCGTAAAAGGTGCCGTAAAGCGCGACTGTCGTAAAAGATGCCGTAAAGCGCGACTGTCGTAAAAGGCGCCGTAAAGTGCGACTGTCGTAAAAGGTGCCGTAAAGCGCGACTGTCGTAAAAGGTGCCGCAAAGCGCGACTGTCGTAAAAACTGCCGTAAATCGCGACTGTCGTAAAAGGTGCCGTAAAGCGCGACTGTCGTAAAAGGTGCCGTAAAGCAGCACTGTCGTAAAAACTGCCGTAAAGCGCGACTGTCGTAAAAGGTGCCGTAAAGCGCGACTGTCGTAAAAGGTGCCGTAAAGCGCGACTGTCGTAAAAGATGCCGTAAAGCGCGACTGTCGTAAAAACTGCCGTAAAGCAGCACTGTCGTAAAAGGTGCCGTAAAGCGCGACTGTCGTAAAAGATGCCGTAAAGCGCGACTGTCGTAAAAGGCGCCGTAAAGTGCGACTGTCGTAAAAGGTGCCGTAAAGCGCGACTGTCGTAAAAGGTGCCGCAAAGCGCGACTGTCGTAAAAACTGCCGTAAATCGCGACTGTCGTAAAAGGTGCCGTAAAGCGCGACTGTCGTAAAAACTGCCGTAAAGCGCGACTGTCGTAAAAACTGCCGTAAAGCGCGACTGTCGTAAAAGGTGCCGTAAAGCGCGACTGTCGTAAAAGGTGCCGTAAAGCAGCACTGTCGTAAAACTGCCGTAAAGCGCGACTGTCGTAAAATGTCGTAAAACTGCCGTAAAGCGCGACTGTCGTAAAAGGTGCCGTAAAGCGCGACTGTCGTAAAATGTCGTGAAACTGCCGTAAAGCGCGACTGTCGTAAAATGTCGTAAAACTGCCGTAAAGCGCGACTGTCGTAAAAGGTGCCGTAAAGCGCGACTGTCGTAAAAACTGCCGTAAAGCGTGACTGTCGTAAAGGGTGCCGTAAAGCGCGACTGTCGTAAAAGGTGCCGTAAAGCAGCACTGTCGTAAAAACTGCCGTAAAGCAGCACTGTCGTAAAACTGCCGTAAAGCGCGACTGTCGTAAAAACTGCCGTAAAGCGCGACTGTCGTAAAAGGTGCCGTAAAGCGCGACTGTCGTAAAATGTCGTAAAACTGCCGTAAAGCGCGACTGTCGTAAAAGGTGCCGTAAAGCGCGACTGTCGTAAAATGTCGTAAAACTGCCGTAAAGCGCGACTGTCGTAAAATGTCGTAAAACTGCCGTAAAGCGCGACTGTCGTAAAAGGTGCCGTAAAGCGCGACTGTCGTAAAACTGCCGTAAAGCGCGACTGTCGTAAAAGGTGCCGTAAAGCGCGACTGTCGTAAAAGGTGCCGTAAAGCAGCACTGTCGTAAAACTGCCGTAAAGCGCGACTGTCGTAAAACTGCCGTAAAGCGCGACTGTCGTAAAAGGTGCCGTAAAGCGCGACTGTCGCAAAATGTCGTAAAGCGCGACTGTCGTAAAAGGTGCCGTAAAGCGCGACTGTCGTAAAAGGTGCCGTAAAGCAGCACTGTCGTAAAATGTCGTAAAACTGCCGTAAAGCGCGACTGTCGTAAAAACTGCCGTAAAGCGCGACTGTCGTAAAAACTGCCGTAAAGCGCGACTGTCGCAAAAGGTGCCGTAAAGCGCGACTGTCGTAAAACCTGCCGTAAAGCGCGACTGTCGTAAAAGGTGCCGTAAAGCGCGACTGTCGTAAAAGGTGCCGTAAAGCAGCACTGTCGTAAAAACTGCCGTAAAGCAGCACTGTCGTAAAACTGCCGTAAAGCGCGACTGTCGTAAAAGGTGCCGTAAAGCGCGACTGTCGTAAAAGGTGCCGTAAAGCAGCACTGTCGTAAAATGTCGTAAAACTGCCGTAAAGCGCGACTGTCGCAAAATGTCGTAAAACTGCCGTAAAGCGCGACTGTCGTAAAAACTGCCGTAAAGCGCGACTGTCGTAAAAGGTGCCGTAAAGCGCGACTGTCGTAAAAGGTGCCGTAAAGCGCGACTGTCGTAAAAGGTGCCGTAAAGCAGCACTGTCGTAAAACTGCCGTAAAGCGCGACTGTCGTAAAAGGTGCCGTAAAGCGCGACTGTCGTAAAAGCTGCCGTAAAGCGCGACTGTCGTAAAAATTGCCGTAAAGCAGCACTGTCGTAAAAACTGCCGTAAAGCGCGACTGTCGTAAAAGGTGCCGTAAAGCGCGACTGTCGTAAAAGGTGCCGTAAAACTGCCGTAAAGCGCGACTGTCGTAAAAGGTGCCGTAAAGCGCGACTGTCGTAAAAACTGCCGTAAATCGCGACTGTCGTAAAAACTGCCGTAAAGCGCGACTGTCGTAAAAGGTGCCGTAAAGCAGCACTGTCGTAAAAACTGCCGTAAAGCGCGACTGTCGTAAAAGGTGCCGTAAAGCGCGACTGTCGTAAAAACTGCCGTAAAGCAGCACTGTCGTAAAAACTGCCGTAAAGCGCGACTGTCGTAAAAACTGCCGTAAATCGCGACTGTCGTCAAAGGTGCTGTAATTCGATACTGTCATGAAACTGCCTTAAAGCAGCACTGTCGTAAAGATACTTTTGGGACACAGTTGGGATGAATCACTTTAATAGTATCTCTCGCCAGGACATGGCTGTCGTGGAGCTGGTCCCAGCCTGCAGGGCGCTGCTTGAGCTGTTTGCTGCAAGCAGAATGCCCGCAGCAGTCACCCTGCCGAGTTCCGCCCGTGCTGTGAGCCTGCCACTTGCCGCCGTGAGTCTCTAACGGGACACGCCCCCCAACTTCCTGTTGGACCCCACGGCTCTGGTACTTGCAGTCCTGCTCACCCCTGCCGCCCCACCCCCCCACCCTCGCGGTCCCGACACCTGTCCCCCCGGCCCCTCCTATCGCCCCTGTTATCACCACCTTTGCCATCCCGTTGGTCCCTGCTGTCCCGGCTACCGCAGGCTCCGCCCCTCAATCCCGCCCACCAGTGTCACTGCGGCCCCAGTGAGACAGAGTGAAAACTCTCAAAGCAGAAATCCCTTTTGAATTAAGTTAAAAGTCTAAAAGAGTAAAAAGTCTGTAAGCTAAAGCTGAAAAGAAAACTGCAAGACAGAGATACTGAAGAGACTGATAAAGAAAAACAAAGACTAAAACAAGGCCAGGACAACCTGACCTAAGAATTCCTTTTGATAAAAAAGAACTAGCAGCTAATGTCACGCGAAGTCCATAAAAATGAATATGTATGAGCCTATTGTGAAACTGTATGCATATGTATACAGAAGAGAAATAAAAGGAGACTTGAAGTTCTCGGAGGTACGCGTGCCCTTTTAGTACCTTGGGGGTACGCATGCGTCCAGTGCTGCAATAAACACATACCGGTTCTATACAACTCTGTAAAAGTTGTCTAGTTCTTTTCTTCGCAAAACATTATGGCGATCCAGCCAGGAGGTTTTCTGTCCCCGCAGGGGCAGAAGAGATAGACAGACCTCCAAGGCGCACCCCAGGATTTTCCTGGTGGGACTCCGCTCGCCTCAGCTTGCCTCCTGCGAGGACAGACAACGACCTGCTGGCCTGCGGAGGAAGATACAGTATGTATTGTGTATTGAAGGGCCCCCGGGAGAAAGAGAGACGTAAATCACTCAGAGACGTCTGGGTGCAGCTGATACAGCAGCTGATTAGAGACGGGAGTTCACTGTTCTGATAGAGCAAACCGCTAGCGACTCTTGAAGTGGGTCGAGTGAACCCATGTGTGTTTGTGTGTGTGTGTGTAGTGTCCGGACACTGTACCATTGTATAGTTAATGCATTGTGTGGGTAATGTCAATGTGTCTATAATTGTGCGAGTGTGTAGTGTATGAAAGAGAGAGCAGACAAGTGAGTTCACCCATGGCGCAGGAGGTGAGTCCTACCTGTGTCCGAAGCAGCCGAGTGAAGCCTGAGGCGCTGGCTGCAGCAAGCTGTGGGGGCAGAGAGAAGAGTGCCCCGCGGAGAAGTGGAACAAGTAGAGAAACGTCAGTGATGGTATTTATTGTGTTTAAATGTAGTGATTTGTTTGTGAATACGAACTCAGAGAGCTTCTTTGCTCTGGATGTTTGAACTTGATCACTGGAATTTTACTGCGTGCTGTTATTTTGGTTGTGTCCAAAGAAAGCTGATGTGAGTAAATGCTGAATTACGGTATGCTGTGTTGTGTTGAAAAAGTGGGCACTTTGAGAGATATGCCCTTTCCCAGTGATTTTGTGTGGTGATTCTCTTCCACTGCATTGTAGTAATTGATTCTCAGATTGTATTGTAGTGTTTGTAGAGATTTTAGAGTTTTGTTTGCAACAAGAGTAGCATTTTACACAAAAGAACTATGGTATGGTGATTTATGTTTAACTGTGGTAAAGCGAATTAAAGGAATTCGAAGAATTCCCCCCCCACAGTGATCCAAGCCCTGGCTCTAGTGAATTTGAGATAAAGGGCGTCGGCGTGTGTCTGTGTTTGTGAGCATGTCAGAGTTTCTGCTGTAACAAGCCTTTTGCAAGGCAGTAAAATGGATGTCAGTAGACACAGTGCTTTAATTAGATCATGGAAGAAGAGAACTTCAGTAAGCTTAGACTGAAACCAACTTGCCCTAGAAGTTAAGCGATAAATGCTGAAGTGATAAACTAGATAGCCTGCAGACAATTACTGAGAGTTTTTGATGCATTGAGAAGCTAGCACCTTATGTGCAATGCAGAGTTCTTGAGAGGTGCTGGTATTGCTGTGCTGTGTCTTAAGTGTAAATTATAAGTTCCTGACCAAGCCAATTCGGAACATGAGATCTTGAAACTTATGTGTAGCTTAATCACATCTGATACCTGCCACCGAGATGTCTGTGTACGAAGAAGAATGGAGAAAAGACACTGTAAGGCTTAGGAGTGGAGAGAAACAAGATAGCATAAAGAGAAAGAAATAATGAAAACTAACCAGAGCTAAGAAGTTCCTGAACTAATCCCTTTTGGGAGAGGCTCACTGGAACAAAGCTGCCAGTAAGGGCAGCTCAGAAAATAAAAAGATTTATTGCAGTTAATGCTGTTTTAAAATGAGAAAGTAAATCGGATAAAGTTTTGTATGCTGATGTGTTTTTGTTTTAAGAAATCACCAAGAATAGCAAAAAGACTGTGGGACCAGACCACCCTCACACCCACTGGTTCGCAAAATGAGTACATATGATTTGTTAAAAGCTCCTCCTAGGGTAAGAGAACAAAGATAAAGACAACCTCCCCAAAGGAGAAGAAGACTTAGGCTCCAAAATATACCCACTCGAACCCATCCCCCTCCTGGCAGTTCAATTTCATCCAGAACTAAGAAGTAACAGACCCCTCTGCGAGAAGCAGTAAGATTAGAAGAAAGAAAAAAGTAGAACTTTAGTTGATACAGGAGCATATATTCAGTTTTAAAATAAAACTTTAATACCTGTAGAGAATGTTTATGTTGTAAAGTAGAGAACAACTGGCTAGTCTGAAAAGGCATACTTTTGCTAACCTTTAAAGTAACATATGTACTTAGAAGCTTTTGTACATGCTCAATTTGTTAAACATTCTCAAATGAGAAAAGTTACTCTAGAAGCAAAGAGTATAAAGATGTTAGGCTTAACATTAACAGCCATTGAAATGAAAAGTCATACTAGATAGATAGTACAGGATTTGAGGGCTGTCAATAAAATAACAGAAGAATTTATATGCTGTGGTACAAATCCATATACTTGACTAACTTGTTTAACACCTGAGCTAACCTAGTTCACCGTTTCAGATCTCAGAGATGCCTTCTTTTGCCTCCCTATCCATGAAGCCAGCCAGAAAATTTTTTGCATTCAAACACAGCTCACATAGTCCAGGTGCCTGAATATTAAAGCACACCAGAGAGTGAGCTCAAAATTAGAGGAATGAACTAGCAGATGGAGAGGCAAAGAAAGCAGCAAAAGGTGAAGTAGTTATAGATTTTCCTCAAAGGTAAGCCAGAATACAATAATACTAATCGAAAAAGACATACAACCACAAGGAGTGAGCTACCACTGAAAGAGAGCTGGTAATTCCTTCCCATTTTCGTAGTCAATAGTGAAGGAAGAGCCCTAGAAAACACACTAGAGCCTAACTACTTAAAAGCTTTTATAAAGTGTAGCTCCTTTCCCAAAATGAACAAGGCTGCCAGTGATACAGAGTACATTGATGAAGTGTTAACTTTGAAGTAATAGTTTCCACAAGCTTTCTAGAACACACATCTGATTAAAAGAATCATTGCCAAGAATTGATATGCCACTATTACTCAAGTAAACCGACAGTGTGATCCTTGCCTCCAGACTAACCCGAAAAATACCCCCAGACCGAAACTCGGTCAGACTAGGAGAGGCCATGGGCCTAGACAGCAGTGGCAAATTAACTTTTCAGAACCCACAAGGAAAAGGAAGTATCAGTATTTACTAAGATTGATAGATACATTTTCAGAGTGGCCAGAAACATTCCCCACCAGAACTGTCAAAGCTCGAGGAGTAACCAGAGTATTATTATTATTATTACAAGAAATAATGTCATGCTTCAGAGTTCCAGCCAAAATATCCTCAGATAGAAGATCACATTTCATTTCCAAAGCAGTGCAACAGACTAGTAGCCACCTGAGCGTAGACTAAGAACTTCACACTCCATATCACCCCCAATCAAGCAGCCAAGTAGAGAAAATGCATCATTTGATTAAGAAGCAATTATAAGACTGGAGCAAGAAATTAATCTACCCTGGCCCCAAGCTCTTCCACTGACACTATTGCAAATTCAAACTAAACCTTAAGCTAAAAAAAAAGCTGAAGCCTTTTAAAATGCCTTATGGAAGACCATATAGAATACAAAAGAGAATGTCCACCCACATTAGGGTGATAACACTGGCCACCTACATGGTGACTTTAAGCCAACAGCTCAGAGAAATTGAGAAACACGTGGCTAGAACTCCAAGCAGAGAGTTAGACAGCCTGGAGATTATGTATATCTTAAGTCTCTTACAAAGAAGACTTTAGAACCACAGTAGAAAAGACCGCTGCAAGTGCTTCTCACCACCTTCACTGCAATCAAAATCAAAGAGCAGAATACCTAGATCCATCACTCTCGAGTGAAGAAGGCCCAGAAGCCCCTTAGAGAGTGACACCAAGAGACAATGAACTGAGACTAAAACTTACTCGAGCAAAATGAGTATATTGCGGTCGAGAATAGTTCATACTTTGGTTCACAGAATTGTTTTATATGTAATTATAACTGAAGTTTTAGAACTAGAGAATACCTCTATCCAAAGCAATGCTAGATAGCCTTGGTCCCAAGTGTTTACTCAGTATACTGAATCCATGAGAGAACCTTCTGAGATAAAAGGTTTAAACCTATCCACTGCAGTAACTCACAGAGATCAAGTATATGAAGAGCAAGAATAGCAAGAATGTGTTGAATTGCTAATACAAATTAACATCTCAGAAATCCAACCAGCCTGCTCCTCTTTTTTAAAAGAAAAAAAAAACAAAACAAAAAAACCCAAAACATCCTTTGAAGGCTAGACAACGTAGTTACACAAGCAAGTATATCTCAAGAGCAGAATAAGAAAAGATCTGAGATATTAAGAGCAAGATTAAGAGTTTTAAATGGAATTGATTCAGAAATACTGATGAATAAACTGGCCACTGCAGCAAGTAGCCTAACCAAATTGAAGCAGCCTTTACAGTCATCTCTACTGGCATTAGGAACTAGCCAGTGGCAGATTTCAAAAGTACTGCCAAAGTTAGAAACAGCCAGAGACCAAGACCACAAATTAATAGTAGAAGCACTTAGTACAGTTCAAGATAACGTGTATTTAGCTTTCAGTTGTATACAAGCACAGTTATAGATGTAAACAACAGCAGCTCTAATCATACGAGAAAAGGATAAAAAGCTGGAAAGTAATTTTCCAGCTAAAATTCAGAAAATTGTCTGAGATAATGTGATTGATTTTAAAAAGAAGTTTCAATCCTAGTAGACTATAGTAAATTTCACCTATGATCCTGCTTCTAATGTGGCCACTGCCTTTGTGCTTACCATACGTAATGCCACTGTTTATGTTATCCATCCCATCATTACACTAAGATTAAACCATGAAAAAACAATACTCTACCCTTCAGAACATAGAGTATAAGCACAAAAGATGAATGAAAGTAGCAAACAGTAAACCTAGAATCCTGCATTACCAGAAAACAGCTAAGATTCTTTTGTGAAAGCAATACTATTAATGCCCAAGATGTGTGTTTAGACACTGAACAGAGTATTGGCCACTTGGAAGTTACTCCAGTCACTGACCAGAAAACTGTGCTCGTATATACTGAGAAAGGGTGTGTGTGCCTGAGAACTGCCTGTGCTGCTGTAAAAATTGATAGCAATGATGTTATTCTGTCTAGTAGAAATCATTCTAATTTCTATATTTGTAATTTTGTTAAGATTATCAAGTGTGATTTTTCATACTTGGCCCCAGTAGCATCCCATCAGCTAGTTAAAACCAATTATACAATATATCACAGACTATCACCTACCCCTATTAGAATAGGCCTTACATTAGTAAAACAATTAAGCACCAAAGACTAGAGAAGATCTTAGAAGGAATCCAAAAACATGAAAAACCCTAATTACTGTCCAACATAATAATAAAAAAAACCCCAAAAAAACCAACAAACAAAAAACCAAAAAAAACCCAACCCCCCCCCAAAGAAAACAACCAAAAAAACCCAAAACCTACCAGAGTTCTACAGAGTATAAAACAAAATATAGCTCATCACTACTGAAATGTGATCCTTGAGTTGTCACCAAGTGCAAATAAAATTTTTAATAAGTTATCTCATCCCATTGTAGTTTTGTTAATATTAGTTAGAATAAATTTAAGATTATCTATTATATTGCTAACTTAGAATTAGATAATACTACAACGAATAGCTGTATTAACCTCTTTATCAAACGTACATGGCAAAGCATTAAGAGACACTTATTGTTGTAAAAGTTTACATTAAGTAAAAGAATTTACTTATTCTCTAGGAAAGGGGGGAATGAGACAGAGTGAAAAATCCCCCAAAGCAGAAATCCCTTTTGAATTAAGTTAAAAGTCTGAAAGAGTAAAAAGTCTGTAAGCTAAAGCTGAAAAGAAAACTGCAAGACAGAGATACTGAAGAGACTGATAAAGAAAAACAAAGACTAAAACAAGGCCAGGACAACCTGACCTAAGAATTCCTTTTGATAAAAAAGAACTAGCAGCAAATGTCACGCGAAGTCCATAAAAATGAATATGTATGAGCCTATTGTGAAACTGTATGCATATGTATATAGAAGAGAAATAAAAGGAGACCTGAAGTTCTCGGAGGTACGCATGCGTCCAGCGCTGCAATAAACACATACCGGTTCTATACAACTTTGTAAAAGTTGTCTAGTTCTCTTCTTTTCTCCGCAAAACACCACCCCCCCCGCCACTGCCCAGCCCGCCGCTTCTCCCCCGCTACCCGCGAGTGCGGCCGCTCCCCCGCCCCCCCAATTCCCCTCGCCCCCTTTGCCGACGCACCGCCGGCGGTGCCCAAGTCCCGTCGCTGCTGCGACTTCGCAGTGCCCTGCGGCTCCCGGATCTGCGGGGCCGCGCTGGCGTCCCCAGCGCCCCTTGTGCACGCTGCCGCCCCGCCCCGCGCCCCCCCGCCCGTGCCAAGCCCGCCTGGCGCGGCCGCGCTGGCGTCCCCAGCGCCCCTTGTGCACGCTGCCGCCCCGCTCCGCGCCCCCCCCCCCGTGCCAAGCCCGCCTGGCGCGGCCGCGCTGGCGACCCCAGCGCCCCTTGTGCACGCTGCCGCGCCCCCCCCCCCCCACCAGCGCACACGCCGAGCTGCCCACGCTCCCTGCGGCGGGGCAGACGCCCACGGCTGACCCTGTCCCTGCCGGCGTTTCGCCGCAATCCCCCGGTCCCGGTACAGCACCGCTTGAGCTGGAACCGGCGCGCCCCAGCCCGCCCAGCCGCCCCGTGCCGGTGCCGCGGCGTGGCTGCGCGCCTGCCGCCGCTCCAGCCCAGCCTCCTCTCAGCGCTGTCCCTGCCCGCGGGGCCGGCAGCCACCCCAGCCCGGCCCAGCCGCTGCACGCCGCGTTCCAGCCGCCACCGGGTCTGTACACGGCAGCACATCCGGTGAATGCCGCAGCGCCTTTCATGTATCCTTCCGCGTCTCTGGCTCTGCCGGGACTTGAGGACCCGGGCACGGCCGCATCACCGAGAGATCCGGCCGCATCACCGAGAGATCCGGCCGCATCACCGAGAGATCCCTCCGCGTCACCGAGAGATCCGGCGCGTCACCGAGAGATCCGGCCGCATCACCGGCAGATCCTGCCGCGTCACCGAGAGATCCGGCCGCATCACCGACAGGTCCCGCCGCATCATAATACTGGCACAACCGATACCTGATATCCCTCCGCGTTTTCGCCTTCCACACTCCTAGCACCGAGTGGGACTACTTTGTGTCACGATTCGTCCGCACAGTGACATCCACGCACACAAACCGTGCAGCGAGGAGGGAGAGGCTGGGATATGACAGCTGCTTTAATAAATACAGAACAGACAGAGAATTATTTTGCCCCTGTGTGAAAAATGCATGTATTTTATGATTGGCTTTTCGCAAATATTAAAATGAATATTATATGTGTTGTGTTAGAAAGTAATGCTGTATTAATTCTCTTAAGTACCGTGTTAAATACAGTTTCAAGTTATAAAAATTGTTAAAATAGAAACTGTGCTATGTAGGATGCTTTGTTTAACAGAAGTGACTCGCAGCGAGACAGCAGCCACAGGAGACCTAAATCTTTCAGAGAAAGGGAACTTATTGCCTTCTTATAAGAAGAAACGAACTTCTTCCCGCCTTGAAGGCACTGCTAGGATTAGAAGGAAGAAGTTGACCATGACCAGACAGAATCCTGTGTTTGAATGGAATTTATGCATCATGTATGAAGTGTATGAATACGCAACGGGCTATTGTTCTTAAGGGTTAATCCTTTGTTAGCAGGGGTCCTTTTTCAAGCTCGTGATGCCCAGAAAAAGGTACCCGGACATCCGTAACTCTTTGCTTTTATTGTCTCATATTGTCCTAATTTAAATTGTCCAAATTATTATTACTCTAATTGTATTACTATTTTTATAACCATTTTATTACAATTAAACTTTTAAAAATTTCAAAAGCAAGTGATTGGCATTTTTCACACCCTGCAAATGCCAACCCTTTGATCCCGACACAAAAGAATTTCGAAAAAGAACTGTTCCCAAATAGCTCCAGAGTCCCCCCAGTGTTTGGGACAGATTTCTCGACCCAAAAAGAGACACTAAACCCCGAAAATTTCCCAGCATTAGTCCCAAAATTAGAAAACTCACAAAAATCTTTTGATAATTTTCAACTAACAGACTGGGATGAAGTCAGGGGCCAGATTTGCAAAGAAGACAGTCTAAATCCTTTAGCTATGCCTGTGCTATTCAGCCAGCAAGCCGGTGGTCCTAGAACACGGGTGGCTTTCCCGCCTCGTGAGATAAAGGAACTGCGAAAAGCAATAAGGGACGATGGTATCTGCTCCCCATATTTTAAGCAACTGCTGAAAAGTACCCTGGAAGGACATACAACCACACCAAATGACTGTAAAAATCCTGCTAGTATAATTCTTACAGACTCACAATATATGCTATGGGAGCTCAAATGGAAAAGACTGCTTACAGGGGTGAGAGCCACTTACAGACAAAGTACTGATGCAGACCTTCGTACCCTTGGCATGTCTAAGCTGACCGGTGACCCTTCTGGTGATCAGAATGATAATCGAGTGAATTTACCCTAAACAGCATTAGATGACATTAAAAATATGGCTCGCAGAGCCTTTTTGCAAATTCAGCCTGCAGGAAGTTTAGAAAAAGCCTATAATCTGATTAGCCAAGACTTGTCTGAATCATTTACCACATTTGTTGACCGGGTAATCCAAGCAGCAGAAAGACAATGTGGTGATGATATAGCTCACCCAATAATGATACGGGACATTGTTGAAAATAATGCCAATGCAGAATGTAAGAGAGTTATCAAAGCCCTAGGAAAAGAAAAACTCACAGTGCCTGAAATGATTGATGCCTGCAACAAAACTGGGAGTCCACAGCAAGTGGCAATTATCCAGGCAAATGAACTTGGAAAAACTCTAGGAGAAAAGATTGAAAGGGCTCTTAGAGCTCAAACAGCACAAGCAGCTGCACAGGCAGCACAAACAGAAGCTTTACCTGTAAAATAACCAAAAATGAATGTCTGGGTTGCTTTAGCCAGGTCTGCAGGCTCCGATACCATCTGTCTATCTGACACAAGTCCTGACAAACCTTTTTCAATCTGTCTAGTTGGAGTACCTTTCCCAAAAAGATTTGATAATGGTACTCCTGATAAATATTGGCCATATGATGATCATCCCGTATCTCCAACTCCCAGCCAGAAACACCAAACTTATGTTGTTAATTCTAAAGCTGATAAATCTGACCTTCAAGAGCTAGAAATCCTAGGCTCACTAACTATGGATACCTGTTACTTCTTTCATTTCCTAGGAGAAGACGGCCCTCATTTAAACGCTACCCCATATCACCCAGCTTATAGCAATATGACTTCTCGGTGTAATCAAACTAAGTTCCTTTCGTATGATGAACCTCAGGCAGATCATTTTAACAAACTTCCGATTCGATTCCCTAGAGGAATCTGGCTTATCTATGGAGACAGGGCCTGGCAAGGTATACCCTCAAAAACAGATGGTGGCCCTTGTGCTTTGGGACAACTTTAAATAATTGCTCCCAGTGTCAAAGAGGTAGTCAAAAAGGAAAGCAGAAAGATTAGATCCTCCTGGGGACATCAATATGAAAGCAACTGTGATAGCGATTTTCACTCTTGGAACTCTGGAAAATCAATTGTTGCAAGCATTTTTCTACCTCAGTGGGGTTCCTCAACTGCATTGACACAATTAAACAAGTTAGGGTGTTGGCTCAGCAGAGAAGGAAATGCCCCCTCTACTGCAATCAGTGATTTGTTGACAGATGGAAGAAGCGGTCAGACATGCCACTTTACAAAACAGAGCTGCCATTGATTTTCTTTTACTAGCACATGGGCACGGTTGTGAAGATTTTGAAGGATTGTGTTGTATGAACTTACCTGAGCATTCTGCTTCCATTCATAAACAGCTACAGAACCCAAAAGCTTTAGCTAACCAAATTACAATAGGTGACCCATCACGGCTAGACAGTTTGCTTGACGGTCAGAGCTTTTGCACCTCGCCTAAAGGAACTCTGTAAAACAGGCTCGATTATTCTAATAGTAATAATTGTAGTTTTATAGCAGTACCCTGTCTACTTCAGCGTGTGCAAAGAATTATGAGTAAGACAGTGTCTAATATCTTAGTTGTTTATCGGAATGGGGGAGATGTTGGGGAAGATGAAACAGGAAAGCCTTATAAATATGATTGCCTGGCAAAATATCTTGAGAATATAGAAACTATAAGCAAGATTGAAATGAAAGCAAGTTTTGAGATCCCTCAGTTACTGAACAACAGGAAAACAATGGTGTGGCTGGCTGAAGGTGATCCCCTTTTGATGAAACAATACCCTCTGCCTGCAGACAGCTCCAAGGGTCCGAGCAGACTCTACGAGCTTGGCAGAAGGGCCCAAAGAGGAGTTTTTAGGGTTTGAAATGTAACACAGTATGGTAATGTAGTGATTCTTACAGGCTGTATGGAAATGCTATAGGATTTGTATCTTGTACTAGATTGGTTAGTGAGAATGAGAATATTCAACACAGAAGAAGATTTATTGTATTGGAACGGGAACTTCACTCTCTTGCCCTTTTACTCGCTTACCCCTTTTTACTCTCTCCTGCTTTTACTCTCTCACCCTCTCTTCTCTCAGGCCTGCTCTGAGCTGTGGCTGGCAGCTCCCAGCAGGCCCCTGCATCCAGGCCCTTTGCAATAAACCCCAAGTTCCACGACCTGGCTTCAGAGATCTCTCATCTCCGTCCGTCCCGACCGTGCTACCCCCCGATGCTCCTACAGGTAGAAACTCACTCACTAGCAAGGAAAAATCCTTCCAAAGCATTTTTTTCTATTTTTATCCTCTGAGTGTCCAACTTCTTTTGCTAAATTTCTACAGATTGGAGCTCCAATTACCATTTCTGACCAGTGCAGGGACAAATGATGAAACATTCCTGAGTTATTCTTACTCTTCATCTTATGGAAGTACCAGTCAGCACTAAATTTGCATTATCTAACCAAAGTAGATATTTCACAGAAAAGCACTTTCCATAGAAATATTGAAAAACTATAGATTGAGGTAAAACCATCAAGTTTCTGCCCTCACTGGTGCAAAGTCACATGTTGTTTGAAGAGCATGAATTTTCTAAAGATGTGTAAATGTGTCATTTGGACCACAGGAGACAAAGCAGGGTTCAAACACTGTGCAAAGTTAGCGTTAGACAGTTAGTGTTAGAAGTTAACAAACACAAGGTTCATCAACCTTGCAATGGAAGCTTGCAGAAACCTTTCAAGGCTCATCCAGTAAAGCCCTGTGGCACTTTGTTCTTCCCCCTCCTCCCAAATCTCCATCTGTCTGAGCCAGCATCAGCAGGAAATTTTGCATGGAAGCTTGCCAAATAAAATAGCTATATCATCTGCCATTAGTTTTAGAGAGTTCTTCAAAAACAGATTGAAAATTATTTTATCTATTATTTTTAGCAGTGTCCTAAGTTAGGGATGGGCCAAGTCTTGTGACTTTGTCTCACAGAAAGGTGGTTCATGTGTCCTTTAATATCATATGTGCAAATATTTCCAATCTGCACTCTGCCTTATCATAAGGCTAATTAATGACTTTATTATACTATATTACATCTAAACTGAATCTGCCAAGTACTCAGCCCTGCACACACCGCACACAACTCGTGACTGTCACCCAACAGTCCTGACACACACACGCTTGGCCCTGACAGGCCAGGGAAACAAAACACCATCACTTTGGGTAAACAATCTCCACGTGGCATTCTACTTTGGCACAAACACAGGCACGGCAAATGAGAAAAGAATTGTTTTTCCTTCCTTTTCTCCGTGAAGAGAAATGTGGTGACAGGTGCACCCTTGCCTCCAGGGCAAAGAATCACGGAACGGTTTGGGTGGGAAGGGACCTCGAAGGTTTATCTTTGATTTATCCAACACTTCAGCAGGCAAGAGTGGGCTCATCTGCTTCAGAGCTGCTTGCTTTTCTCACACCTTTCACAAGCAAAGCCTGAAGCAAACCCTCCCTAGTTGCCCTATCGACCAGGGGACCCCTGAGCACTCGGCGACGGCTGCCGGCAAAACCTCAAACTTTTACTCACACAGGGACAAGGCCGTGTATGCAGTCATAACCCAGATTCACTTTTTCAGACAGTAGCCTCGAACTTCCTTTGTTCTCTCTGCAGGCCTTTCTGCAAGCACACCAATTAACAGACTACACAAGTTTCACCAGCAGACTTCAGCTAAATCCAAAATTGGTTTCTACCCCAAGTAAAATTTCCAACCCCCGCCTCACCTGCGATGTTTGGAATTTTAGGAGGTGGCAGCCCACTCGAGATCAAAGGTCCCGGGCAGGGTGCAGGCCCACAGACACAAATGCCATCCCTTTTCCACGGGAAACAAAACCCATCACCCCAGTTTCCTTACATCAGTTTGCCGAAGACGTTCGGCGCTCCCAGGTCACTCAGAGTTCTCGTTGGCCGCAGACTCGGCCTTGGAGTTATGGAGTTATGCTTCCTCCTAACACTTACCTCCTCACCTCAGCCCCCCTCCTGCTGTGTCCCCTTCTCCGCCCCTAACCCTACTCTATTTCCCAGCCCGCCCTTGCTCCATCCCTCACTCCGCCCTTAACCCGTCCCACCACAATTCCTGCTCCATCCATTACTTCACCCACCGCCCCCTGCGAGTCCCCTCCAGCAGCACGCAGGAGCCCGAACCCTTGGGGGACAGCGCAGCTCTCGCAGCAGGACAGCACCCACGTAAGACAGGCAGGGACAACATCTGTGGGCTGCAGGGTGTCACAAGGGGCTGCGGGCTGAGGGGAGGGGGCTGGAGGGTGACACAGAGGATGGGGGGAGCCGAGAGGCAGAAGGGAGCTTTAGGAGCAGCTGGGAGGCTCCAGGGTGGCACAGAGATGCTGAGAGGCTGAGAGCAGGGAACTTGAGGGTGACAAGAAGAGGGTGAGGGGAAGCAGATGCCTTGAGGGGCAAAGTGGGGGCTGCTTGAGGGTGACAGGTGAGCCAGCCCTCACACCACCCCTAACCTTAGCCTAAAAACCACCCCTAACCAGGTGGAGAGTGCACGGTGGAGGTCAGGGGGCCAAGGGACAATGTCAGAGGTCTCGGGGGGGCACACAGACATTGCAGGCTGAGGGGCAAGGAGGGGGAGGCTTGACAGATGGAGAGCTCACACTGAGGGTTAGAGGCACAAGGGACACAGGGTACCAGGCAGGGTTAGGGTACAGGTGCAGCAGCCCTCAACCCAACCCCAAGGTCACCCTAAACAGCACCCCTAGGACCCCGGCTTTCCCCAACAGCAGCCCAAGGCAGTAACCCCAATGCTGGGACAGCCCCCAGAACTCTCCCAGCAGCTGCAGGCAGCAACCCTAATAAAAAGGTAGCAATGATGTTTGTGGTCTAGAGAGTGACAGGTAGGAGTTGGGGGCTGAGCAGTTTTTTAGGGTTTTTCTCATGGCTTTAAAAGGATATTTAAGGGCTTTTTTGGAGGAGTTCTTCAGGAATTTTCTGGGAACGTTTAAGATACTATTAGGGCTTTTTCAGGGCTTTTAAAAGACTTTGTTAGGGTATTTTAAGGGCTTTCTTAGTACTTTTAAGAATTGTTTGGGGGGGGTTGGGTGTTCTTGGGGTTTTTTTAGAACTACTGCGGGTACGTAAAGGACTTTTTAAGGCTAGGGTATTTTTAGGGTTTTTGAGGGGACTTTTAGGTTTTTTAGGGTCTTATCAGGGCATTTTAAGGACTTTGGGGGTATTTTTAGAGCTCTTTTTGGACTATTTAGGGTATATTTAGGGATTTTTAAAGGTTCTTTGGGGATTTTTAGGGGTGTTTTAGGGTTTTTTTTTAAGGAGGGTATTTTCAGTGTATTTTAGCAGTATTCTGAGACTATTTTTAGGTTTTCATGGGGTTTTTGGGACATTTTGAAGATTTGGGGGTTTTCAGGGAAGTTTTAGGTTTTTTTAGGGTCTTTTCATGGCACAACACATGGAGGCTGAGGGGCAGCTTGTGGGGCACTGGGGGCTTGAGGGTGACAGAGGCTGGGAGCTGAGGGAGGACCAGGGAGAGGGGACAGCGGGTGACACACAGAGATGCTGAGGGTGGCAGGGGCAGCTGTAGGATGACACAGAGACGCTGGGGGCTGAGGGGCAAAGGAGAGGGGTTAGGGGTGACACACAGGAGCTGAGAGCTGGGGGGCAGAGGGACCGGTTGAGGGGTAAAGGGAGAGGGCTTGAGGGCTGGACAGTCCAGTGGAGATCAGGGGTACAGGGTACAGCTGCACCACCCCTCAGCCCAGCCCTCACCTCAGCCTGACCAGCCCCCCTAAAAACAGCCTTTTCCCCAACAGCAGCACAACACAGCAACCCTAACAGCGAGACCAGACAGCAACCCTCACACACCAGGACAATGACAGAACCCTCAGAGGACAGCAGACCCTCTGCAAAAAGGCAGGGATGACATCTGTGGGCTAGACAGCAAGAGGTAGAGTTCAGAGACTGAGCATGTCTTTTTAAAGTTTTTTTCCAGGACTTTTAAAGGTATTTAGGGGATTTTGGAAGGGACTTTTCTGGGACTTTTTAGGGTATTGTTGGGGCTTTTTCAAAGCCATTTTATGATTCTTTAGCATATTTTGAAGATTAAGGTCAGGGTCAGAGGAAACAGCCTCTGAAAAGGCAGAGTTTTAGGACTGCAATGGAATGCTTTAGAAAGGGGCCAGCGGTGGCACAGCGGGTTGGGTCCCTCGCTGCCAGTCCGAAGGTTGTAACTTTTAGACCCAGCTAAGTTGTTGTGGTTAGGGTTAGATGCTCTCAGCTTTTGTCTGGGAGAACTTCTGCACAGAAAAGCTCACCCCCCGAGTTTCCTGATGCCAGTTTGCAGGAGGTGCTTGGCACTGCCAGGGCAGCCCGAGTTCTCGGTGGGGGCAGCTTTGCTCCTGGAGAAATCCTGTGCCAGCCCTCTTCCCTGTAAAACCAAACTCACCCCTGCTGCGTGTCGACGTCCGTTCGCAGGAGGCACGTGGCACTCCAAGGGCAGCGAGAGTTCTTGTGTTGGCAGCTGCGGTCTGTGAGAAATTGTTCTCTGCAGTTTGGAGGCAGAATCGCAGTTTGGGCCATGGGCACACTGAGAGGAAAGACTGTTAATTTCCTTAGAAAGGAAAGTCTGGCACCCCATGGTTTAAGGGGCAGACAAAGGGCTGTGTAGGGGAAGGAACTCCTCACAGGACCTTTCTTCACCTCAACCCCCACTCCAAGGTCTAGCAGCCCCCCGTGTGACCAGCTGCTTTCAGAGGGTTACCCAGGCACACCTGCACAGGGAGCTGCTAGTCCAGAGGGGCTAACAGGGGTATCCCACGTGTCCCTCCAGGAACTGTGGCTGGAGCATCCAGCACAGACTAGGGAGCAGTGGGACCCACCTGGGCATGGAGCATCACTTTGAGAAAATGCCAAGGGAAGAGCTCTTTTGCCAAGGGGCAGCATGTGAGCAGGCCAGGCAGCATGTGGGGTTCCAGGAGAGGGCTTTCAACTTTCCCCTTTTACTGTGTCAGTCCCTCCCCAGAGCCCCCAGACCCTCCACAGCACTCCCAGAAAGGAGAGGGGTTTTTAGGAGAAAAAGGGTTTAGAAAAAAGGGAAAATCTTCCTTTCCCATTTTTTTTTGTGTTCAAACTGGGAGGGACTCTGCTTCCCCTGCAATTTTAATGGTCTCGGTTGAAAGAATCCCTGCCTTTTCTATGCTGTTAGGGGTGTTAATTGACAGGGAGTCCCCATTTTCTATTATTTTCCAGTTTAAAAAAAGGGGAAAACCTGGACAACGTTTCTTAGGGGTTTGAATTAAGGGCAGCCGCTCCCTTTTTGTTGCCCTGAGGCCTAAATTGAGGGAGAAGCCCAGCTATCCCTCCATCTTAAGGGTTTGAACTGAGGGAAAAATCCCTCTTTTTTCATCATGGGAGAAATTTAAAGTGGGGAAAGCCCTCTTTTCCCAATACTTAAGGAGAGTAAATTTAAGGACAGAAGCAATTTATTTACCATAGTATTAGCTTCAGTAGAGGTAACTGCCCCATTTCCTCTTTTTAAGGGGTTCACTGGAAGGAAGCCCTGACTTTTTCAGCATTTTAAGGGTTTAAAACTACATTTCAGGGCACTCCTTTCTGTGCCATAGGATCAAGTATCACAGAGAAGGTGAGCCTGACATGCACTTAACCCTTACACTGCCTGGGAAGCTTTTATTTTTCTTATTTTTACTTATAATGCAGACAGCCCTAATTAGAGGTCCCAAGGAGACTTAGACTATTCATATCATTAGTATTCTTCTCCACCTGGCTTAGTCACATGAGAAGTACTACTTAGTAGTCACTAAGGAATAATTATGTAAGCTAACAGCAAATTACCCAATTTATCTAGTTATGCTGCCTAAGCAGAAACTTTATTTCTTACCAGTTTTCTGCCCTTTTGCTCCAAGTAGTTGTTGCAAAAAAGAAAGTCATGTTATTTTTCTGAAGAGTTTTCTTCTATAATAAGCCCTTTACTCCCCTTGAATTGGAGTCAGAGGAGCCAAACAGCTACAGCTGCTCTGAGGGCTTTTAAACGCGGTGGGATCAGCCCCCTCCCTTTTCCCGGGCATCATGGGAACGAGAGGCGGGCACAATCAGGGGTATATTAACCCCAGCCTTTGCTGAGGGGCTTCATTCCCTCTCTGGGATGTGCTGGGGTAAGTGCTCTCCTCTCATTTCAGTGAAGAGGCTCTTTCAGCTTATCTCAGCTTGTTTTCAGCAGGTGTTTCTGGGCATCTAAAGCAACAGAGGCTTTGAAGATACTGTGAAGAAAGCAGCATGGAATACAGGGAGTATTTAAGTTCACAATTTTGGGTTTTGTGTTTAGGGGTGGTGAAGTGCATTTGTAATTTCTGGTTTTGTTCTTATTTTGTTTTGTTTAGGAGGAACAGACCTTCCAGAGACTCCAGGCTGTGTCAATTCCAACACTTTTTTCAGCAGATTCATCGTGTCACAAGAGGGATCTGCCCAGTGTCAAAGATGATGTTTAAGATTAAGGCTTCAGGTGAGTTGAGGGTTGTGTCTAGGAGAGGGAGGGTGAGCAGGTATCCAGTTAGGAGTTGTTGGGGCAGGGGGGTTTGCAGGCAGCAGGGTGAGAAAGAGTGTTTATTTCAGGGCCCCCCCACACAAGGCTTTTCAGAAGCATAGCAGAGGCATTCACATGTCTTAGAGCACACAAGGTCATCCACTGCACTCACAGGAATGCCATTTAGCTTTGCCTTTCTCTAACCCAGGTGCCACTCATAATAACAGCTACAGGCTTGGAATCAGGATGAAGCTGGAGCCTGAAGAAGCCAGGCACACTCAGGAGAGGGCAAGTAGCTGACTTGCTGGGATTTGGCCCTCATAACTCTGTACTCATACTTTGGTTTTGGTATTCTTTATTGTAGCTGACCGAGAGGCTGACAGGCCATCACGGGGCCCTCCGAGCCAGGCTCATTTCAGGTGCAATGTGGATCCACATCACCGATCATCCAAAAGATAAGCTGGGGGCCAGGGCCTGGAGATGGGACGATTGGAGGGTAGTGGGTTGGGAGTTTTTGGGACAGATTTAAAAACTAGCAGAGGGAAAAGCAATCTCCTCCAAGGGACCTCTTAGGACAGCTAAAGGGACAGGGTCTACTTTTGATGGCAGCTTTCAGGCGGGCAGCGCAGAACAGTTCTGGTCCGTGTGGTGTTGTCCAGTGTACCGTGTTACCTAGTGTGTCTTTGGGGTCCCTTTTGCCTTTTCCCCTCAATGCCCTCACCACAAGCATAATGCGTTGTGTTGAACGTCCCCCTGTTTGTCACGTTCTGTGTCACGGGTGTCTGCACACATTTGTGCCGGAGCTGTTCTGCCCTGCTGCATTGCCTGGTGCAGCAGGAGAAGTCCCGGGGACTTGAAGTTTGTGATATGGGGTGTACTTGGACTGTAGGTGCTATTCCTCGATTGATAGAAGGTGTTTGCAGCTTTTGAGTTATCCTGCAGATGTTTGACATATGTTCTAACTTTCTTTCAGGTGCAGGTGCATTACATCTGTGGCAGAGGGTTAGGATTAGGAGGTGCCGGACCTTCTTAGGAGCACGGTGAGTAGCAGACTTGTTTGGTTTTGGCCAATGTGGTGCCAAGATCAGGCAGTGATATTTGGCTCTCTTTCAATCTAGCTGTGCAAGAGACACCAGCCCGGTGACAGCAGGAACTTCCCAGCTGGCGTGGCCGCCTTCCTTGGCACCTGAAGCGGAGCGGCAGCCCCGGATGTCCCAGAGATAAGTGGAGGGCTGTGACCCAAAGAGGGGATGAAAGCAGGGTGCTGGGTTGGGACCTCCAGGGCGGGGAGGGGGGGTTTGAATTGGCTTTGGAGTTGAAGGTAGCCAAGAAGTGGGCCCTTAGGCCCCATTAGAGGAAAGTCTCACTTTGGATCACAGTGCTGAGGTGTGCAGGGCAGAGCAGTCCCGGTGTGTCTCGTGTCACTTGTCTTTTGTGTTTTATGTGTGGTCTGGATATCTCACGTCTTTTTCCTTAGGCCTTTGAGGGGCCTGTCAGAAACCCTGGCATGAGCCCAGCAGCAGTTTTGCCTCGGTCATCACCTTTTGGATTCTTTCATTCCTCGCAGCCATTTTCCTTGCCAAAGAAATTTCTGTCCATGTTGTGTCCCGGTTGTCTGTCATGTCCTGTGTGTCCTGTGTCACGGGTGTCTGCACACATTTGTGCCGGAGCTGCTCTGCCCTGCTGCATAGCCTGGTGCAGTAGGAGAAGTCCTGGGGACTTGCGGTTTGTGATGTGGAGTATACTTGGACTCTAGATGGTATTTGTAGATGTATCTGGATCCTTTAAGTTATGCTGCAGTCCTTTGACTTTTGTCCTAACTTTCTTTCAGACACAGAAGGATGAAATCCAGGGCAAAATCCATCCACCCATCCTGGGAGAGGAGGTTCCCCTGAGCAGGTCAGTCACTGTTTGTTTCTGCAGGGGGAGTATAAAGTGTGACTCTGTTACAGCACTGTTCCTTTTCTTTGTAGGAAGTAAATCTGGATACCCGCAGTCAAGGTGAGCAGTGGAGAGAAGTAGTTATTGCTCAGCTCTCAATTTCTGGTGCAGGTCTAAGCTTCCATTCTTGTTTTTGTGCCTTAGGCAATCCGGTCGGAATATGCCAAGCCCCTGTCACCACCGGGCCAATGCACCAGGTTTCCTGCGCATGTGAGCCCTGTGGATGTACTACAGGACCTGGTGATGGAGCCCTGAACTTATCTATTTAAAGGTGCCATCCAGGTGGCCTTTGGCAACTGCCAAGGAGTTGGGGTGAGTCGGGGAGGTAGGGAGGAGGAGCAAGGGTGCACTGAGGTTTCAGCCATGCCAAATCACCTCCTCTCCTCTTAACCCAGGCACCCCCTGTGACGACTGTGCCCGAAGCCGGCAGCCTGAGCAACTGGGCATTCTTAGGAGCACGGTGAGTAGCAGACTTGTTTGGTTTTGGCCGATGTGGTGCCAAGATCAGGCAGTGATATTTGGTTCTCTTTTAATCTAGCTGTGCAAGAGACAACAGCCTGGTGACAGCAGGAGCTTCCCAGCTGGCGAGGCCGCCTTCCTTGGCACCTGAAGCGGAGCGGCACCCTCAGATGTCCCAGAGATAAGTGGAGGGCTGTGACCCAAAGAGGGGATGAAAGCGGGGTGCTGGGTTGGGACCTCCAGGGCGGGGAGGGGGGGTTTGATTTGGCTTTGGACTTGAAGGTAGCTAAGAAGTGGGCCCTTAGGCCCCATTAGAGGAAAGTCTCACTTTGGATCACAGTGCTGAGGTGTGCAGGGCAGAGCAGTCCCGGTGTGTCTCGTGTCACTTGTCTTTTGTGTTTTATGTGTTGTTTGGATATCTCACGTCTTTTTCCTTAGGCCTTTGAGGGGCCTGTCAGAAACCCTGGCATGAGCCCAGCAGCAGTTTTGCCTCGGTCATCACCTTTTGGATTCTTTCATTCCTCGCAGCCATTTTCCTTGCCAAAGAAATTTCTGTCCGTGTTGTGTCCCGGTTGTCTGTCATGTCATGTGTGTCCTGTGTCACGGGTGTCAGCACACATTTGTGCCGGAGCTGCTCTGCCCTGCTGCATAGCCTGGTGCAGTAGGAGAAATCCTGGGGACTTGCAGTTTGTGGGGTGTTGCAAGACTCTAGATGATATTCCTAGATAGACACAAGATGTTTGGAGCTGTGACGTTATCCTTCAGTCCTTTGACTTTTGTCCTAACATTCTTTCAGACACAGAAGGATGAAATCCAGGGCAAAATCCATCCACCCATCCTGGGAGAGGAGGTTCCCCTGAGCAGGTCAGTCACTGTTTGTTTCTGCAGGGGGAGTATAAAGTGTGACTCTGTTACAGCACTGTTCCTTTTCTTTGTAGGAAGTAAATCTGGATACCCGCAGTCAAGGTGAGTAGTGGAGAGAAGTAGTTGTTATTGCTCAGCTCTCAATTTCTGGTGCAGGTCTAAGCTTCCATTCTTGTTTTTGTGCCTTAGGCAATCCGGTCGGAATATGCCAAGCCCCTGTCACCACCGGGCCGATGCACCAGGTTTCCTGTGCATGTGACCCCTGTGGATGTACTGCAGGACCTGGTGATGAAGCCCTAAACTTTTCTATTTAAAGGTGCCATCCAGGTGGCCTTTGGCAACTGCCAAGGAGTTGGGGTGAGTCGGGGAAGTAGGGAGGAGGAGCGAGGGTCCACTCAGGTTTCAGCCATGCCAAATCATCGCCTCTCCTCTTAATCCAGGCACCCCCTGTGACGACTGTGCCCGAAGCCGGCAGCCTGAGCAACTGGGTATTCTAAGGAGCACGGTGAGTAGCAGACTTGTTTGGTTTTGGCCGATATGGTGCCAAGATCAGGCAGTAATATTTGGTTCTCTTTTAATCTAGCTGTGCAAGAGACACCAGCCCAGTGACAGCAGGAACTTCCCAGCTGGCAAGGCCACCTTCCTTTACACCTGAAGTGGAGTGGCACCCCTGGATGTCCCAGAGATAAGTGGAGGGCTGTGACCCACAGAGGGGATGAAAGCGGGGTGCTGAGTTGGGACTGCTGGGGTTGGGAGGGGGGGTTTGAATTGGCTCTGGAGTTGAAGGTAGCCAAGAAGTGGCTCCTTAGGCCCCATTAGAGCAAAGTCTCACTTTTGATGAGGTGTGCAGGGCAGAGCAGTCCTGGTGTGTCTCGTGTCACTTGTCTTTTGTGTTTTATGTGTTGTTTGGATATCTCACGTCTTTTTCCTTAGCCCTTTGAGGGGCCTGTCAGAAACCCTGGCATGAGCCCACCAGCAGTTTCGCCTTGGTCATCTCCTTTTAGGTTCTCTCATTCCTCGCAGCCATTTTCCTTGCCAAAGAAATTTCTGTCCGTGTTGTGTCCCCGTTGTCTGTCATGTCCTGTGTGTTCTGTGTCACGGGTGTCAGCACACATTTGTGCCGGGGCTGCTCTGCCCTGCTGCATAGCCTAGTGCAGTAGGAGAAGTCCTGGGGACTTGAAGTTTGTGATATGGGGTGTACTTGGACTGTAGATGCTATTCCTCGATTGATAGAAGGTGTTTGCAGCTTTTGAGTTATCCTGCAGATATTTGACATATGTTCTAACTTTCTTTTAGGTGCAGGTGCATTACATCTGTGGCAGAGGGTTAGGATTAGGAGGTGCCAGGCCTTCTAAGGAGCACGGTGAGTAGCAGACTTATTTGGTTTTGGCTGATGTGTTGTCAAGATCAGGCAGTGATATTTGGTTCTCTTTTAATCTAGCTGTGCATGAGACACCAGCCCGGTGACAGCAGGAGCTTGCCAGCCGGTGCAGCAGCCTCCCTTCACATCTGAAGCGGACCGGCAGCCCCGGACGTCCCAGAGATAAGTGGAGGGCTGTGACCCACAGAGGAGATGAAAGCGGGGTGCTGGGTTGGGACTCCCGGGGTGGGGAGGGGGGGCTTGAAATGGCTCTGGAGTTGAAGGTAGCCAAGAAGTGGCCCCTTAGGCCCCCTGAAAGGAAAATCTCACTTTGGATCACAGTGCTGAGGTGTGCAGGGCAGAGCAGTCCTGGTGTGTCTCGTGTCACTTGTCTTTTGTGTATTATGTGTTGTCTGGATATGTCACGTCTTTTTTCCTTAGCCCTTTGAGGGGCCTGTCAGAAACCCTGGCATGAGCCCAGCAGCAGTTTTGCCTCGGTCATCTCCTTTTGGTTTCTCTCATTCCTCGCAGCCATTTTCCTTGCCAAGAGATTTCTGTCCATGTTGTGTCCCCGTTGTCTGTCATGTCCTGTCTGTCATGTCCTGTGTGTTCTGTGTCACGGGTGTCAGCACACATTTGTGCCAGAGCTGCTCTGCCCTGCCGCATAGCCTGGTGCAGTAGAAGTCCTGGGGACTTGAAGTTTGTAATGTGGCGTGTACTTGGACTTTAGATGGGATTTGTAGATGATCACAAGGTATCTGGGTTCCTTAAACTATCATGCAGCCATTTGACTTTTGTCCTCACTTCCTTTCAGATGCAGAAGGATAAAATCCTGGGCAGAGCCCTCCATCCTGGGTGAGGGCATTCCCCTGATCAGGTCAGTCAATGTTTGTCTCTGTAATGGAAGCATAAATGGTTGCTGTTACAGCACTGTTCTTTGTGTCTCTTTTTAGGAAATCAAGGCTGAGACCAGCTGTCATGGCCGAGGGGCCAAGGTGAGCATTGAGTAGCATACAGAAGGTGTTTTTATTGCTGAGGTCTCAGTTTCTGGTGCAACTCTAAGCGTCTCCTCTTTTTTTTTATTTTAGGTGATCCACTTGCAATCTTTCCTAGCCGAGCATCCCCATGCCAGGTGGGTGCAAGCTTAAGGTGTTGGTGGGGCATACTTGTCAGATTTGGGAGGTTGTGTTTTCACAGTATCTCAGCATGCTTTTCTGCTTTGTGTCCTTGCAGGTGCTGTCGCTGCCCGAGGCATGGCCAGGAACAGGGGAGGGCAGGTGAGTTGGCGTTTAGGCAGGCTGACTCATAGGTGAGCATTATGCAGCAGCATGCTAAGTGTGTACCTTTTCTTTTTGCAGGTGTCTTCTGGGTGGCCTCTGGAGTCAAATCAAGATTTGAGGTGAGCTGGAGCAGTGGCGTGGAGGAGTCTCGGGGATTACTCTTTCTGAGGGCAATAGTCACATTTCCTGTTTTGTCTCAGGTACCCTGAGGAGGCTTGTACCCAAAGTTTGGAAACAGCAGCACCGAAGCACACACGGAGAACATCTCAATGTCCACGTCTGACCGAGGATGGATTTTGTCCGCTCCTCTTCCAAAAGCTAAGTATCGGGGCCAGTGGTTGGGAGAAGGGGGAAAATCTTTACTGTTACAGGAGGCAATCTGATGTCAGCTTAGCAGAGAGGTCTGTAGTGGGGCAGGCTCTCTGGAAGTAAAGGGGGAGGGTTTCCCCTCAGCCTCACCAGAGCCTTTGCCGGGCAGGGCAGTTCCGACCCATATCCACATTCTTATGTACTTTGCGTCATTCTCATGTACTTTGCGTCGTCCACCTTCCCGGACTCGACGTTGTCACGGATCTTTCCCCGAGGAGCTCGCCTTCAGGTCCGGAGCTACAGCCACGGTCACCCGGCAGTCCGCTTCCTTCTCTAGGCTTACTGAGGCTCTGGAGCATCCTCCTGACTGCTTTGGCACAAACTTCTTTTAACTTCTTTTTACATTACATTATCATGAGCTCTCGTCATAGGGCTTCCTTTTCTTTGGCATCATCAGCCTCTGGCTCATCTTGCGCTAGGAATCTTGGGTCCCTAAGGGGAAAGTGTCAAGGAGTTTCCAATTGTCTCTGTGTTATGTCATCTGTGTCTGTTATGTTGTCTGTGTCTGTGTTATGTAGTCTGTGTCCATTGTCTTCCACGTCATAGGCCTTTGTTACGTCTCGATCCTTTATCGGCACTATTCTGTGCCATATAGCTGGTATTCTGCTCACGTTCCTTTCAGGATATCCGTTATCCTGGCATCTTTACATGTTTACTCTTTGAGACAGGAAGGATTACACAAGAGGTTCTCATCCATCTTCCTTCTTACTACCAGCTTTGGTAGTGCCTTTTTTTCCATGCCATTCTCTTGGACTTCTAGAGGGAGTGTCTTACACCCTCCTCATGTGACTGCAGTAGTTCCGTAGGTTCCATCTTCTCAAAGGGTATAGGGCTCACGAATTCATCTTCCAGAGAATTATCTCAAGTCCTGGCTTATACTGTATGTACTTACATTGTGTGTATGTATGCTGGCTTATACTGTATGTACCTATATTGTGTGTACCTATGCTGGTTTATATTGTGTGTACCTATATTGTGTGTACCTATGCTGGCTTATACTGTATGTACCTATACCGTGTTTATATTGTGTGTACCTACGCTGGTTTATACTGTATGTATCTATATTGTGTGTACCTATGCTGGTTTATATTGTGTGTACCTATATTGTGTGTACCCATGCTGGTTTATATTGTATGTACCTATATTGTGTGTGCCTATGCTGGCTTATACTGTATGTACTTACATTGTGTGTACCTATGCTGACTTATACTGTGTGTACTTATACTATATGTAAGCGCGTCGCCTTATATTGTGTGCATTTACACTCTATGTACACTTGCACTGTATCTGTCGGTTTATTTTTTGTGTATTTATGTTGTAACATTTACAATCGGAGCTGCCCTGCCCTGGCACATAGTCACAGTTAGGTAGAACAGTTATAAAAATTTTACTGTTCATCTGTCTTTTATGGGATTTTGGGTGGAAAATTTATCGGTCCAGAGCGGGGACAAGTCCTAGCTGTCAGATAGCCACTCACTGACCACTTCCTGTCATCTCACAGGTCCTGGAGGCTACCGATTTCCCCAGAATCTGCCATTTGACGTCAAGGAGCGGCAGCCAGAAGAGGTGTCGAAGCACGTTCTTCAGCGTCTCGAGTAAGGGCTGCAGTGAGCGTGTAAGTGAGAAGAGTGTGTGAGCACGTGACTGTGTCTGTCTGTGTATGCCTGTTTCTGCCTGTGTGAGTGCATGCTGACTGGATTTAACTTTGTGTGTGTGACTTTTGCTTTTCAGGTTTTTCAACTTTTTTTAAAATTTAGAATAAAAAATCCCCAGCTGGGGGGGTTTTTTTTTTTTCCCCCCGGCTGGGCTTTTTTTTCCTCGGTCCCGGCCGGTCTGTGAGGCGACGTTCATCGCCAAAGTTTGGGTGCAGACCGTCCAGGGACCGGGGTTTTCGTCAGGCAGGCGGATTTCTTGGAGGCTCCCGGGAACCACGTTCCCGAGGAGCAGCGCGAATGGGTGTTGGGGGTTAGCAGAGCGGTTGAGGTGTGAGTGAGGGTGTGTATGTGTGTGTGCTGCAGGGTTGTAACCTTGTATGACTTTTGCTTTTCAGGTTTTGCAACTCATTTTTAAATTTAGAATAAAAAATCCCCAGCCGGGGGGTTTTTTTTTTTTTCCCCCCGGCTGGGTTTTTTTTTCCTCGGTCCCGGCCGGTCTGTGAGGCGACATTCATCGCCAAAGTTTGAGCGCAGACCATCCAGGGACCGGGGTTTTCGTCAGGCAGGTGGATTTTTCAGGGGCTCCAGGGAACCACGTTCCCGAGGAGCAGTGTGAATGGGTGTTGGGGGTTAGCAGAGCGGTTGAGGTGTGAGTGAGGGGGTGTGTGTGTGTATGTGTGTGCTGCAGGGTTGTAACCTTGTATGACTTTTGCTTTTCAGGTTTTGCAACTCATTTTTAAATTTAGAATAAAAAATCCCCAGCCGGGGGGTTTTTTTTTTTTCCCCCCGGCTGGGTTTTTTTTTTTCCTCGGTCCCGGCCGGTCTGTGAGGTGACGTTCATCGCCAAAGTTTGGGCGCAGACCGTCCAGGGACCGGGGTTTTCGTCAGGCAGGAGGATTTTTCGGGGGTCCCGGGAACCACGTTCCCGAGGACCAATGATTGCTGGGCTGTGATTTAGCAGTTGTGCTGAGAGCGACGGTGAGTTTGTGTGTAATGTGAAGGGGATGTTAATGGTAGGTGAGTGTTGGTTTCTGTGTGCTTTTGTTGTATTGGGTTTCCTGTAATAATAGATTGACATTTAATGAAAATAGAAAAAGTTTATCATCTTGTGTTAATATGTGTTTTGTGTTTTATTGCTCTGTATTGCATTTGCATTAATTGCTGCATTTCCTTGTACTGCTCTATGTGTAAATTAGGTTTTTACTGGTGCATCCATGGATTGTATCTGCACTTGCATTTGTATACACTGTTTCCATGTAATTTGCTGCTGTGTAAATAAAAACATTCATTTAATAAAGTTGAATCACCCCTAATGAAGATCCTCTTTCCCCTGCCCTACCCCCACCGTGGCTCCTGTCTTTTTTTAGTGTGGTTTTGTCCTTTCATTCCACTGTGTTTCTTCCTTTAGTTCCTCACTTTACTTTTCTCTTTCTAACATAACTTACATCTGTCTGTAAACCCTTGTTCCTGTTTCTCACTCTTTCTGACACTGTGTCTCTGCTTCTGTAACTGTTTCCATTAGTAAATGCTTTTTTTGTCTGTCCATTTCACTATTTCTGTCAGACTGTATTTATTTCTTTCTCTTCTGTTCATTCTTTGCACCCTGTTTCTTTTTCTCTATAACTTAAACCCTCATTCTTCTTTCTTCTTTTCCTGTGTTCTCCTTTTCCTCAGTTTGTCTTTTTTACTCTAACCTTAAGTTTTCCTTTAACCCTAACCATTTCTTTTCCTTCTAACTCCTGTACTTTCTCAGTTTACCACCCTCCTTTTATTTTCTCTCCCTGTTCTTGTTTTCTGTTGCTCTTCCCTTCTTCTTTTCTGTCTCACTCTTGTTCTTTCCTCTGACTCTTTCTTGTTTTTTCTCTCTCTCTCCCTCCTTTCTCTGTCTGTCCTTCTTCTGTCTTTCTCTCCCCCACACCTTCTTGTTTTCTCCTCTTCTGCTCTCTCTTTCTCTGTCTCTTCTTTCTCTCTCTTCTTCTCTCCTTTTCTCCCTTCTGTCTCTTCTCTCTTTTCTCTCTCTCTTTCTCTTGTTCTCTCCCATTCTCTCTTTGTCTCCTTTTCTCTCTCTCTTTCTCTTGTTCTCTCCCATTCTCTGTCTCCTTTTCTCTCTCTTCTTCTCTGCCTTTCTCTCTTCTGTCTCTTCTTCTCTCTTTTCTGTCTGTCTTTCTCTTGTTCTCTCTCTCTTCATCTCCATTTCTCTCTCCTCTCTCTTTAACTTTGTCTTCTTTTCCAGCTTTAGTGTAAAAAAGCAGCAGTAGCAACTTTCAGGCTCCCTGGGAGTAAAGGAAAAAAAAAAAAAAATTTAAAATAAAAAAAAATCCATTTACTCCCCGGGAGCCTGAAATTTTCTACTGCTGCACCGGACATATAGTTTTTCTTCTTTTTATATATACAGTATATAGGAACCACACCCCCATAATCAGTACCTCCTACCCCAGGTGCCACCAATCCACCCTGATCAGTAATACCACAGCACCCCCTGCTGTCTGCGACCAGCCACTGCAGGCAGAGCCCCCCGATGCTGTCACTGCCCATGTAGCCCAAGCACATCGCCCCCTGCCGTCCACAGCGGCACACTGCAAGCACAGCACCCCCGAGTGACGTCAGCAACGCGGCACGCCCCCAGGAAGGTCCCAGGGGTGGATCGAAACCGCGGCACCCCGCCCCCCCCGCGCCCCACAGACCCCCCCGCGCGACACCGCCAGGCACGGCCAAACCGGAATACCAGCCCCACAACCAGGAACCCGCGGAAATCCCGCAAAAAGCGTGAAAAACCCAAAAAAAACCGAGAAAAAACCCGCGGTCCCGATCGCCGCCATTTTGCCGGAGCCCGATCAAAACCGCGGCACCCCCCCACGGCCCACAGACCCCCCCGCGCAACAGCGCCGGGCGGAGCCGAACCGGAATAGCACCCCGACCAGGGCGAACCCACAAAAATCGCGCAAAAACCGCGAAAAACAAAAAAAAAACCGATAAAAAAACCGGAGCCATAGGCGCCGCCATCTTGCCGGAAACCACGTGACCGGCGCCATCTTGGTTCCGGGCCACGTGACGGCATGGGCGCCGCCATCTTGCCCGCAACCACATGGAGCTTATGGGCGCCGCCATCTTGCCGGAAATGATATCACGGCCGCCATCTTGCCGGAAACCACGTGACAGCATGGGCGCGGCCATCTTGCCCACAACCACATAGAGGTTATGGGCGCCGCCATCTTGTCGGAAATGACGTGACTGCCGCCATTTTGCCGGAACCGACGTCACCGCCGCCATTTTGCCGGAGCCCGATCAAAACCGCGGCACCCCCCCGCGCCCCACAGACCCCCCCCGCGCGACAGCGCCGGGCGCAGCCGAACCAGAATAGCACCCCGACCAGCGGGAACCCGCGAAAAACCGGAAAAAAACCGCGAAAAAAACCCCCAATCCCGACCGAAACCGCGGCACCCCCCCCCCCGCGCTCCACAGACCCCCCCCGCGCGACACCACCGGGCAGAGGCGAACCGGAATAGCAGCCCGACCAGCAGGGACCGCCAGAAGCCGCGAAAAAACCGCCAAAAATCGAGAAAAACCGATAAAAAAACCGGAGCCGTGGACGCCGCCATTTTGCCGGAAGCCACGTCACCGGCGCCATCTTGGTTCCGGGTCAGGTGACCGCATGGACGCCGCCATCTTGCCTGCAACCACATGGAGCTCATGGGCGCCGCCATATTGCCGGAAATGACATAACGGACGCCATCTTGCCGGAAACCACGTGACAGCATGGGCGCCGCCATCTTGCCCACAACCATGTGGAGGTTACGGGTGCCGCCATCTTTGCCGGAAATGACGTCAGCGGCGCCATCTTGCCGGAACCGACGTCACCGCCGCCATTTTGCCGGAGCCCGATCAAAACCGCGGCACCCCCCCCCGCGCCTCACAGACCCCCCCGCGCGACACCGCCGGGCGCAGCCGAACCGGAATAGCACCCCGACCAGCGGGGATCCGCAAAAATCCCGCAAAAACCGGAAAAAACCGCGAAAAAAAAACCCGAGTCCCGACAGCCGCCATTTTGCCAGAGCCAACCGAAACCGCGGCACCCCCCCCCCGCGCTCCACAGACCCCCCCGCGCGACACCGCCGCGCACAGCCGAACCGGAATAGCACCCCGACCACCGGGGACCCGCAAAAATCCCGCAAAAACCGGAAAAAACCGCGAAAAAAAACCCAGTCGCTACAGCCGCCATTTTGCCAGAGCCGACCGAAACCGCGGCACCCCCCCCGCGCTCCACAGACCCCCCCCGCGCGACACCGCCGCGCACAGCCGAACCGGAATAGCACCCCGACCACCGGGGACCCGCAAAAATCCCGCAAAAACCGGAAAAAACCGCGAAAAAAAACCCAGTCGCTACAGCCGCCATTTTGCCAGAGCCGACCGAAACCGCGGCACCCCCCCCGCGCTCCACAGACCCCCCCGCGCGACACCACCGCGCACAACCGAACCGGAATAGCAGCCCGACCACCAGGGACCCCCGGAAGCCACGAAAAAAGCGCCAAAAACCGAGAAAAACCGATAAAAAAACCGGAGCCATGGGCGCCGCCATTTTGCCGGAAGCCACGTGACCGGCGCCATCTTGGTTCCGGGTCAGGTGACCACATGGGCGCCGCCATCTTGCCTGCAACCACGTGGAGCTTATGGGCGCCGCCATCTTGCCGGAAATGATATCACGGCCGCCATCTTGCCGGAAACCACGTGACAGCATGGGCGCGGCCATCTTGCCCACAACCACATGGAGGTTATGGGCGCCGCCATCTTGTCGGAAATGACGTGACCGCCGCCATTTTGCCGGAACCGACGTCACCGCCGCCATTTTGCCGGAGCCCGATCAAAACCGCGGCACCCCCCCGGCGCCCCGCAGACCCCCCAGCGCGACAACGCCAGGCGCAGCCGAACCGGAATAGCACCCCGACCAGCGAGGACCCGCAAAAATCCCGCAAAAACCGGAAAAAACCGCGAAAAAAACCCGAGTCCCGACAGCCGCCATTTTGCCAGAGCCAACCGAAACCGCGGCACCCCCCCCCCGCGCTCCACAGACCCCCCCGCGCGACACCGCCGCGCACAGCCAAACCGGAATAGCAGCCCGACCACCAGGGACCCCCAGAAGCCGCGAAAAAACCGGCAAAAACCGAGAAAAACCGATAAAAAAACCGGAGCCATGGGCGCCGCCATTTTGCCGGAAGCCACGTGACCGGCGCCATCTTGGTTCCGGGTCAGGTGACCGCATGGACGCCGCCATCTTGCCTGCAACCACGTGGAGCTCACGGGCGCCGCCATCTTGCCGGAAATGACATCACGGCCGCCATCTTGCCGGAAACCACGTGACAGCATGGGGGCGGCCATCTTGCCTGCAACCACGTGGAGCTCATGGGCGCCGCCATCTTGCCGGAAACGACGTCACCGCCGCCATCTTGCCGGAAACCACGTGACAGCATGGGGGCTGCCATCTTGCCCAAAACCACGTGGAGCTCATGGGCGCCGCCATCTTGACGGAAGTGACATCACCGCCGCCATCTTGTTGTATACCACGTGACCACATGGGCGCCGCCATCTTGGATTAGGGTTAGAACCCCCATATACCTTTTGGGATTAGGGTTACCTTCTAGTGCAAAATTCCCAGGTCTTAAGGGTCGTTAGGGTCCGGGGTTAGGGTCCGGGGTTAGGGTCCGGGGTTAGGGTCCGGGGTTAGGGTTAGGGTCCGGGGTTAGGGTCCGGGGTTAGGGTCCGGGGTTAGGGTCAGGGTCCGGGTTAGGGTCCGGGTTAGGGTCCGGGTTAGGGTCCGGGTTAGGGTCCGGGTTAGGGTCCGGGTTAGGGTCCGGGTTAGGGTCAGGGTTAGGGTTAGGGTTAGGGTTAGGGTTAGGGTTAGGGTTAGGGTTAGGGTTAGGGTTAGGGTTAGGGTTAGGGTTAGGGTTAGGGTTAGGGTTAGGGTTAGGGTTAGGGTTAGGGTTAGGGTTAGGGTTAGGGTTAGGGTTAGGGTTAGGGTTAGGGTTAGGGTTAGGGTTAGGGTTAGGGTTAGGGTTAGGGTTAGGGTTAGGGTTAGGGTTAGGGTTAGGGTTAGGGTTAGGGTTAGGGTTAGGGTTAGGGTTAGGGTTAGGGTTAGGGTTAGGGTTAGGGTTAGGGTTAGGGTTAGGGTTAGGGTTAGGGTTAGGGTTAGGGTTAGGGTTAGGGTTAGGGTTAGGGTTAGGGTTAGGGTTAGGGTTAGGGTTAGGGTTAGGGTTAGGGTTAGGGTTAGGGTTAGGGTTAGGGTTAGGGTTAGGGTTAGGGTTAGGGTTAGGGTTAGGGTTAGGGTTAGGGTTAGGGTTAGGGTTAGGGTTAGGGTTAGGGGTTAGGGTTAGGGTTAGGGTTAGGGTTAGGGTTAGGGTTAGGGTTAGGGTTAGGGTTAGGGTTAGGGTTAGGGTTAGGGTTAGGGTTAGGGTTAGGGTTAGGGTTAGGGTTAGGGTTAGGGTTAGGGTTAGGGTTAGGGTTAGGGTTAGGGTTAGGGTTAGGGTTAGGGTTAGGGGTTAGGGTTAGGGTTAGGGTTAGGGTTAGGGTTAGGGTTAGGGTTAGGGTTAGGGTTAGGGTTAGGGTTAGGGTTAGGGTTAGGGTTAGGGTTAGGGTTAGGGTTAGGGTTAGGGTTAGGGTTAGGGTTAGGGTTAGGGTTAGGGTTAGGGTTAGGGTTAGGGTTAGGGTTAGGGTTAGGGTTAGGGTTAGGGTTAGGGTTAGGGTTAGGGTTAGGGTTAGGGTTAGGGTTAGGGTTAGGGTTAGGGTTAGGGTTAGGGTTAGGGTTAGGGTTAGGGTTAGGGTTAGGGTTAGGGTTAGGGTTAGGGTTAGGGTTAGGGTTAGGGTTAGGGTTAGGGTTAGGGTTAGGGTTAGGGTTAGGGTTAGGGTTAGGGTTAGGGTTAGGGTTAGGGTTAGGGTTAGGGTTAGGGTTAGGGTTAGGGTTAGGGTTAGGGTTAGGGTTAGGGTTAGGGTTAGGGTTAGGGTTAGGGTTAGGGTTAGGGTTAGGGTTAGGGTTAGGGTTAGGGTTAGGGTTAGGGTTAGGGTTAGGGTTAGGGTTAGGGTTAGGGTTAGGGTTAGGGTTAGGGTTAGGGTTAGGGTTAGGGTTAGGGTTAGGGTTAGGGTTAGGGTTAGGGTTAGGGTTAGGGTTAGGGTTAGGGTTAGGGTTAGGGTTAGGGTTAGGGTTAGGGTTAGGGTTAGGGTTAGGGTTAGGGTTAGGGTTAGGGTTAGGGTTAGGGTTAGGGTTAGGGTTAGGGTTAGGGTTAGGGTTAGGGTTAGGGTTAGGGTTAGGGTTAGGGTTAGGGTTAGGGTTAGGGTTAGGGTTAGGGTTAGGGTTAGGGTTAGGGTTAGGGTTAGGGTTAGGGTTAGGGTTAGGGTTAGGGTTAGGGTTAGGGTTAGGGTTAGGGTTAGGGTTAGGGTTAGGGTTAGGGTTAGGGGTTAGGGTTAGGGTTAGGGTTAGGGTTAGGGTTAGGGTTAGGGTTAGGGTTAGGGTTAGGGTTAGGGTTAGGGTTAGGGTTAGGGTTAGGGTTAGGGTTAGGGTTAGGGTTAGGGTTAGGGTTAGGGTTAGGGTTAGGGTTAGGGTTAGGGTTAGGGTTAGGGTTAGGGTTAGGGTTAGGGTTAGGGTTAGGGTTAGGGTTAGGGTTAGGGTTAGGGTTAGGGTTAGGGTTAGGGTTAGGGTTAGGGTTAGGGTTAGGGTTAGGGTTAGGGTTAGGTTAGGGTTAGGGTTAGGGTTAGGGTTAGGGTTAGGGTTAGGGTTAGGGTTAGGGTTAGGGTTAGGGTTAGGGTTAGGGTTAGGGTTAGGGTTAGGGTTAGGGTTAGGGTTAGGGTTAGGGTTAGGGTTAGGGTTA